>OY998177.1:133700004-134196562 GCA_963921935.1 Galeruca laticollis
AGTAGCAAAGATAGCCTTTGCTATTTGTTTGTCAATTTTATGTTTTTCAGCAATTGAAGTCCGCATTACAAAACCACTCATGGTAGGCAGAGTTTCGATTGATTTCTTTTTTTTGGACTGGCTCAAAAGTTATTGGACTTGTTGGTATTTTCGGTGGATTTTTTCTAACATATGAACTATCCGTCATGAGTGAACTACAACTTGAGGCAGATGATGTGATAGCAAAACTGTCAAGCGACATTCGACTCTCTGGAAAGAGAAAAAACATAATTGAAATTGATTAATTGATGATATACTGATATAGTATTGAATTATCGATTTTAAAATAAAGTCAAAATGTACAATAGAGATGTAAAAGCAAATTTATTTTTTCAAGTTGAAAAAAATTAAAAATTAAGTAAGTATAGAAGAGTAACGATAATCTTTAATTAATCTGGGAAAGGTCGCGTTAAAAAAGTTAGATTAAAGGCCACGTGTTAGATTTCACCAACATTTAAAAACAATCCTATATGCCTAAAATCTATATCCTAAAATATCTATAAATGAATACTTAAAAATTATATTATCTTTGTTAAAAATAATATCTATCAAAAAAATTTTAAAATTATCTCAAAAATGTATATTCTTCTTCTCATTGTCTTTCAGACCTTAAGGTCCATAGTCTCCCTATTGGGATTCCTAGCCTCATTTTTCCGGCAGCGGTGGCCAACCCTACTGCTTTAAATCGGTAGGGAATTTGTGAATTCGGTGATTTAGTTTCTGCTCTGAAGTCTGTCCTTTGCTTCTTCTACTATTCTTTTCCGTTGTTTCCGGTCTTTTGCTTTGTTCTTCCAGTCATTTACTCCAATTTCTTTAAGATCTTCTTCTACACCATCCAACCATCTAGTTTTCGGTCGTCTCCTTGCTCTTCGTCCTTGTCTTTTAGTTTCCTGTATTTTCTTGACACACCTTTCATTACCTAGACGTTGTACATGTCCTGCCCACCTTAATCGTTTATTTCTTATTTCATTTGTTATTATTGGGCTATTGAATTTTTAATTAACTTCGTAGTTTCTTAATATTCTCCATACTCCATTTTCTTTAATTGGGCCGTATATTCTCCGTAGTATTTTCCTTTCCCAGATTTCTAATGTGTTTTCCTCTTTTTTTGTTAAATTCCAGGTATCTGCGGCGTAAAGTACGACTGGTCTAATTACTGTTTTGTATATTTTAATTTTTGTGTTTGTAGACAATATCTTTGATTTAAATGTGTATTTTAATGTATAGAAACCTTTGTTACCTTGTTGTATTCTGTTATTTATTAAAAATGTATCTACTTATAATATAATACGTATATATTTAAAAAATATTTCAAAATATCTCAGAATGTATCATTAAAAATTACACTATGTTACTTAAGTTATAATTAATATTTATGTCTCAAAACTTTCACTAAATTATCTCAAAAATAAAATATCAAGTGCTTGGAGAATCAACAAAAAACAAAAATGTTAGGCAAAATCTAACCACGCGATCATTCCCGGGTTAATAATAAAAGTATTTATTAAGTATAAATAAAATTAATTGGATGTTTAGCTGTCAACATAATAGTCAAGCTACAAGATATCTGATGGAAACTCTGCCTAAAGAAAATGTTCCTCTCCCACAAAGTCAAATTTCTCTGTTATTTCTCAGTCGGCGACATACTATGGTTCGCACTATATTATGGGAATTTCTTGAACGTACCAAAAGAAAAATATAGAAATCAGTACAACTGTATTTTAGATGTAGAATGGTAGAGGTTAGTTGTAGTATACCTATTGTCTTTTCTTTGTAACAATGATATACCCCCTTACCGTTGCCTTTATTATGTGTTGTAAATAAAGTCGCTATTACGGGCACCTTAGCGTGAAACGAGTGTCCATGTCTATTATCCTTTCTTCTTCGTTTTCTACGATTTCTGTTGTATAGGGCAATGAATGATGTGTGACTTGGATATGAGTAAATATGTTTGCTGCGACATGTCCTTTGTTTCTCTTTTTATGTCATATTACTTATTTCGTGGCTGAATGGGATCCAACTCCCAAAGCCAAACAACGAAAAAAAAATTAAATTAATAATTTAATTACCTGTATTCTTCTCTTGATAATTACAATCATCGTGGTGTTCTTTAAGTCTTTGGACTAACCCTTGAATATCTTTCTTGCACTTTCTACAAATAGCCCTACACCCCAATTTATTTGGATTTGTTGTCTTAATATAGAACTGCCTCTTTTCTTCCACTCATTTTACTTTATTTATATGTTTTCACTTCACTTAACTAATCTAACTAGCGAAATGCGTGAAATGGTGAAATTGTTGGGCAACGTCAATTTGTAGGTTGAGAAGGAAAACAAACCTCTACAGGAATATTCTTGCAAAAAGCACAACAAACGCGTTCGTGCCTCACTCGGCAGTACTCGGCACTGTATAGTGAGTGTATAGGACAGAAGGAAAACAAATCGCGACAAGAATTTTCTTGCATTAAGCGCGACAAATGCGTTATTACAAGTTTTTGAGCCGCAAATTGTATTATAATTTTTAGACTTATACATTAAAATAATTAACAATAATTTCAAAGAATGAAAATGTTCAAATTTTTTATTCAAATTTAAAAAATCAAAAGAATCAAATATATCGTGATTTTTTAAGAAAAATCAATGGTTTTCTATTTTTTTAATAAAAATCAGATTTTACCCAACCCTGCTTTTGACCCATGAAAAATATATTAAAAAAAGAATAAAATATAAATAATAATGTTTTTAAATTCTTTATACAATAGTTAATAATATTCTTAATAGAGATTTGAAAAAATTTCATCGTTTATAACTGTTTTTTAATTGTTAATTTCGGGCGCTCACAAGTATGCGTCGCTACCTTTAAGTATGACGTCTCTCTCTGACTCAACCGCTGCATCGGCATCGCTGTTTCCTGAATCATTATTTATCATTTATCTTAAAAACAATTAATTTTATCAGGATTTTTAAAGAGAGCAATTTTATTAATAATTAAATTGTCTACAATTTTTTTAACAAATTTTTTTCTCATAGTTTTCGGTACTCATTCGCCGATTCCTCCTGGACTAATATGCGCTTCCATAAATTCTGTTATTTCATTAAAACTTTATAACCTGTTTACAAAAATATAAAACAGGTGCAAGGAGTTTAACGCGTCTAAGCATATGTATTTCGGGCTGGAAAGATCTGAATTATTGGAGTAGGTAATTGGAAAATTAAGTCACAAATCTTTTTAGTTTACGATGTGGAGACGTGCCAAATTTTAAGTTTTTCGTAAGTGAGTCACACATAGTTACGAATTGGTGACTAAATATAATCGCAGATATAAATCAAACAGGTTTTGATTACTGTATAATTTGGGAAGAAATATGGTTCTATATTTTAAGTGACACCAAAACAATTAATTAACAACCGTCAATTATCTTGGTAGGTTTAATCGATTTTTCTGCGATAGCAATCAATCCTTAAGTCCATTTTTCTTCCCGGTCTGTAGACTGTAGTTTGCTGGTAGTTATAGGAGTTCGAAAGTTTGAAACTACACAAAATTACGAGTAAAATTATCAGAGTTTTGCACTTCGAGTTCGACCGTACCGAATATCAGTTTCGAAGTCATAAGCAAAAATTGACGGTGCACGCATATTTACAAAAATTGTTGTAGATAGTTAAATAACCTTTTAAACCTTTTGTTAGGCTTAATTGTACAAAAAGAATTACAGACAAATAATTGTCAAAGTGAATATAAACAAACAAGTATGTTAGTGATCTTAAATAAATAACTCTATGACATTCACCCCACCTAGAGGTAAACAGCGATATTTGCATAATGCCGTTACCGGCGATCGCGATTTTTAAATAACGGCGATTTAAAAGCGTTATCGCGATCGCGACTGTTCGCACTAGGCCAAACGTGTTCATCATTTCGCGGCTATGATCTCGCGTGATTCATTTTTCTGATGCATATTAATTTCACTTGCCTGTCTCCTATAATAAAGTAAAATGCTTACTTCTTTAAATACACCTTCTCTTTGTCAACTATATGATTGGAGTCAATTTTTTTGGCACGAAGAAATAATATTTATTTAAATCAATTAATTTTTCATTTTAACAAAATACAAAATGAAATGAAATTTTTGGTATTTAAAAAACAGTTGCCATCTATAAAAGTCATTTATTTGCCATATTTGTAATTTGCATTTAAAAATAATAACATTTGAGTTTTCCTGTCACTTAATCGTGTTCTACGTTTATTCAGGACCTGACCAGCTTTAGAAAACAACCTTTCACCAGGAACTGATGATACTAGAGCCCATAGTTTTTCTTCTGCAACTGCAGATAGATTTGGAAAATGAAATTTATTTTCCTACCACCACTTTAGAGGATCAGAATTTCGTGGGTGGGTAGCTTCATTGTGCGAGAGGCGTGAAGATAGAGTCGAGAACGCTTAGAATAAAATACGTCGCATTTTACTATTTCGCTCTATTTCACTGAACGAGATGGAAAGGGAGTAGCTGCGTTGCATGTTAGTTGAGGCGATTTCGCATATTCTAAAAAAATCGCTGTTGCTGTCAATCGCCGTTATTTGCAATTTTTGTCAACTGTCGCTATCAGCGATTTTTCAATAACGGTGATTAAATCACCGGTAGCGATATATCACTCATCACTACCACCTACGTAACATAATCGTTGAAATACAAAGGAGGGAGTTTTTCACGTTTACTTCTTCTGAGAGATTCTTGAGAAACTTCGGATAATGGAATATCAACGTCAGTGTTTCCAAATTCCGCATTTTGAGGAGGAGTTGAAGGGTTTGTTTCTAATGAAACTACATTTTCGGATGATAATTCTTGTAAAGGTTCTTCCAATAAAGTTCCAATATGTGCCAGATGTCGTTAATCCAGGCAATGAAGCAGTAAAAAGGCCCGCATTTCCTCTGTCCGCTTCCTGGAATCCTGGAAAAATGCTGTCACGTCCTGGAACTGCGATAGCTCGAAAACGGTTAGGAATGGAATGCTACACGAAGACTCAAATGAAAGCTACGATGATGCTCTATCGTTTAACACTATTTGGGCACTTCCGGTCCGACCGGAAATGGAGAAACACCGCGAAATTAAAAAAATCTTAGTCGACCTTCTCGTTTTTCCTCCGCGGCGATGATACGAAGGCAGATATAGAAAAAATGACTAAAATAAATCTTATTCTACACAAAAAAACTTCAAAAATATGCCCTCGGATTTTTTGCACGATCAAAAATGCCGGAGCTATGAACGTTTCAACCCAACAAGGCGCCAAATACAAATTTCGACTTTTTCCATGTTATGCAATGACTACTTTAAGCTTGTAAAACGAATGTTTTGATCTCCCCGTCATGATTTTAGGTCAGAAATAAAGAAATTTGTTATTTTTTGGAGAGGGGTCTACTGAGTCCTAAGCTCCCCTCGTCAATTCCTCAAATTCAGGAAGATAATCCAGATGAATTTGGTAACTTGGAAATAACGTTCCAAGAAGATGGTGCTCCTGTACACTATTACTTTGCAGTAAGACGTTATCTAGATGAGGAATATCCTGGTAGATGGATTGGACGATGCGTTCCAATAGAATGGCCAACTCGGTCACCGGACCTAACACCTTTAGATTTTTTTCTGTGGGGATACCTTAAATCTAAAGTTTACGCTACAGCTCCTGACAATATTGACGTTTCATAACAACGAATTGTTGTAGAATATAGGGCAATTTCCCCTGAAATATTTTATCGAGTCCGACAGGAGTTTAATAATAGGATGTTTTACTGCTAGGAAGCAGATGGATAATAATTAATTAAAAGCGAAAGTCAAATTTTAGTGTTTATTTATTTTAACCATCAAAAACATCGTAAATCCAAAAAAAATTAGTATGATAGGTATTCTAAATATCTTTCAAACAATGTGTCACTTGCCGTAAGGTCCCATTTAATAATATCGGTTTCAATTGCCTGGTAACGTCACCGATGTCTATTACATCTCCTGTTACAACTAGTAGAGACGCTTACAATAATTCATTTTCACGCTCTGATAGAGAGAGAGAGAAGAATTCGAAAAAGGTTTGTGTTGAAGGGGATTTTGTTTGAAAAGTGAAAAATGTTCGTTTTGTTTGGTTGCCCTGGTGTAGGATTGGTTTCCCCTATGTATCACCGTTCAAAAGAAAAGAGGGTGGAAAGGGGACATTTGAGAAGCACTGTATATTATATATATATATATATATATATATATATATATAAATGAAATAAGAAACAAGTGATGCACATGGTAATAATTATCGTCTTCCATTCAATGAATTTAAATTTAAAAAATCCAATTTGAATTTTTCATATTTTTTGTAAATTAAATTTAGAGGAAATTGATTTTTTTGTATTTTCTCATATAATCAGATGTTGGAAATTCTTTGTTTTACAGAAAATATATTATTTTCGTTTCGGAATATTCGCTGCCGTCTACAAGGGCACTCTCACCCTGAATACATTTTCTATTATCTGGATATCAATTCTCATTAAATTCGAATGGGAATCTTCAGTAAGGAAAATCTATAGAAAAAAACAGACAAAAGATTCCATAGCGTGTACAAAATGCAAATATTACCGTATAAACATCTGTGTTCTCAGACTCGTAAATAATCTCCTTTTATACAGTGGCGTAAATAAAGGGATTTTTACCAACAATGTTTTCTTTTTTGTCAGGAATAGCATAAAGATCGACCAATAGTGTATCGAAGAAAAAGAAAACTACTAATAACCACTTTTATAGACTTGATACAATGTTGTTGTAAAGTAAGCTGTTTTATACTGATAATTAAGAAAAAAATATTCGAACTTATAGGCCAGGGCCGGAGCTTTTCAAAATGGTAAAAAGTGAAAAATAAATTAGAACAGGATAGAAAAGTAAGAAAATATAATGAAAATAGAAGGATTCGAGGAGTCGATTTGAGGTCGGGAAATGGCAGGGGTGAGATTTTAAGTATGGAAAACGGTGTATCACGATTTCCGGCAAAACTACGAGTCCTATCTAAAAAAGTTTTGTATTTACACGTTTTTCACATAACCTCAAAATGTATGCGAGTAATTAAAAAAAGACTTTTTTTTTCGATTTTTATCACTCACAAAAAATTCTTTTTTTCACTAAATTTGATGAAAACTTATCTTTTTATGTCCCGAACACATTGTAATTTTTTGGATTCAAAATATTAATTTTTTCTCTTATTATGATTTAATATTGAAAAAGCACCCTAATTTTGAATAGAAAATCCTCACGACAAAATATCTGCGTTTTGAAAAAAAATAGTGTGCTTTTTGTTGAAATTTCTACTTTCTGATGGTATAAAAAATATACATTACTGTAGCAAATTTTCTCAGAAAATGTCAAAAACGAAAAAAGTCGAATTCGTAAATTTTTGTTTAAATCATTATATAAAATTTTGAGCTGTTTATTGATATTTACACTTTAATTACTCGAAAAATGTAAGTTTCTATGTTACATTGATAAACTAAAAAATTGCAAATCCACATGAAACATAGAGATTGCAAAAGATATGCGAATATAGTTAATTTTCTAAGTATTAAAGAGGGGATTTCAAGGGTGTAACATATTATTTTTTTATTTTTTTTTAACGAGTCGCCTATGTCTGTATTATTTGTTAAAAACTTTAACCAGTAGATTAGACATGGAAATAAAGTTAGTTCTCACTTTGATGTGATGTTTTACTGGTGTCGAGTTAATAATTTGTCACGAATATGCCAATGTCAGAACTGTTCAGCCTTTTATTTATTCTATGAGTGTTTTGTGTTCTTATTTTATCAGTTTTATGTCATACTTGTCATATTTTTCATACTGAAGATTGGTTGTAGGTTAGGCTAACTGAGATTAGATTTATAAAATTCTAGAACTGTCACAATTTTTCGATAGACTTCTCTAGATGCGCAATTGTAAACGTTCTCGAATTTTCTATATTAATTTTTAGAATATAAATAGACCAAACAGCCTCGAGAGTTAGTTAGTTGTTAACCAGAGTTTGTATTCGAGTTAATGAATAGAAAAACCAGTAGTGAACTTGTAACATTTGGTGTCAGAAAATGAATTTTGGGAAGAGAAAGGATTTTAAGAAGTACATGTCCGTGTATACCAGATCGAAAGTAGCGGAGAAGGACGACATAATGGAAATGTTAAAGGCGAGTATGGAGAAATTGGATAAGAATCAGGCGGAGATGAATAAGGGCCAAGAAAATATAAGAAAAGAAATGGAAAATATGAAAGAGGATATGAAGAATCAATTAGCTGAACAAACAGCAGGAATTAAAGAACAGGTAAATGAGGCAGTAGAAGTGATTAGAAACGAAGTTGATGAATTTAAAACGGAAACGAAACAAGAAATAGAGGTTATGAAAATCTGGTACTGTCAGGATGGAAGAATGTAATTTTTCACCATCAAGAGTTAGTCCGCCTACCTACGATGGTAAAACGTCATGGGACACATATAAGAAGCAATTTGATGACGCAGCCAGTGTGAATAGTCAGATGAAGAAAAGGCAACAGCACTGGTGGACGCGTTAAAAGGTGAGGCGTTGGAAATACTGGAAACGTTGACTTAAGACAAACACAAGTTCTACATCTGGAAATGAGATTCGGGAATAAACACTTGCAGCAGATGTATCAAGCACAACTGAAAGGTAGGAATCAACGAGTTGACGAAAGCCTGCAGCAGTATGAAGCCGATATAGCCCGACTGATCCATTTGGCGTATCCCACTGTCTCGCAGGACTTTGTGGAACAACTAGGTATCCAGATATTTATCGATGATATTCGGGACCACGAAAACCAGCAGAAGTTACGCCTAGCTAGATGCAAGATGTTAAATGAAGCCCTAACAACTGCTTTGGAGTTCGATGCAGATAAGCAAGCATCGAGGGGACATGTAAGGGTACGGCAGATACGAACCTTTCACAGAGTGGAATATGGACAAGTTAAAAGCCGCAACAATGTTGGATCTGGAGATGATCAAGCTCTTACTAGTCTAATTAGCGATTTTACGGAAAAACTTTTGGCGATACAACAGAACCACACCCAGAAGAAATCAGGTAGGGGTTTTCGGCAACAGAATCCTTTGGAGTGCTGGAACTGTTAGGAAAAGGGACACATACGGCCTCGATGTCCCAAATTAAGGAGTGAAGCTGCCCCTGTTCAACAAGACCACCAGTAAAACTTAAACTAGTCAGCTTCCAGCGTCAGGACCTACCAAGCCCCACCTTCAAGAATTAAGGTATCCCGGTTGCGACACGATGGTACTAGCTTGGTAGTGTTTGGTAAAATATGCGGCCGGGATTGTCAAATGGTCATCGATACAGGCTCTTACCACACCATAGTAAATTCGAAGATAAACTACAACCGACTGCGAGGAACTTCATACTGGAAACCGCAAGGGGAGAAACTCTGCCTGTAATTGGTGTTCATAATGCCGAGATTCGCCTAGGAAGAACTGTTTTTCGCCATGAACTTTTTGTGGCTGATATTGTGGACGATGTACTGCTCGGACTGGGACTAATAGAACAGCTTGGATCAACTTAAGCTTACCTGATCGTGTCCTGAAAACCAGACAAGAATCGTTTTTTCAAAACCGCAAGCTATGGAAAAGAAGAGTGAGACTTTCCGAAGACGTTTTATTACCAGCATGTTTGGAAACTATTGTGAAGATAAAATTGGATTGCAACGATGATGTGGACCTGATAGAACCCGATACAGAAAGTGAAGAATTGGAAAGGAGTATTGGTAGCAAGAACATTGAATACAAAGAAGCAAAACATAGCCTATGTACGGATGTTGAACTTGAAGGACTTTGATTTGAAAATATAGAAGGGACATCAGATTGGACACGCCCAGATTGTGATAATGTATTCTCACTGACTGATGACGACATAGGTAGAACAAATATCGTTCGGCACAAAATTAATACTGGTGACAATGTACCGATTAGGTAGAGACCAAGAAGAATTCCATTGACGAAACAACAAAAAGTCGAAGACATACTCCAAGGCATGAGGAACCAAGAGGTGATTGAACCACCTAATAGTCCATGGATGTCTCCGGTCGTATTAGTAACGAAGAAGGACGGATCGACAAGATTTTGTGTAGACTACCGAAGACTCAACGATGTGACGAAGAGAGATAGTTAACCTTTACTCTGAATCGACGACACAATAGACACCCTAGCTAATGCCAGATGGTCTTCAACGCTGAATCTCAAGAGTGGTTATTGGCAAGTAGAAATGGACCCCAAAGATAAGAAGAAAACTGCATTTTCGACTGGAAATGGCTTATGACATTTCAACGTAATGCCGTTTGGTCTTTGCAACGTACCGGCCACCTTTGAGTGGCTAATGGAGACAGTACTACAAGGACTTACCTGGAAAATTTGCCTCGTATACTTGGAGGACGTCATAATGTTGGGAAAGTCTTTTGAAGCTCATCTGCGGAAGATAGAGGAGGTCCTTAGGAAATTGAGAGCTGCCAACCTAAGACTCAACCCGAAAAAATGAAACTTTTTCCAAAAAGAAGTCGAATACCTAGGTCATGCGATTTCATCGGATGGTGTTAAGAAAGACCCGAAGAAGACAGAAGTGGCCAGTCACAAAAGACAAATATCAGCTACGAAGTTTCTTGGGCTTATGCTCCTATTACCGAAGATTTGTCCGAGGATTTGCTGACATTGCTAGACCATTACATCGTCTAATCGAAAACGACCAACCTTTTGAATTGACATTGAAATGTCAAGAAGCCTTCGACAATCTGAAAGAAGCATTATGCACACCACCGATCCATGCTTATCCTCAACCTGGGAAATGTTTTTCTGGTAGATGCAGATGCCAGCAACACCGGAATTGGAGGAGTTCTGTTCCAAGTACAAAATGGACAAGAAAAAGTCGTCACCTACTTCCGCAAGGTTTTGTCAAATCCCGAGAAGAACTACTGTGTTACAAGGAAAGAATTATTGGCTGTCGTGAAAACAGTAGAACATTTTCATAAGTATCTATATGGGCAACGATTTACATTGAGAACGGATCATGCTTCTTTGAAATGGTTATTTCAATTCAAGAACCCTGAAGGACAAATCGCTCGCTGGCTACAACGTTTACAATAATATGACTTCAACATCATACACCGCAAAGAGTGTCTTCATGGTAATGCTGACGTAGTTTAAAGAAGACCGTGTCCAGGAAAATGTTCCCACTGTTCACGAGCTGAAACAAAAGAATTTAGGCATCCGTGTCGAAAAATAACCGTTGTCACCGATGATGACTGGGTTCTCCCAGGAATTTGCATCCGAATAAAGACAAGACGATACTCTAAAAAGAATCATCCAATGGAAAGAAAATGGACATAGACCAGCATGGAAGGATATCTCTGACCAATCGTCGGCTATCAAAGGCGCTATGAGATTCGCTGATCCTCGAAGATAGCATACTGAAAAGAGTATGGGAGAGTGCAGATGGCCGAGATAGTCAAAAACAGATGGTAATTCCAAGGGCTAAAATAAAGGCGGTGCTGCAAGAACTCCATGGCGATGTAGGCGGTGGACGCTTCGGCATAAGCAAGACTTTGAATAAAATCCGAGAGGTTGGGAAGTCGAGCCGACGTAGAAGATTGGAGTCGACGGTGCCCTGACTGTTTTAGCAGTAAAGGACCTAAGACGAGGAGACGAGGCCAGATAAAGCAGTACAACGTAGGAGCCCCTTTTGAGAGAATTGCTATCGACGTTGCGGGACCATTCCCCGTGACAGAGTCATAAAATCGTTACCTCCTGGTAGCAATGGATTACTTCAGTAAATGGCCGGAGGTATACCCCATCGCAAATCAAGAGGCAGCGACGGTAGCAGAGGTTCTGGTGTTGAATCTCGTCTGCAGGTTTGGAGTGCCCAGGGAGCTGCATTCACACCAAGCCCGCAACTTCTAGTCAGAAGTGTTCCAGAAAGTCTGCAAACTTTTGGGAATAAAGAAGACGAGAATTACGCCCCTGCATCCACAATCAGATGGCATGGTGGAGAGATTCAACCGAACCCTGGAAGACAACCTCAGAATCGTTGTCAATGAAAATCATACCGACTGGGATCGCTGCATACCATTTTTCATTTTGGCGTATCGAGCAGCAGTCCATGAAACCACTGGTCGCACTCCAGCAAGCGTTGTCTTTGGAAGAGAACTACGTCTACCAGCTGATCTGCGGTTTGGGCATCCAGAAGAGCGCGGTGAGATCGTCGAAGACTATGTCTCCAAGTTGGCTGCAAGGTTAGATTCCATCCATGACGAAGGGCGAAAGAAAATTACTTTTGAAAGTAATCGGTCCAAGAATCGCTACAATGCCAAAGCCAACACTGAAGGTTTTCGCGAAGGTGATGAAGTATGGTTGTACAACCCGGCGAGGAAGTAATGGAGGTGTCCCAAACTACAGAAGTCATAGGAGGGACCCTACAAAGTTGTTAAGAGGCTTAACGACGTAGTCTACGGGATCTGGAGAGGACCCCGAGCGAAGATGAAGGTCGTTCACCTGGAGAGGCTGGTCCCATATCACAGAGCGGACCAAGAGGATTAGTGGAGCCGCTGATCGGGACGATCACTTCTAAGGAGGGGGCAGTGTCACGAATATGCCAATGTCAGAACTGCTCAGTCTTGTATTAATTCTATGAGTGATTTGTGTGTGTTCTATGTTCTTATTTCATCAGTTTTCTGTCATATTTCTTATACTGAAGGTTGATTGTAGGTTAGGTTAACCGACATTAGATTTATAAAATTCTAGAATTGTCACGATTTTTCTATGGACTTGTGCAATTGTAAACGTTCTCGAGTTTTCTAGATTAATTTTTAGAATATAAATAGGCCAGACAGCCCCGGTAGTTAGTTAGTTGTTAACCAGAGTTTGTATTCGAGTAAATAAATAGTTGTGAAGAAAAACCAGTAGTGAATTTGTAACAATATGTAAATTTTAATAAATAGCTCAAAATTTTACATAATAGGTTTGTTCCAACCGAAGTAAATACCGTTTTAGTACCGTACAATCTCAGTAACGCAGCAAATTTGATGTAAATTACACATACTTATTATATTCACTAATCAGCAGGTCAACTGGGTTTGTATCGTAATTGTACTGTTTTTGTGTTGGTTGGAACAGACCTTATGATGGTCGATTTCGTGTTTTTCATTTTTTTGCATTTTTTGAAAAAATTTGCCATAGTAGTATAATGTTTATTTTTTTATACCATCAGAAAGTTGATTTCGACAAACAAAAAACACACCGATTTTTTTTCAAAACGCAGATATTTGACGTGAGAATTTTCTATTAAAAATTAGGGTGCTTTTTCGAGATTAAATTAAAACATTTCGTGGAAAAAAAAATTGCGGGAATAAAAAAACAAAAATCAGTTTTTTTGGATTTTTCGCATAAATTTTGAGATTATGTGAAAAAAATTAAATACAAAAGTTGTAAATCTGTTTATTATCTACAACTTTACCATTCAATTTTTTTCGATATAACTCGTACTTTTGCCTGAAATCGTGATAAGCCGTTTTCCGCCGTTAAAATCTCATCCCCTTCCACTTCCCGACATTAAATCGCCCGTAAATTATTTTTATTATATTTTCTTACTTTTCAAATGGGTATCATCCAGTTTAAAATTTTTTGGACTCAAAAATTATCGACCACTATTAATGTATTCCTATGGATAATTTTTAAACCGATATATTTATTTAAAAATCTAAAAATGTATAAGTCAAAAGCACTTCCTATTTATTTATAATACCTGCGTGTCTGTATTTATACAAACTAGTCAACGATCTACAACATCCAAAACTATTTTTAACTTGTCGAACCTGAAAGTAGAATCTTTTATTTTGTTTTTTGATATAGCGCAGACCCCCATTAGAATAACGTTCAAAGTCATTTTAATTCCTATAAGAAAAATAAAAATCAATGTTGGTAGGTACTAAATGATGGATGTAAAATAAAGTTAAAAATACTTTTATAAAAACAAAACAACTTTTGACAAACGAAGGGTGATTAGGATATAACCGCAGCCAGACGTTTGACTACCAACAAAAAGGAATAAAAAAAAGTTGAGAGGTGTCAAGGGACACCCGGATGGAACGAAGTTCCTTTCGATTCATTAGTGAAGGAACTGTAATAAAATTTTATTTTTTTTATGAAATAATCGTCGCGACACCACACTGTTCAATGCGAAATAGAAATGAAAATATCTGGCTTGCTTTCTATAAGAGAGAGAGAGACAGACAGACAGACAGAGAAACATGCGCACGCCGCACAGCTTACAATAGCAAAAAGTGTCGTGACAACTTTTCGTAAGAATTGTTTCCGTCTAGCCCCCTTTCACTTCACTTCACTTCGTTCCAAAAAGCAAAAAAAAAGAATTTTTCAGAAAATAAAAATTCCTCCCCGGCGGGGAATCGAACCCCGGTCTCCCGCGTGACAGGCGGGGATACTGACCACTATACTACAAAAGTATTATTCATTATACAGCAAGTAACTGAAGTATATTATTTCAATTTTTGTTGTAGAGAATCTCAACAATTAATTAACATAATAAAGACAAAAAACTATACTAAGTAATATTAAAATATGATTTGTTTTTGAATTTATTAAAATTATGACGCGTACACTTGCTAAACACACAAAATGTGGAGATTATAAATCGTATGACTTGGTTGGAGAAACATGCGCACGCCGCACAGCTTACAATAGCTTCAAAAAGTGTCGTGACAACTTTTCGTAAGAATTTTTTCCGTCTAGCCTCCTTTCACAACGCACGATAAGGAACTTCGTTCCAAAACTACACATATAAAGAGACCAAACACATATGTTTCTATATTATATACCATCATCAGTGATCAACTTCAAGTTAAACTTGTTACTGCCAACAGTTGTATATTCTTTTGAATCGATGTTAAAAATAATTCAGAAATGACACTTCAGACTAATGAAATTGTGGCATTTGGAAGCTGTACTGGGTGTAACCATGAAGAACCGTATTAAATATAGTGTAAAATACGGGACAGTATAAACATTGAAAACGATAAAACAACTACAATTAATGCGGTCGAATATATGTTTAGGATAAATAGTGAATAAAAGAAAAAGAGGAAGGCCAAACAGAAGTTGGAATGGGGAGATCACCAAGACTTTTATTTGAAATGAAGTAGAAATGCTTGCAAGAAACTGAAGATGGTGTAAATTAATTGTTTAGTTACTTAATCGCTGTTAGGTACTATAGAATTTGTATGAAAAAGCGTAAAATTTTACGTATTTAAATTTTGAACACTCTGTAGTTTTGTAGTTGCAATATATCGACGAATCCTCATGTTTTGGAGTCTAGAATGAACAGTTTAAAAATCATCATTTTAAATTAATCGACGATGATTTTTAGTATCGAAACAATTGTCAAATTTCTTAGAATTTTCAACAATTTATCGTGAAATTAGCTAGAAACAGTTAGTTTCATTTAAAACAGTAATATGAGTAGATTCCACAAAGTAAGGGTCGACACAGTAAATTTCAGAAAATAAAGAGAACATACATTTTTCGCTTGTCAAAAGGGTCTCAATTATAGGCAAATGGCAAGGTATAAACTGTGTAAATCCTGTTTGATATTAGGGTGTGGATTCGTGGAATATAATCGCTAATGTTGCTAAACAAATCCTGAGTAAAAAAAAGTAACATAAAAATTGGCTCATTATTCTGAAGTAATGCCCTTTAGTGATCCTGGAATGGTGGGCGGCTAGAGGAGGGTTTTAGTGAGTGAGTCTCACACTATCGTAAGGTGCCCATGAAGGGTTCCCTCCTCTTAATATATATATATATATATATATATATATATATATATATATATATATATATATATATATATATGTATTGTATTAATTATTTCTTTTTAATTTTTTTTCTAATAGTATTGTAAGTATACAATTATTTTTAAGATTCAATTTAGATAAATAAGGTGTATTACTATGATGTTAAAAACTTTGGGGCGCCAACTTACCATTTAAAAGGTAAGTAAAATTTAATAATATTATTCAGAATTTGTTGAAATTATTTCAAATAAATGTATTTGCTCCGGCTCTATGCAGTAAGACTCTTCTACAGAGAGTCGATTCTTGACAGAATTGTAGTATTAATTTATATCTCCTTTTTCAATATTTTTTTTTTATTTTGAAAATAAGTTGTTTTAAATTTTAATACATATATTGAAATATTGACATTTTTTTTTTCTTTTTTACAATTGATGTATTTATTCTATCGCCAAACAACAATATTAATATTATATATTTTTATACCCTTTTTAAAAGTATAGATTCAAATTCTGTTGTCTATTTAAGAAACTCCCTATATATAATTTTTTCTTTGTTTCTTTGTTTAACCAAAATTATTATATATATATATATATATATATATATATTTACATTTATTCACAATTTGTAACAAAATTTCTTATCTTCTAAATAATACAGGAAATGGTTCCTTTATATTCCCCAAACAAAGATCTTGGTTTTTGGATTATCCTTTTCTATGTTAAGATTACCTTATGAGAATATAAGCTAAATTACGATCTACAAAAACATTCAATGTCATATAAAATAAAAACCTTCAGAATTTTGATAAATAATTAACCTAACCTTTTTGAAATTATTCTCTTGTTTCTTCCAAATCTTCTAAACGTGTTTTATATGTATATAAACTTCTGCAACGTACACTATTTCAAAATTTTGATAAATAATTAACCAAACCTTTTTAAAATTATTCTTTTCTTTCTTCCAAATCTTCTAAACGTGTTTTATATGTATATAATTACTGTTTTAAGACAATTTCATATATTTATTCACCAACCTTTACAAGATATCCATTTGAATTATCAATTATAATATTTTGATTTCAAATTACCATTCAAATTATTAGCCAGTTAAATCCAATGTAATTAATTTGTCAATATTTCAATATTCTCCACTATCTTTAATCTATACTTTTCGTTCAAAAATGTTCTCTCTTCTTGTCAAAATTATATCAAGTACCTAGCTTCCATTTTCAACAAACTCCCGTCCTAACTTAAATACTTAATTTTTAAAGGATTGTTTGCATACATTTATATTTTAATAACATTTACTATCAGACTTTAAAACATCATAACAATTCTCACATAATTTTATAAATTATACGTTTAGATTCATGTAAAACAGCCAGTAAAATCCTGGAGGTTTACTCAACCTCTGCATAGGTTTGTACATATCACATGGAAAATATAATTGGATAAATTCCCAAGTTGCTGTCATTAACATCCGACAAGCAGCCAGCACAGTTGGATTTCCATTTTCATACGTTAGATCAATCTATCGATAAATAATACGTTGCATACTATATTAATTACTGACTGAGGCCGGTTCTGAAGCTGCTTACAGAAAGTGTAGTTTTAAATCGTTCCAGTAAAATAAGTGAATTGAGTGAGAAATTTAAAAATTAAAATCCTACAACTTTCACAACTGTGTTATAAAAGAAGACAGTATATATATACATGTAATAAAAACACCAAAAACCTGGTAAGAAGATCTAATTTGAAAAAAGCTAGGTTATAATACGCCAGAAATTAATAAAATACAAGGAATAAAAACTTACTTTTTCCATAAACTAATTAAGATATAAAGTTGAATACATTAACACAGGTCAGGCTTCTACAATTTAAAATTGAATTAAATTTTAAACTCCGAATATTAAAATAATTTTCAATGGAAGAGATACTGCAGAAGTTAGAAAACATGGATCAACGAAATGCCAGAATCGAGCAAAAACTGGACAATATCCATAGTCAATTACAAATATTGAAAAAAAGAGAACCAAGCTCTGAAAAACGAAAATTATTTATTAAGAGAAGCCACGAAGAAACTGGAAACAAGAGTAATTCAAATAGAAAAGGATTCAAGAAGGGAAAACCTGATAATAAATGGCATCGAAGAAGAAGTACGAGAAAATGCGGAACAACTGAATGATAAGGTTAGAGAAGTACTGAAAAGAGTAAACACCAATATAAATGTAGAGTCAGACGTAATAGAGTCGAGGAGAATAGGAGACAGGAACAAACTTAGAAATAGACCAATATTACTAAAAGTGAAGACATGGGATAAAAAGCTGGACATATTGAAAGGAAGAAATAGATTAAAGGGAACAAATATCTATATTAACGAAGACTTTCCCAAAGAAATTATGGAGCAAAGAAAACAGCTCTTAAAATACTCAAAAGTTGCAAGAGACAAGGGATGTAGAACTAAGATCATCTACAATAAATTATATATTAACGATAAGCTATACACCTTATCAGAATTAGAAGCACAAAATGAAACTGAAATCGAGACTGAAGAAGAGACAGGACTACCAGAACAAACTCCAGCGAAAGGAAGAAAATACAGTGAGAGATCTCCCGAAGGCGCTGAAGAAACGACAAAAAAAATAACAAAAATGAACAGAGAAGTTGAGACATCATCAAAAAACTAATTAATACAGAGGTGAAAAGATCAAGGTTTGTGGACGGAATTGTCCCTTTTAAGATAACATTTTGGAACTGTCAAGGTATTAATACTTTAGATAATTTAGAAATACATGAAATTAATGATTTGTGTAGCTCTGATATAATAGGCTTAGTGGAGACCTGGATTACCTATTCCCAAAATAGCTTACCAAATATTTTAAACAATTATCATACTTACTCATGCCAAGCTTCAAAAGATAAGCAAAAGGGTAGAGGTAGTGGGGGTATCTTAATACTTATATCAAAAAACCTGGGGGGTGTGAAGTCATTAGATGTAATCGATAGATGTAATATGTGGAATTTTATCAGAATAAATATAAATAATAATTATATTATTTTAGGTGTAGTCTACTTAAAACCTGATTTAGATGATCATGTATGTGTAGAGATGCTTGAGGATACTCTAAAAGAAATATCAGTAAAATTCCCAAATGACGAGATGATTCTGTACGGAGACTTTAATGCGAGAGTAGGTGGTCTGAATGATTTTGATTCAGAGAACGCAATACATATCAATCCCCCGTTAAAACCACGTAAGTCAAAAGATTCCCTAGTTAATACTAGAGGAACATTACTTGTAGAAGCTTTGGAAGATCTAGGGTTTCTCTTGTTAAACGGTAGGTTTGAGGATTATGAAGGTGCTTATACATACATTGGGCGGTCAGGACGAAGTACAATAGATCTGGTCTGGGTAAGAGTTAGTAGTGTAGGCCTAATTTCCAGTTTCTGTATAAATAAAAACCTGTTTTCGGATCATCTGAGTTGCACTGTAAAGATAGAAAATGCATATTTTGTGGGGTCTAATAAACTATCAGAATATCATAGCTATAAAGAAACAATAATAAGGTGGGATCCTGCCAAAACACAACCATATAAAAATATAGTATCTATCTTTGAAATACATTCAGACTCGAGTACTATTAATATAATGGACAATCAAATAAATGAGGCAATCAAGTTAACAGCAAAATTTTTAGGTATGGAAAAAAACCGTGACAATACTAATCATATGTTTTCAAATTCAAAACCATGGTTTGATAACTTTTGCAAGGACGCAAAGAAAAAGTTAAACATGTCAAAAAAACTATTAAAAAACTCTAACTTTGAACAGAATGCACTAATATCATATAGTGAAATTAAAAAAGAGTACAAACAACTCATTAAAATTAAAAAATTAGCTTACGAAAACGTTACAATAAAAAAATTTAATAATATCAGCAACCCCTCCGAATTTTGGGAACTTCTAAAAACTAGAAAAATTAAAAATAGAGGTCCCACAATGATTGAGTTTTACAAAGAGTTTTATGGAACGCATTTACATAGGGATTCACAATATTTTGGCGTTATACACCCTTATCTAGATATAAACTTTTCCACTAATGAAATTTTTAGAGTCTTAAACTCAGCTAAAAATAATAAATCACCCGGGGTAGACAACATTAGCAACGAATTCTTCAAAAACTTTCCTTTGGATTGGATAATACACCTGAAAACATTCTTCAACAAAATTTTAAACGAAGAACAAATACCACCCACATGGTCAGATGTTAAAATGATCCACTTCCAGAAAAGTGGCGATATTAAAAACCCTAATAATTACCGTAGTATAGCACTTTTAAATCACAAAACTAAGCTCTTTACCCAATTAATTAATACGAGACTAACTAACTTTGTTGAGAATAATGAAATATTACCAGAGTGCCAAAGCGGCTTCCGCAGAACACGCAACTGTGAAGACAACATATTTGTGCTCTACGCTATAATTAACAATTACCTTCGCCTCCCTTCAAGAAAATTATATACTCTATTTGTAGATTTTAGAAAAGCTTTTGATTCGTTAGACCATCATATACTCTGGGAAAAATTATATTCAAACGGAATAAGTGCAAAAATTACTAGAATACTAAAAATAATATACAAACAAGCAGCACTGTTTATAGAACAAGAAGGTAACAGTTCAGAGAGAGTACACATAACCCAAGGTGTTTTACAGGGGGACCCGCTCAGCCCACTACTATTCGCGATATTCATTTCCGATATTGATAATTATTTTCAGAACCAAGGCAGTAAGGGAGTTACTCTTGATGAAGGGGATAACATACGGATGTTGTTATACGCTGACGATCTGGTACTGTTTGCAGAGTCGCAAATACAAATGGAAAAGAGCCTGAGGATTTTAGAATCATACTGCAACACATTCAAGCTTCAGGTAAATACAGAAAAAAACAAAACTAGTTATATTCCGAAGGAGCCCCAATATTGGAAAACAACCCACGTTTTCATACCTTAACAACCCAATAGAAATCTCAAACACTTATGAATATTTGGGAGTGGTCTTTACTTTCAATGGACTGTTTCTAAATAATTTTAAATCACGAGAACGAAAAGCAAGAATTACTCAAGGTACTGTACTTTCAACTATAAACTCGCAAAAATTATCTTCTCTTCAGTCTATTAAGACTCTGTATAACAATGTCGTCATACCCACTTTCACATATGCCAGTAATATATGGGGTCTGCGTTATCTGGATCAAACTGAGAAAATACAGACGTCTTTTTGGAAAAACCTCCTATTCCTCCAGAGAACTACTGCCGCTTATATAATAAGAGTCGAAGCCAATCTGTGCAGGCTAGAATATTATCTAATAAAACAAGCAATTGAATACTTCATCAGGGTAAAATCTCAAAATCACTCAAGGTACCCCTATAGAGCATTATTTCGATTAATAAAATTATATAACTCTGGATATGGTCATCACAAATACAATTGGTTTGTTCAGTTGATTAATGTTGTCAGTATTTATTGTCCATATAATGCTGGCCTTAACACTGACTGTATCAATGAAAATTTTAAACATATTGTATTAGCCGAACATCTAGCTAAAAACATGCAAAATGATTGGAATAAAATATTACTTAGTATTCACCATCCTACATATAAATTCTTCCTGCAAAATAATAATAATTACAATTATTTAAGTGGACCGTCACCGCTTTATATTAAAAGATTAACAGCCCAACTGCGCACAGCAAATTCACAGTATTTATACCTATATGTGAATAACTCCTCTCATACAATAAAAACCGACCAGATGTGTACAATATGTAACCAGCAGGCCAATGAATGCCTGGAACATATCATATTTGACTGCCCATTGTATGCTGGATTAAGAAATACAGTCATAGGAAGACGAAAGCATTCAGACGATCTAGATTGCCTTCTTAATTCAAACGATCTCTTACTATTGAAGCAATTGCATGGTTTTATCAGCGGAGCAATGAAAATTAGATCATTCATTATTAACGATTAGATATCCACAGTATCTCTACATAAACAATTTATAGTATAGGATTAGTTATGGGAATTATGCGTTTGTCTTATATTTTTTTTCTGCTCTTCTCTATTGCTGGACTATTATGTGCTGTACGCTGTCTTTAAAAACATGTAAATTTTATGTCATTGTTTCTTGTAATACCTTTTATCTATCATGTTAGTTTAGGAGTATATATGTATTTTATATTTACTATATAACCGACTCCTTGTTCATGTACTTTGTATAAAAGAACAATAAACTATTCTATTCTATTCTATTAATTACTGACATTCATAATAAAACGTACCACAAAACTTGACGATATAATGAAGATAGAAAAATATAGAAAGGATATTGTGAGAAATCTTTCAGAAGTAGTTTTGGCACGTAATAAAAATTATAAATTGGTAGACAAGAACTGACAGAGCAAACGCGACATATACAAGAAGTATGAATGAAATTGGTGATGAAAATGCAGAAAATATTGTACAAAACATCTCAATCTTGGATTTTATTCAATGGAAATTAATAGATAAAATACTAATAACACAACTGCAGTGAATACACCATTTTCTTTTCAAATTATAATGACTTTTTAGCTAACAAAATTCTTATTTCTGATTCCTGAAGACTTTTGTCAGACGTTAATGCGAGTTTCACAGCTTTGTGTGGGACCTGCACTAACAAATTTCTCGTTACAATTAGAAATATTGATTGTTTCACAACTGCCACTGCTTATAGACACACAATCCTGCAGTAATATAACGAGGATTTTGTTCATTGTTTTTACTATCGGCATCTATAATTGATTGAGATTTGTTTTTTTTTGTACAATTTTATAGATATTCGTTAAAATGATTGCTAATAAAGTACAAGATGTACGAATCTATTGGACTTATTTCCGTTTGCCCGGTATATTTTAAATTTTTGTAAAATTTAATAACACTACACAATGCACTTACCTTTTTTTATGAGAACTCAGCTTCTCAGGATCTGGGGTTCATGTGTTTTGTGTACAATAAGTCTTATTATTATTTTTTTATATGCGCCAAATATACGATATTTAAAAAAAAATGTTAAATTAAATATTTACTTCTGAGAATTATTTGTTTTATTTTAACTAAATATTTGTAATACGGTTCTGTGCACTTGATTCAAAAGCACCTCAGTGGTGAATGCAGGTGTCCGGAACAGTACCGCCAACTGACAAAAAGAAAAATCACTTTGAATTAAGATCTACAACCATACGATTTTATCTACTAAAGAGAAAAGAATTTTTTCATTTTGTAAACCATCAAAAAGTAAATTACTTTGCACATGAAATGAAAAATAAAGCTTAACTACGATTGCCTTTCATGCAACAACATTCATACCAGTGAAATTTATATTTAATACATGTAAGTATGCAACTTGCTATACATTTAAGTTATGTTGGTAATTACTACATAAGAGCTCACGATTATACCCTGAACGTTCAGCATTACCAGAACATGTTTTCTCCACAAAACATGTAATAGATTATAAAATTTTTGTGTAAATAAGACAACTACTGTAAAAGGGTTTTCCTGGAAATGACATTCATTGCTCAAGAGGATAATTGTTTAAATAAAAGAACTGATATTCAGAATCTAAATTCAATTTATAGTAATTTATTATCATTCGACAAAAAAGATAAAAATGTAAATCAAAGCATTGCGATGGAGAATTATTTTTATTGATTTTCTAACATTTAATTTAAAAATAATAAGAGTCTAATAAACATTTTATAATATAGTAACATTAATATTACTTATTAATAGAATGAATATAAAAAAAATGTTTTCCATGGCTACAATACATTGTCATAAGATGCCATTTAAATGAATATTATATATTTGTGAACAACCTCGATTAGTGTAAGTAAAAAATATTTTTACTTTAAAATTTATATATCTACTTCTTGTAGTTTCTTTGAAACTGGTAAAAATAAATCACCGAAAGCTCAGAATTAACTAACCAGAGTTTTCTTTCTTACATTCCCGCATTCCCCAAAAGAAAAAGTTTACCCTATATTATATATATTCGCAATAGAAATTGATATCAACCATTCAAATTAATTTTCTTGATTTATCTTTATAATTTAAACAATTCCATTCCTAGTTTAATATTTTTTATATGGTACACATTTTGATTTAGAAATATTAATTACAATATCTCGACGATTGTTACAATCATTTTACTCCACCTAAAAACGTACAATCAGCGACCCGCAAAACTTTTTTTCACAATTCACCTGAATCAAATCGATCTCTCGTTCATAAAGGTCATTCATTTATAAAAATGACACTCTCCTTTCAAACGTTCTAACTTAACCTACTACTCGGCTACTGGCTTACGTACTACGTAAAAGTGAAGTAATTCAATTCCGTGTAATTTTATAGTTTGTCCTTTATATAGCATGAAAAGTATGGAGAAAAAAAACAAATAAAAGAACCAATTGATGTACCCAGCACATGACTTCACCTTATGTAACGAGACTTAGTTTGAACTCAACATTATTTTTTCTACAACTTTTACCTGAAAATATTTTTTAATTTCTTTAATAACAAAAATTTCATTAAACTGTCCAAAAATGGATTCCTCGTAAAATGGTACTGCATAATTTTTACTTCACCTTATGTATAATATATGTATACATATAAGGGAAGAATTGTAACAGAGTGATTTTGATGTTTCGAGAATCGAGTGGATACTTCATAAAATGAAAATTAGCAAACCCTAAGGGTTTAACCAATAATTCTATACCTCAGTGATGGGGAATACAAAATTACGTAAATATAAAAAATAGTAAACTGTCAATATTAAGTACCCTAAGCACCCATAGAGTAACGGGTACAGTGATTGGCCACTTGAGCATCTACCTAAACTTTGACAGATTAAGGGTTTTAAATGTAGATATATGATAAATAGCATATTATACGCTAAGAATTGTGGAAAATCAGATGGTGCTACTGCATTTACTCAAGATAAATGTTTTCATAACAATTCCAACACATTTAATCAAAATTGCACAATGTGATAGTTGTTGGTCGTCAGGAGACAGTTATTGGCATACGTCTTGTACAGTGATTGTCCCTTCAATATTTAATCTGTTTTTTGAAGTTTTTTACTACTTTTACGTAGGTACTTAGTATGTGAGTAGGTAATTTATACTTATGTAAGCCTGGTAGGTACGTACCTATACTGAGTAGCTAGTATAACGAAACACGAAATATTTATAAAAATATTAACTAATTCATTTATTTTTTCACAATAAAGTACCTAAACTGTTAACTACATCTATTTTAGCTTTAAACAGGTAAAACACTTAATATAATCATTTTTTATTTTGATAATGCAAGGTATGTGGTACGTTCTTCGACAGGTCGCGCATTTTATCCCATTCTGGCTCATGTTTGTATTTTTTACACAAGTAAAGCATATCCCACTTGTTATTGTGGTATTCTTGAAAGAATTATGGATGTTTTGAAGTTCTTGCATTGCATGATCCATGTAACCTTTTTCACCTGTCAGTGAAATATCTGAAATAATTTTAATTTTGTTGCCTGGGGAATCATTGTCAACATTCTGAAAAATCTTTCTTACAACAGGACTATTAGAAATATGACTTTCCTTTAACTTTGGAGGAGCTTCTTGGCAGTCAGGAATTTTATTCATCATATGACGTTCTGTGTTATTTTCCCTTGCGGCTTCTGCATTTTTTGAAGAGGTGAACTTGTCTGATCTGTTTTCTTTTTCAACAAGTTGTATACCAATACTTTGTTGTGTAGTACAATTTGCTGCCTCATCGTTGCTGTTTAAAATAATTTGAACTTGGATTTGTTTAGAGCTAGGCGGTGCTGTCTTTAGACTTTTTCAGATTTACTATTTTTCCTGGTATTTTTTTACCTTTCTTTTCCAATTTATCATTTAATTTGTTTTGTTGCTCTTCTTTCTTTTTCTGTTGTTTTTGAATTCTCTCTGTTTTACGTTTTTGCTTTAGAGATCCTTCTCGTTCTTTTTTTTTCTCCTTTCTCTGCTTTTGCTTTTTTCCTTGAAGATGAAGTAAGCACGAATGGTAATCTCGCAATTTGTTTTTTTCCTTTTCTTTCTGAAGTTTTTGGCCAAGTAAGAATCGAATTCATGTAATCGCTTGTTGATGTCGATGGTATCACATATCAGGCTCACATTTTTCTGAGGTGCTAACCAAACAATTAGAGAGTGGCATTTGGCCAGTAGTAAAATTATCGATTATAACGTGCATATTTTCTATGTTAAAGTAAGAATCGTTTTCAAATCATCAGCTTCAATAATATTTTGATTAGCCGAATTTTGTATATCTTCATTCCGATAAATTTCATAGTTGTTTAAATCTTTGATCAGTCAAATTCTGGATATCCTGCTTGTCTAAATATGCTTCTGGAGTATGATGTCGTGTCATGCATTTCATCATACAAATTTTTTAATAAGATTAAATCTTCATTTTCGTTATGGTCAGCATTCATAGAGGCAAGTAATTGATATTTTTTACACCAATGATGCCTCGAAAATCTTCGAAAGTAATGAATCTTTTTATATTTTCCCTACTAGTACTTGTATTACTTGTTTTTTTCCCCACGCATTTTCTGAAATCAATTGCTGAAGAATTCCATGGACACAATCCGGTAGCTCTAAAGCTATTCTTTATTGTTTCAATTTTAAAAGTTTTGTCGATTACATCTTTTAAAATAAGCGCAAAATTTTCTTTAGTATAATTGGAAATTTTGTACCACTTCGCCTTCATCACCATTAAACACACGGTTTGGGTCTTCCAAAATATCAAACAAATTTTTTTCTTTCAATTACGTTTCGATTTCTATAAACCATTTCCTTAAGTCTGCTTCAGAAATATTGGCACTAGCAGCCGCGATTGCCTCGGATGTTCTCAGCACAAACACTACCGGCGAAGAAATTTTTAATAAAATAAATATATTTTTTGAAGAAAATAATCTCAGTTGGAACGATTGCATTGACATTTGTACATATGGGGCCAATGCGATGACGGGTAAAACGGCAGTGTCACTAATATAAAATAAAGTGCCAGTTAAATTTATTAAGTAGAAAATATACTTTTTAAAAAGATTTTATTAAACTTAGTGATCAGTTACGTTTGAAGTTACAATTATGACTATTTTCTTTTTTAGTTTACAAAAATAAGGAAATGTATTATAATGCTGAATAGAAGAAAAAATATATAACAAAATTATAATAATTGTAAACAGGATGTCTCCACGTGTTTGCTGATTAAGATTAAAATTATAAATTCAATAATGTGGGAAACGTCCTGTCAGCAATTTAACAATAATATTAACAGGATGTCTCCATATGACTCCTCCCCTCTTTGTTAAAGGCACGACCTCGTGGCTTTGGCTCCAATAGGGATTGGGATAGCTCCATTGGTTCACCCTGGCATTGTTCTGGATTTTTGATTTTTCTAAAATATTTTCTATACAGATACAAAAATAGTAGAATTAATAAAATGAAAATTGTTATTGTTGTTATTCCTAAATGGCTTTGATGAAGTTCTATAGGTAGCAAATTTCGATCTTGAAACTGTGGTAGTAGCTTGGTTGGATCGTCCAGATGTAAATTGTTGATGCTGATTTTGTGATGAATTTCTGTGGGTTCTTTGAGGCTGGGCCATTCTTAAGTAAATGTTTTATTGGATCCCATCCAAGTATGTTTTTGAAAAGAATAAATACAATCATTGTTTCCTAGTACGATGTTACATTTTGATATTTTCAATGATTTAAAATTTTGTTTGCAGTCTTCATTGATGGTAGTTATCTTCTTTGAGCAAATTATTGTATTTCCATTAGTTAATTATATGAAAAGTGAAAAGTCGTTTTTTACTTGAGCGTAGTTGCAGAGTGAAAGGTCTTCCAAGTTACAAGGGTCTTCGTGTGGTTCCTTTTCGCAATACCGGAACGAAAAGGTCTTCTTGCATTCTTCGTTTGTCCATTTTGTTGATCCTTTGGAATTTAATGTGAAGGCGTATGGGGGTAGAAGGATATTATTTTCTTTACTGGGAATAGGGATAATTTTGGAAATATAAAGTAATTCATCGGCTAATATGGGTATTTTAAGAGTAATATATAAAGTTTTTGAAGTAAACATAAGATTGACTTTGATTATTTCTAATAAAGTAGGAATATCGGAAGCGATTTCATTGTGAGAATGAATAGTATGTAAATACTTAAGAATTTCTTCTAATTCCTTTTGTTTGATTAATTCTACATTTAAAATTTCTTGGTTACTAAATGATTTTGTTCTTAGTAAAATTTGAATATAATTTCTTACGTCTCTAATTTGTTCTAGTTGAATATGAATAATAATTTCGTTATTCAATCTATCATTTAAGGTATTTAATTCTCTTAGAACGTTTTCAGCATAATTTTGTATTTTACGTAGGTCTGTTTGCCAGCGTTGAGTAATCTGTCCTGCAAATGAATGCAACTTCGAAATTTCAGTCATTAGTTTCTTTTCATTTGAATTGATTTTTTCAAATATATTTTGAATTTCGATTAGGTCGTTTTGATCAAGATTTCCTGAAATATATTTTACTACTGTGCCTAAGCCGTTTATTAGACCTCTTTTAATTACTTTATTTGATCGAGCATACATTCTAAGTTTATTTATATCTTCTGAGAGTAAGTGGATCTCTCTGTTATAAATTTTTGCTAAAGTTATTGTTGAATCGTCAAGTCTACTAGCTAAATGAAATTGATTTAATACTAATTTACTATATGAGTTTTCAATTTCTTCAATACTTATACTAAAATAAATCTTATGATATTTGGTATTATATTTATCTAATCCTAAACTATTTAATATATAACCTCGGGGTTCAATTGTTTTGACTTGAAGTGCCTGGGTGGCTATCTTCATGGTTAACCTGGAAATATTTAGTATTTTTAATCATGTGTTTGCTAACCTTTTTAGATTTTTGAGAAACTAATTTATCGTTAGTCGTTGTGTCTACTAATATTTTCTTATATTTAGGTTTAATTTTATTTCGTGGTTCCATATCTAAATATACGACATCTGTTTTTGGGATATCGTCTGTTCGTTTACTATTAATTTTATCTAATTGTTCGGTTCTTTTTGTTAATTGTTTTTGATAAAGATCGTCGAAAAATGGCATAATTTCTGTTTTTCGATATTCGTTGTAATTTTGGAATACTTGTTTATAGGGATCTATTTCATGAAGATTTAGATTTTCATATGGTCCATAAAGAAGTGAAAATGGGGTAAAATTTGCTACTGAATGGATTGATTGATTATATATAAGAATAGCAGTCGGTAATATTTTCTTTTGATTTTTGTCTTAGGATTCTTAAATTTTCGATTAAAGTTGAATGTGTTCTTTCTATCGGAGAATTGCCGGTATGAGATTGGGGTGTTGTATAATGAATTTTTATATGGAAGAGAGACATGAATTCTTTAAAGGTTTCGCTAGTGAATTCTCTGGCATTGTCGCAAGTTATTTGCGAAGTGTAGTTATGATGAGAGAAATAGTGACGGAGTTTACTAAGTATAGTGATAGAATTTGAGTCACTAATTTCGTAAGCTTGAAGGTACCTAGAGAATAAATCGAGTATTGTAAGAAATTGTTCATTTTCTATAGAGAATACGTCTATGTGAATATTTTCGAAAGGTCTTTTAGAAATGAGTGGGCCGGAAAATGGAATTTTTCGAGGGTTTCTATCATATTTTGAGGTGAGACATAATTCGCAATTATTATCGTGATTCGTTACTAATTCTTGTATTTTCGGAAAATAATACAGGGACTTTATATGTTTCGTAGTTTCTGTGATACCGTTATGAGTTTCTGAATGATAGTCTGAAATTAATCGGACTTGTTCTTCCTTATTAATTATGTCTTTCAGAAAAGTATTTGTTTTAATGATTTTTACGTTTGGTTCCAAGATTTTTGAACATTCTGTAGAAGCAATATTAAGTAATGAATCATTGGGGCAGTATATATAGTATGTTTTTGTTGGATCAATTATTTCCAAAAACATATTACTTATAACATTATAGTCGGATCCTTTTCTAAAAGTAAGAATATAGCGATTTTTGCCAAATGGCTTAGAATAATCTATGTCGTTTTTGTCTCCGTATTTTAGGATTATTTGAAAATGGGCGGAATTTAAGTTTTTTTCTGAAATTGGGAAACCAAAAATTGGATTTTCTTGTGCGGAGTATCTAGTGTCGCCTGAAGCGGTACTTTTGTTATCGTCGGATATTTTACTTAAAATTTCGTTAGCATCACTTAATGCTAGATTTGGATCGGAATTTGCTCTTGCCATAGTTGAAATGGCATCCATATCATCAGGGTTTTGTTTGAATTCTTTAGTATTTGTTTTTGAGTTTGGAGGAGTAATAACTATATCACTAATTATATTAATTTTTAGATCACGTTTAGGAAGTTTTTTATCGATTGCATTGAGTTCAATTCTCGATAATGCATCAGCGACGTAATTTTCTTAGCCTTTTTTAAAATTAATTTCAAAATCGAATTCTTCCAACTTTAGTTTCCATCTTATTAGACGTTGATTGGGTTCTTTAAGAGAATGTAGCCAGACGAGTGGCTTATGATCAGTTTCAATAATAAATTTTTTGGAATATAAATATGGTCGGAAATGCTTACAGCTATCGATTATAGCTAAGAGTTCTTTTTCGATAGTGCCATAATTTCTTTCAGCTGAATTAAGTGTTCGAGAGTAAAAAGCTATTGGATGGGAATCTTGAGAAAGTACGCTTCCTATAGCGATATTTGAAGCGTCGGTCGTTAAAGTAAATGTTTTTGTGAAATCGGGGTATGCTAAAATAGGAGAATTACAAAGAAATTGTTTGCATTTTTGGAAAGCATTGAGGTATTCTGGGTCGTTTAAATCTAATTTAGTTCCTTTTTTAAGATATTTATTTATTGGGTAGGTTATTCTGGAGAAATTTTGAATAAATTTACGATAATAGGAGAGCATGCCGAGAAATGATTTTATTTGTTTTTCATTTTTGGGCAAAGGAAAGTTTTGGATGGACTTGATTCTATCTGGATTTGGTTTAATACCATCAGGGGTTACGACATGTCCTAAGAAGGCAACTTCTTTTCTGAGGAATTCTGATTTGTCTATTTGGACTTTCAAATTATGTTTTTCTAATTCACTGAATATTTGTTTTATATGAAGAATATGGTCTTGGAGAGACTTTGAAAATATTACTATGTCGTCCATTTATACGAAACATTGTTTATAGAGAAAAGGACGGAGAATTGTGTCCATGACACGTTGAAAAGTGGCAGGAGCGTTTTTTAGGCCAAATGGCATACGAGTCTATTCGTAGTGGCCATTATCTACGGTAAATGCAGTTTTTTCTGCCGAATCTGGGTGTATTTCAATTTGGTGAAAACCTTGTGCCAAATCTAAAGTGGAAAAGTAAGTACTTCGACCAAGATTGTCGAGAATTTCATCGATACGAGGAAGGGGATATTTATCTTCGATAGTTTTTTCATTTAGTTTTCGGTAATCGATAACTAATCGGAATTTTTTCTTTCCACTGGCGTCCATTCGTTTGGGGACGAGAAAGGTGGGGAGACTGTACGGAGATATACTTGGTTTAATTATTTTATTGTCTAGGAGCTTTTGTATCTGATCTTGAATTTCTTGTTTTAAATGGTAAGGGTATGTATATGATTTTTGATAAATCGGTACATCGTCGACCGTTCTAATGTGATGTTTAACTACATGAGTAAAAGTTAAGTAGGAGTTTTCGTTATAAAATATATTTTTAAATTTTTTACAAAGAGAAATTATTGCATCTTTTTCTTCGGGATTCAGATGATCTGTTCGAAGAAGTTTGGTAATATCAATACTACCAAAACTGCTATCTACGGATATCAGTAAAACTTTGCGCCATGTACACGTCTCAAGTGACTCTAGAAAGAATAAAATTCCATTTAATAAACAACTCGAATACCTAATTAAATTAAAATCACAAAAATTTTTGAAATCACGTAAAATACCATGTCGTATATTAAATTTGTTTGGTATAAGGCTGCAAAAATTGGGCCAAATCTTATACATTTTTTTTCTTGCCAAATGATTTTTTAGATCAGCTTAAAATTAGTTGGAAAATAACTATGTATATATAAAAATTTTATCTGAATAAATTTCAGTCAATAAATTGAGAATTATTTGGAAGAATGTTTCTTTGTAAGTATCAATTGAAAATAGAAAAAGGTGGATAAATTTAATATACGACATGGTATTTTACGTGATTTCAAAATTTTTTGTGATTTTAATTTAATTAGGTATTTGAATTGTTTATTAAATGGAATTTTATTCTTTCTAGAGTCACTTGAGACGTGTACATGGCGCAAAGTTTTACTGATATCCGTAGATAGCAGTTTTGGTAGTATTTCAATTATTTTTGTAGTTTAATCTTTTAATTCGTTGTATTGTTCATTTAGTTTCATTTCTTCAACGTGTGACAAGATTATAGTTTTTAATCGAAAATATTTTTTTTCTAAGACTAGACTATCTACAAAATATTTTCTTCACTTGTTTAAATATTGTTTAATCAAACTATATAAAGTGTGGCCAGCCTAAAATGGAAAACCTTCTCATCAATTTTGAAAAGACTATTAAGATTTCTATTTTTGAGGTATGATTATTAAACTATACATCAAAAAAAAATTTAAATACTGAAAGATGAAATTCGAGACCGACAACCCAGAAATTTAAATATTTTACACTTAAAAACCTCAAACTTGTTAATATTGTTACAAAAATATTTATAAACAACAAAATATACGTCATTTAATAATGTAAACAGTTATCGAAGAATTACTTGAAGAAAAGGAAGAATAATGGTAATAAAAGAACCTTTCAAAGACTTCATAATAGAATTATTTATTGATTTCACCTTGAAAGCTACAACTAAAACGGAAAACCTTCTCTTCAATTTTGAAAAGACTAGTCAGATTTACGTTTTTGAAATATAATTATTAAACTATACATAAAAAAAATTAAAATACTGAAAGATGAAATTCAAGACCGACAACCCAGAAATTTAAATATTTCACATTTAGAAACCCCAAACTTGCTAATATTGTTACAAAAAATTCTATAAACAACAAAATATACGTTATTTAATAATGTAAACAGTTATCGAACAATTACTTGAAGAATAAGTATCAATAATGGTGATAAAAGAACTTTTCGAAGACTTCATAATACAATTAATTATTGATTTCACCTAGAATACCACAACTAAAATGGAAAACCTTCTCTTCAATTTTGAAAAGACTATTCAGATTTCTATTTTTGAAATATAATTATTAAACTATACATAAAAAAAATTTAAATACTGAAAGATGAATTTCGAGACCAACAACCCAGAAAATTAAATATTTCACATTTAGAAACCCCAAACTTGCTATTATTGTTACAAAAAAATTCTATAAACAACAAAATATACGTTATTTAATAATGTAAACAGTTATCGAACAATTACTTGAAGAATAAGTATCAATAATGGTAATAAAAGAGCTTTTCTAAGACTTCATAATACAATTATTTATTGATGTCACCTAGAAAACCACAACTAAAATGGAAAACCTTCTCTTCAATTTTGGAAAAAACTATTCAGATTTCTATTTTAGAAACATTACTATCAAACTATACATAAAAAAAATTTAAAATACTGAAAGATGAAATTTGATACCGACAACCCAGAAATTTAAATATTTCACATTTAAAAACCCCAAACTTGCTAATATTGTTACAAAAAATTCTATAAACAACAAAATATACGTTATTTAATAATGTAAATAGTTATCGAACAATTACTTGAAGAATAAGGTTGAATAATGGTAATAAACGAACTTTACGAAGACTTCCATAATAGAATTATTTATTGATTTCACCTAGAAAACCATAACTAAAGTGGAAAACCCTCTGTTCAATTTTGAAAAAACTATTCAGATTTCTATTTTTGAAATATGATTATTAAACTATACATGAAGATGAAATTCGAAGCCAACAACCCAGAAATTAAAATTTTTCACATTTAAAAACACCAAACTTGTTAATATTGTTAAAATTCTATAAACAACAAAATATACGTTATTTAATAAATAATTATAACAAAGGAACAGTTTTGGATTCTGTGTTATTCAATCTTTGTATAAATGAATTGTTTTCAGTGAGCAGTACTGGATATATACAATTAGAGTCGCAGACGATACAGCCATTATTTATGAAATAGATAATTGGTATGATTTGAAATAGTTGAAAATGATCTAAGATTAATTAAGGATTGGTTTCATCATAAATTACTTACTCTAAATTTTAATAAAACATAATTTGTCATTTCTTAATTCTAGAGACCATAAGAATAGCTTCACATATTTTTTATAGAAAAAAACTAGAGATTGTGCTTTATAACTTTAAGTGTTTAAAAAAGTTTATGTATAATGTCAATACTTGCAGATATAGTACTACGGTCTAGTGGAAAGCCATCTCAGGTATGGCCTATTTTCTTGGGGATGTGCTTCCAGAACATTTATAGGTCCCTTTTAGAGATTATACAAAGAAGCTTTATTTAGATTATTATGTCTAGTTCCAGCATGTGCCCTAGTGACGCACTGTATAATATAAACAAAATCTTTGACTTAAAGAAATTATGTTTTCTGTGTGCATCTGTAAAATATCATACTATGAAAAATAAAATTAAGTTACCTACACATACATATGAATCCAAAAATAATAATATGAAGCTCCTATGATGACAAAATCTTTATGTCAAATTTTTCCTATTAACACAACCAAAAGTTTTGTGAAATTAACGTCTGAAATATCTCTTCATTCTCTGCAATGTATATCCACTTCATAGATTTTATGTATAATTAGGTATAGTGTTTTCTTATTTACCAAAACATATGTTGAGGTAAATTCGTTCATCTCTGGGATACATTTTTTAGTATTTATAATTAACAAATTGGCTTTCATAAGTTGTTCGGGATACTAATGTTCAATTTGGGTTTAATACTACTGATGAACTGATTGTAGAATTCATTTTTATAGGAGAAATTGATAACATATTTGAAAAACTTATTTAAATTTGACGTTATAAAATGGCAAATGACATTTGTGTTGTGACGTCAACTGACGCAGTTGTGAGGACGATACAATTCGATGATTTTAGGAACGGTGCTCGAGAATATCAATTTTAGGAACTATTCGCAAATAGAGCAATCACAGGCTTGCGTATGCATGACGTTGGGAACGACGTCAAGAATAACGCCCTGATTCCAGATTCAGGGCATCAGTGCGGATGAAACTCAATCATCGACCACCACACCTGCAAGAAATGAATCACCGGTAGCGACATTGATTTTTTTAGCGAAATATCGAAACCACACATGAGAAACCTTAAGCTTTAGAAATATTTTTACAAAAGTTACAACTTTTATTTTTTAGAACCGAATATCTTTTTAATAAATACATGGAAAATTATCATTGATGCTGCAAATGGAAGATCATATATGAATTATATGGTGATTGATTATATGAAGTATTATGTTTTGGAGGTGGGCGATTTCTTTGACCTTTTTGAGATCTAAGGAAGTTAGCAAATTAAATTTGGGATCATTCGTTGTCTAATCTTCTTCATTCGTACAATGCTTGTTCTAGAGATGAAATTGATATATGAAGTAAATGATATCTGTAGGGATTTAAGAGACCTGCTTTAAATACCATAAGGGCTTGGTCAGTATGTCAGTATACATAGTTTCCTTAGAAATTCTAACTTCTCTGTTATCAGAATTTATAGCTAGGTGTTCTTTAAGGACTTGTAATTTTTGAGAAATTTCGTCATGAAATTCGGAGAATGATTGAAAATGAGTTTGAATAGTAGTATTTAAATCGTGTGCTAATATTTCTCAGATCTAGGATCGCCAAAACGAGTGATAGGAGCTGTTTTTAAATCGGACCATTTATCAAAAGATCTATTTATGATTACGTCTCTAACTGGACCTAATAATTTAGATTTGACTTGCTCTAACAGAAGATTGTTGAATAAATCATTATTTTCGGTTTTTAAATATTTTTCAGATTGTCTTAAATAATATGCTAAATCTTTAGAACCACCGTTATATGTTGGGACAATATAGCTTGCTAAAGATAATTCGATTTGTGAAATTGCAGTAGACATCTCGATATTAGTATTTAAGTTACGACTTGAAGGTAATTGAGATCTGGATCGACGTACAGATAATGGAGATCTGGATCGATGACGATTTTGTGACATTAAGAGATTGACTTTAGTAGTATATTAATTTCATACAACCATTAAAATTGGAATGTTTAAATTGCAATTCAAATAACACTTATATTGTAGTAAAAAAATACTATAATATTCAAAACAATTATTAGCCGATAAATAATAAAATTAAAGGAAAAACTTACAGGAGGATGCACTGAAGGATCATCTGCGAGCTTGTTCCTTGTTTCTAATTCTCTGAAGGAACTTGAGCCGTCTTCTTGAACAACCGTCTTCTTCACTGGAGGAATCGTCGGGTTGGAGTCAGTCTTCTCACACACCGTTACTTGTTTCACACAGTTTATTGGTTCGGATACTATCTTAATTTCTTGATAGAAAACGTAGACGTTTTACCACACAGAAAGGGTATTTTGTACTGACAGTATCCTGTTCGCAGCGCCAGTTAAATTTATTAAGTAAAAAATATACTTTTTAAAAAGATTTTATTAAACTTAGTGATCAGTTACGTTTGAAGTTACAATTATGACTATTTTCTTTTTTAGTTTACAAAAATGAGGAAATGTATTATAATAGAAGAAATAGAAGAAAAAATATATGATAACAAAATTATAATAATTGTAAACAGGATGTCTCCACGTGTTTGCTGATTAAGATTAAAATTATAAATTCAATAATGTGGGAAACGTCCTGCCAGCAATTTAACAATAATATTAACAGGATGTCTCCATATGACTCGCCTTATTATACTATACTGTGGATATTTCCATGAAATAATTCATACAATGATTCTAAAATTATTTAATTAATTAATAAAAAAACCCTAAAATTTTATATCGGTACGCCTAAGATTTTACCCGATAATTCAATTCATTTAATAACGACGTATAATATAAGTAGTAACAAATTGGTCAGATAAAATCATCTCCCAACGATTGTCTAGTGTTAATATCATGGTAACAGGAAGGAACTATTTTGAAATTCAATCTGATGGCTGGCTACCCGATCATCAATACACTAGAAGATAAAGAAAATTTGTTCAATTATATATGCGGGTAAATCAAAAAAAGAAACAGGAAGTCGAGTATATTTACATAGGGGTCATAATAGAATTAATTATTTATTTATATATTTTAAATTACCTGCATTGGATAGAAAACTGCGTTGCTACTACTCAGTACAATTATGCATATAAAAAGAGTTAGCTACTTTTTGTTTTTTCAATTATTTTAAGTAATAATTTTGAAATATTTACTAGTGTTAATTGAAAATGTTAAAAATGCTTTAGAATGTGACATTTCGTTAATTTCCCTTAGAGATATTTTAAAAGTATGCAAATTATTTCCCTATTGGATTTTATTATCAATTTATATAATGTTATGAATATTAAGATACTGAAAATTAGGTAATAGAAACGTGGTATTTCATCATAGATTTTACTTTTACTATTTTACCTCTATCAATAAATTTTTAACAAGTTTCTCACAATCTTTGGACTTTCGATTTGAATTATTATTATAATGATGATATTAAATATATTATTGATGAAAATAACGGTAAATACTTTTAATAAATAAAATATTTATTCACCTATATGTATATAATACAGGGAGTTTTCAAATAACACTTGCAACGTCTGTCTCTCGTAAAATTGTAAAAATTGATATAAGGAATGAGTGGTACAGCAATTACCGATCCAGACGATGATGCAACGACGTCAAGCTCCACGATTTCAAGGGCGAAAAAAAGGAAGTATGATGAATCATATAACAGTTTCGGATTTGTGGATTCCAACAGTTCACATATCTGCATGTTATGTAGTAAACTGCTTCCTAATAGTTCCATGGCACCTGTCAAGTTGCGCGGACATTTGGAAACTGTACATCTGAGAATTTTTTGTACGTAAAAAAGAACAATTATTGGAAAGTCAAAAAACGATGATGCTTGTAACCCAAACTATCAATGAAAATGCCACGGAGGCATCATATGTAAAGTAAGATAATTTCCCGTTTGTATGTATCTTGTGTTGGTAGCTAGATATTTCCATAAGGTTTTCCACTATAATTGTTTTTTTTGAGTACCTGTATTTATAGGGGTGGACCTGAACTGTTAATGATTGTAACCTGTTGAGATATGATACTTCATTTGCTATTATTTTAGTAATAAACATATTATTGAGTAATTGTCTTCTTAAAATTAACTGTCTCGACCCTTACTTCGTGGAATCTACTCATATTAGTGTCTTCTTAGTTTAAGAGGTGGTACTATTGCTTCCGCTTGCATAATATTTATAGGGGTGGATTTGTTATATCCTAGGCATATTCTCAAACATTTATTCTTCAATTTTGATTAAGTGTGTTTCAGCCGCTGTTCCGTATAGATGGTCTATACTTGATCTAACCATTGTTTTATAAAAGAGTAATGCCGTATTTGGATCTGTTCCCCACTTTGTATTGCAGAAAGCTCTTAGTATATTTGTTTTTTAATTGAAACTCACGGTTTCTAGTTAATTCCACAATATAATAAAAGTTATTGAAAATTCTAAAAAATTGACAATTGTTTCGATAAATCAATATCATCGTCAGAATGACAGAAGTTACATTTTATTTGATGCCTACCTGATGTTTAGTAGTTATTTTTGGCTAGACCAAGAAGTGACCTAACTTCTTGGTCTAGCCAAAAATAACTACTAAACATCAGGTAGGCATCAAATAAAATGTAACTTGTGTCATTCTAACGATGATATTGATTTATCGAAACAATTGTCAATTTTTTAGAATTTTCAATAACTTTTATTATATTGTGGAATTAACTAGAAACCGTGAGTTTCAATTAAACCACTAATATGAGCAGATTCCACGAAGTAAGGGCCGAGACAGTTAATTTCTTAGTATATTCATCAAATTTTCAGTTCTTTTGATTACTTGGTGTATACAGTCCTTCCTTAAAAGTTTCTTGTCTAACAGTATCCAAGGTATTTGACGGTATTTTTATGGGGAAGGTGTATTTACCTAGGGTTATCAGATTTTGAGGACAACTTCTAGTTCTGGAAAAGATACATACTTTGGTCTTGGTTTCTGATATGGAGAGCCCAATATCATCAAGCCATTATTGGATTGAACTAGATTCTGCGTTAATAATTTTTGTACATCTTTCAACTGATTTTTCTGTGGTGTATAAGACAATATCATCGGCGTATTGTACTATTATAGATTTTGGTGATAACATTTTTTCAATATCCATTGTATAGAGGGTGAATAGGATTGAACTGAGGATGCTGCCTTGTGGTAAACCGTCTCTGGAAATTCTAGGATTTGAAATGTGTTGGTCAATTTTTAAGGAGACCCATTAAAATGGAACGAGAGCATCAAAAAAAAATTTACATCAACGTGTAGAGAAAAAAAATGCAGAAAAAAATCATGGGAAAAAAATCTTCCTCCTCCCCCCTATAGAGACGGTTTCAGATATCGACATGCGACCTCAAAATAAAATCCCTTTGGGTCAACGCCGTAACAAAAAAAAATACGACCCCCCTCCCCCTCCCCACCAACTTAAATGATGCTCTGCAACTGAAATCCACTTTTTTATTATTAGAGCTAGTGAAAAATGAAAAATGCATATCAAAGAGAAAATTTCGACTTATTTATAGGACCGATAAACCGATTTTTTGATTTGAAGAAATATACAGGGAAAAATTAAAAAGTATTTTTGCAAAATTTTTTTTTCGAATTTCGAGAAACGAATATCCCTACGTAATAGACCACGTCAAACCGTCTTGAAAAACATATAACAAAATTTTCCTGCTCCTCTTTTTGGGGGGACTACAGGTCGTCAAAAACCGACTTTTTTCGACATTGGTACTTAGGGCTAGGGGGTTTTTTGCTATAAACTATAGCGAAAAACTGTCTCGTACGTTTTGAAGGGAGCAACTCGACACATGCATAGAACATATAAAAAGGGGGGATTAATGGGGGGAAATATACAAGAAAAAATTCGCGAATAATTTCGAAAAATTTTTTTTTGGGAATTTCGGGTTATAATATGATGGGGCAACTTGTCAGTTCCAGCCCTTTACGAAAATATATGAAAATGCCCCCCTGCCCCCCTTTTTTGGGGGGTCCAGCAATCCCTAAATATTAATGCTGGAATCGTCATTTTCGGGGGATCTTCGGGATATGGAGTGCCCATAGGCGTCATGGGTTTGAAATATTTTTGCAGTGGACTGAAATTAAACGTGGAAGTTCGAGATGATGTTTTTAGGCATATGCGCATTCGGTATATAGCTACGGTGGTGGAAAAAAAAGTTTAACCTCAAAATTTAGCGTGTCTTGTGGCGCCCTCTTTTTCGATAAAATTACCAAAGTATATATCGATCGATAGAGAAAAAAATTAGAATTTTTTTTAGTATATTGTTGAAAAATTTTTTTCGTAATTTTTGAACATTGCATTTTCGAAATTTTTAGGCGAAGTGTACTTCTTTTATTAGGACTAAAAAATTTCTATGTACGTGTCTAAGCGCCCTCTACATTTTTAGTCTCTGTTCGATTTGAATATACGGTCTTAATGAAATTTGCCATATGAATTGGTAATCCTATGTTGATGAGTTTTTCCTTCAGTAAATTCAATTGGACATTATCGAAAGGTGATGATACATCGATAAATATGGCTAAAGTGTGGTGTTTCTTTGAATATCCCAGATAAATAACGTTTACTAATAATGTTAGAGGTTCTTGGGTGGACCTACCTTATCTAAAAGTATATTGTGAGTCAGGCAAAATGTTTTCACTCTCTAGCCAATTGTTCTTAATCATTCTTTCCAAAGTTTTAAAGACGCATGATGAAAGTGATATAGGTCTATATGATTCTGGATTATCGTCCCTTTTCCTGGTTTTATGATGGGTAAAACGATGTAGTCTTTCCATTTTTCGGGAAAAGGTATCTTGTTAGTACAGATAGATTTGAGCAGTTCTAGCAATGCTTTTTATATTCTAACGGCATTTTATAAATCATTATATATGAAATAATGTCCTTACCGGGAGCGGTATTTTTGGTTTGTTTCAAGCTTTGTTGCCTTTATTTTATTTCATTTTTTTTATATTTTAATCACCAATGTTTAGCGATGTTGCAATGTTTTTGAAAAAAATATGAATTTGTATCTTTTTTCTGGCATATATTCATTTTATTTCAACTTAACCCCATTATTATCAGGTTGTCCCAGTATGCAATGGTCCTAGTCCCACTATGAAACAGAGATTGGTTGTATAGTGGGACAAACCTATTCTAATCCTGTTTTTCACGTTTTTCATTGTGTTACATTTTTTTAGTAATACTTTTTAGTTTTCAATATAATGATTATATGAGAATTGGATTCAAGATTAAAATAAAAAATTTATGATCAGTTGAAAAATATTGTCCCACTATATAACAATCTCCACTAACTTAAATTATAAAATAAAATAAGAAAAGTAGAAAATTTTAGGCCAAAAAATCACAATTTAGAACATTTCTACATGTTATATTGACTTATTTAAAAGAAGCTCAGTATAGTATGCAGCAGATGATCTTTTTCCACTTGTTGATAATTTTAGCGTAATTTTAATATTATAAAATTTTAAATATTTATTGCCCCTTTTTGACGTTTGATCATTCTTCTTATACAGGGTGGAGGATTACATCGTTGTGGTAAGAGATAAAACTTTAAAGTTTTGTGTGAGCTAATACAGTTACTGAGGGCACATTTTGAAAATACTTTCAATTCTACAGGGTATTTCAAAACCACGTAGCAGCACAAACTTAAATTTTTTTAAATGAAACGTACTATATTTTGTTCAATAATCGAAAAGATCTCACCGAGAGCGTTACAAAAATATAGTATTCTAATATTTATAAGGGTGTTTTAAAAAGATATGGCCAATTATTGGCAAAAAGACCTCATGTTTAACACTCTGCAAAACAGTAAATCAAAATAAATTAACAGGTCTTTGTATTCAATTATCATTCACATATCATTGGCTGTACTCAGTATTAATTATTTTTTATCTGCGGCTGCTTTAATAGAGGGTGAAACAAAACGCAAAACAAACAATATAGAAAATTTTTAAATGAATCACCCTATAAATATTTTTACAATTTGTTAGTACAATTAATAATCTTTCAAACGATGTAGTACATATAGGGTATAAGTTAATGGAAAAACGTAAAGATTTTATGATAATGGTCAAAAACAAGTATTTTACGTACATAAATTGAATGGTATTAAATTTTTACACGCAACGTCTTGAAAATTTTAACATTTCTAAGGCATAAATTTCAATCGTCATTTTGGATGCATCTACAATATCTATCTATCTTGTTATTATAGGCTTGTTTGATAAAGGGCGAAACATAATCAAGCCATATTTTTGATTATATCAAGTTGGCTACTGTCAAAATAGTATCTACTAATAAATGTCAAAGAAATATTGCTGTATTCTTCGTTTGTGTTGTTAGGTTTAAATAATAAATAACTATAATGAATTTTCCGCAGGAAGACATGATCAATATGATTTACGTGTTAGGAGAATGTTCAAAAAATTGTTTACTCGCTTCAGGAGTATATCGTGAAAGATATCCCAAACGAAAAAGCTTTCTTAAGACTTAAGGAAAGATTCGACACATCAGGTAATGTTTCCTATCAATCTCATGCTCTTCCAAAACGTGTTATCAATGAGGACAACGAATTCTTAGTAATGACAAATTTGGTTGAGAATCCTAATACAAGTACTAGAAAACTTAGTACTGAATTAGACATTAGTAGACGAACAATAGGCAGAATAATAAAAAAGAATAAATTTCACCCGTACAATATACAGATGCACCAAGAGCTTTTAGAGAGAGATTTTCCAATAAGAATAAATATTTGCGAGTGGTTCAGTGGATTAATTAATGGGTATCCAGATTTTTTTTTAAATGTTTTATTTAGTGACGAGGCCACGTTTCACAAAAATGGTTTCGTCAACCGCCGTAATTTTCATTTTTATTCGGATAGCAATCCACATTTGTTTAGTACAACGACCCAAACTAAATGGTCCATAAATGCATGGGGAGGAATCGTAGGAGATACAGTTATAGGACCATACTTTTTTGAAGGTAGCCTCACTGGAAGAAGGTATTACAATTTTCTAAAAAAGCATTTGAGAGAATTATTGGAGGAAGTTGATATAAACACAAGAGTTAACTTGTGCTTCGGACAAGATGGAACATCTGTACATTACGTTCGTTGTGTACGTCGGTGGTTAAACAGACATTTTACCGACAGGTGGATAGGACGTGGTGGACCAATTTCGTGGCCTTCTCGATCTCCAGATCTCACACCGATGGATTTCTTTTTATGGGGATACATCAAGCAACTTGTGTATCAAACAGAACCTACTACCAGAGAAGACATGAAAGAAAGGATTCGTAACGCATTTTCTACAATAACTCCAGCTATGTTAGAAAGAGTAAGATCCTCGTTTTTGAATAGAATTAAGAAGTGTATGGAAGTAAATGATCGCCATTTTGAACACTTAGCATAAACTATACGTTTTATAAAATGTCAATGTTTATTTATGTAAATGTAAGAGTTTTGATAATGTTGGTTTCCATAATTGTTAGTTTTTTAAAAATAGAAAAAATTGGAAAATAAAATACAAGCTTGCCTTTTACATAACAAAGATATACTGTTTGTGATGACTTAATTATTTCGTAAAGCACTGCAAACTGCTTTTATATTTATTAGTACTATAATGACTTTACAGTAAACAAAAACATTGCTTCCAACATAATTCCGATTAAGTCTTTCCTTCCTCTACTGGTAAGAGTAAAAGTAAAAGATATTTTAGATGCATCCAAAATTACGATTAAAATTTATGCCTTAGAAATGTTAAAATTTACAAGACGTTGCATGTAAAAATTTAATACCATTTAATTTGTATACGTGAAATATTTGTTTTTATCATAAAATATTTACGGTTTTCCATTTACTTATACCATAAATGTACTACATCGTTTGAAAGATTATTAATTGCACTAACAAATTGTAAAAACACTTATAGGGTGATTCATTTAAAAAATTTGAGATATTGATTGATTTGCGTTTTGTTTCACCCTGTATTAAAGAAGCCACAGATAAAAAAGTAATCAATACTGATCACAGCCAATGATATGTGAATGATAATCGAATACAAAGATCTGTTAATTTATTTTGATTTATCTTGTTAAAGAGGAGGTCTTTTTTGCCAATAATTGGCCATATCTTTTTAAAACACCCATATAAATATTAGATTGCTATATTTTTGTAACGCTCTCGGTGAGGTCTTTTCGATTCTTGAACAAAGTATAGCACATTTCATTTAAAAAAATATAAGTTTGTGCTGCTACGTGGTTTTGGAATACCCTGTAGAATCGAAAGTATTTTCAAAATGTGCCCTCAGTAACTGTATTATAGTCTATTTCTTAATGTGTGACAGCACAGTAGCCTCATTAAATATTCAAATAGAAAATTATCTCTTACAGAGTGATCCTAAGAATTTTACAAGTAAATACTAAAACTCTAATCCAAAACAAGTAGGTGTCTGTATTGGTTATCTGTACATCCCTGTTTCAGCTCAAAATTTTGCTAATTTAATTAGATTCGGTCAACATTACAGTTGAAATAAAATTCATTCGTTAGGCCTATTAACAAGTTACATTTTCATTTTTATTAAATTAAATTAATTAAAGAAAATATAGTTTAATTCTAATAATTCAAATTTATTGACAATGAATTGATGTACAGTATCCGCCAAAATAAACAGTACCGAAAATAAAAATAAAAATTAATTTTTAATTTCTGTAATGTAAGTGTTCAAAATGTTCACCATTTCGACGCAAACAAGCTTCATATCGATTTTGTAAGTCAATAAACATATTTATAAAAAGTGGTTGATGTAACTGCCGAAAAATATTTTGTATTCTTTCCCGTAGTTCGGCAATATTCGCCGGCGGATTTTCCGAGTGAAATATTTTGTCCTTCATTATGCCCGTCAGGTGGCGTCAGATCAGGTGAATGAGAAGGATATTCGAAGTCTGTTCCTCGAGAAGTTATTCTATTATCGAAATGCTGACGGAGTAAGTCTAAGGTGCGCACAGCTGTATGGCTCGTTGCACCATCTTGTTGGAACCATTGTGTGCGAAACTGTAGATTTCGTGCACGGCAAAAGTTATTTAGATCTCTCACAAAAGGTATAATAATTGTCTCTCTATAACGCTCTTGGTTGACAGTAAGTGGATTCTGATTATCATCTTCAACGAAATAAGGACCAATCATTCCATGACCAGATACCGCGCACCAAACGGTAACTCGAAGACTGTGGAGTGGTTTCTCTACAATGACATCAGGACGTTCAAATCCAAGGAATCTGGTTGTTTGTCGATTAATATAGCCGCTAAGATGAACGCGACTCTCGTCTGAAAACCATATGTTTTTCAAAAATTCGGGACCTTCGTAAATTAAACTCAACATGCGACCACAGTAAATTTCTCTTGCACGTTTGTCCGCAGCATTTAGTCGTTGTCCAACTTGAATACGGTATGGATAACCACCAATTGATTTGAACATGCGACGTAAAGACGTTTCACTAATGTTGAGTTTACATGCAGTTCTTACAAGACTTCTTTGAGGTGATTGCACAACTTGGTTAAAAACACGTCCTTCATTTTCGTTAGTGCATACTGTTTTTCGACGATCTGAAGAACCTTTACGTTGACACAATACACTACCAGTGCGACGAAATTTTTCAACAACAGCTAACATCACACTTTTACTAGGACCTGCTTTATTAAATATTTGTTGATATTTTATTGACACCTGTTCTAAGCTTGGACCATCATTACGACCTTTTCCTTATGAACGAAAATAATGCTCTACCAAAAAAACTTTTTCTTCCGTTGTTAGATCCATTTTTAAATCAAATTTAACTGCAGCGTACTATTAATATATCAACTAATGACAATTAAGTCAAACATGACAAATCCATATTACATAAACAACTCCACAGCACTCTCTGTTTCGGTACTGTTTATTTTGGCGGATACCGTATATTAAGTAAAGTAAACATACCATTTATAGGAAATATAAAATTCAATCTATAGTATCATCCTCTTCGCTGGCCATACAAGAATCATCCGAAGACTCGTCGAGAGAGATCACTATCGGTTCTATAGTTTGTTCTATGAGGTTATCTAAAACCCACATTTTCTCTTCCTCTTTAATTACATGATTCACAGCATCTCTCCAGTTCTCTTCAGTTAATGGGTGGTATGAATAATACCAGAGTATAAACTCCGAGTATGTTCTCATGAGCATGAGCATAAAGTATGAGTTTGTACTCCATTTCATATGAATAAAAATATTTTAATTTGATGAGTTTCTTCTCCTAATACATAAAGTAGATACTCATAGCATATAACAAGTTTTGGAACTTTTTCTATCGACGCCCGAATTTTATATTGAAGCATCGGAAATCGTTGTTTTAATTGCCCAAAAAACATCTTTCAATTATTACACGCTCCTTTGTAAATAAATTGTTATAAGCATGTTCTGTCGAGGTATTAGGATTTCTAAAGGGTACCATTAACCACGGTGCTATGCCATAACCTTCATCTCCTAAAAGTAATGCATTTGACCACTTAAACTCATTCCTTGCAATGTCGTAAATTTGTGAGTTGTTCCATATCCGTGAATCATGGACAGATCCTGGCCATGATGCGTCTACGCTTGTAAACCACTTATCTGCATTGCAAGTGGCTTGAACATTGATGCTGTGATATACCTTGCGATTAATATATTCATCGCCATGAAGAGGTGGTTTTTTTATTCTTATGTGGGTGCAATAAATTACACCCACTGCACATGGAAAATTGTACTTTGTTTGCCATCTTTCTTTAGCTTTTATTACATCCGCCGCAGTGCGAGGGAATTTTATCCACTGTTCGCATTTTTCTAGCATCTGGTCAGCAACTTGCGTCACAACTTTACAGACAGAAGTTTGGTGAACACCAATATCTTCTCCTACTCCTGTCTGAAATCCCGGATCACCCACATACCTCAAAAATATTTTCATTTTATCAGTGTTACATATAGCACCACCTCTTGTTTCTTCCGATTCTACACCCAAAAAGTTAGTAGATAGCCACTCGACATTTTCTTTACTAAATCGATATAATGATTTAAAATCACGATTACACGTACTTCTTCTAGGTTTATAATATACTCGGTCATAGTTCTGCCGTGATCAAACTAAAGTCTGGTTACTATTAGACTCCAAAATTATGGAGTAGATTATCATCCTAAAGAGCATAAATACAATTTTATTCATATGAAAAATGAGAATATTCTTACAACAAATTGTACATAAGAGTACCTACTTAAGTGGAGTATCTGCTTCTAGTTTTTATTCATACCACGTAGAGTATTTACTCCAAATTTTTAAGTATAAACTAAATGCTCATTTTCATTCATATGACCCAATGTTGTCAATGAGTACTTCATGAGTTCACGAACATCTTTCATTTTAAATGTTTTATTATGTTTAGCTACATAACCTTTCATTTGGGACCATATTAACTCTATCGCATTTAATTCACAATGGTATGGCGGCAAACGAAGCACTGTTATCCCACGATTCTTGGCTATTTCATCAATAACAAACTTTTAAATTGTAGCTTGTGATCTGAAGCAACCTTTAAAAGTTCTTTTTTAAAAATATCATCTTCAAATGGTATATCTTTTACGATTAACCAGTTTCTAATATCAGCTTTTCTCCAAGAGGTAGATGGAAGATTTTCTGTTAATCGCGAATGATAAGTGGCATTGTCCATAACGATTACAGCATTATTTGGAATTAATTCGACCATTTGTGTAAAATACATCTGCAGTGATTTCTTCATGATAGTCTTTGGTTGATGTTGACTGAAACTCCAGTAAACCACCTTCAACGAACCCTTGATTGCATCCAATATGCGTTATTATTAGTCGGCGACCTTTACCGATAGGAATTTTCAGTCCAGTAGATAAACCTTCTATGAAAGCTTGACGACTGGTTTGAATACTTATGTCCTGCCATATTTTTTTCACTGAATGTCCTTCATTGAGCCATGTCTCATCTAGATAATAGATTTGTCTTCCCTCCTGTCTGTATTTTCGGATATCTCGTAAACACTGGCGTCTCCAACATATTATTTCTTCGTTGTCGATTAGCACTGATTTGCGACTTTGCTTCTCCCAAGTACAATTTTATTTGTGTAATATTTTCCACAAAGTTTTTCGCCCTATGTCAGGCAAATTCTCGTCCTCCTTCACAATTCTTAGAATTCTGTCAAGGGTTGGTATCTCTTTTTTAAAATATAATTCATGTACTTTTCGTCTTATTGTATTTTGCATATATTCATCAAGGTCAAATGGTTTTCTTCAAGTTGACTTTTTATGTGGAGATATATTACCATTTTTCCTCTCTCTTAGAAGCCTGTAAATAGTAGATTCACTAACTCCTGTCATATTGGAACATGTCGAAACTATATTTCTAACAGTAGCAGCCGGCATTTGATGTACAACAGCATCATGCACATTTAACACTACAGTCTTCGTTTGTAAGATAAGCACGCTCTTACACTTTACTGGGGTAAAACTTGAAGACATTTTTCACAACACAGTTAACATTTATAGAACATAAGCGACTCTAAGCAAAACAAATTATACAAATTTGGGCGAGACCAAGTTTCACCGTATATACCTACAAAATTTCTAAGTAGTCATTGGGACAATCCCTAGTAGGATCCTATTGTAATGTTTCTTGGAAATGTTATTATCAACAATTCGAAAATCAGAAAGTAATTATCTGGAGAATGAATTGATAAATGGTTTGTTAATATGTCTCCCAAGAATTGACATGCTTCAAATTCTCAAAATAATTAATGAAATAGTCAGTCAGAATAGTTGCGTTACAAGATTATTTCAAAAATAATTTATTGTTTTAACTGTATGTACACTACAAATGTATGAAGGTCAGTTAGTTGTTTTAACTAACCGAATTTACATTTATATTATCTTTATATATCAGATCGGGTATAAAATTAAATAGTAAATAAATTCCTTAGATGAACTGGGACGCTTATGGTTTACTACCTGACTAGCATCTGTGACCTTTTCGCGTGCTGTCAGACAATAAGAAACAGACTATAGCTCACACAAAACTTTATAGTTTTATCACTTACCACAACGATGTGATCCCCTGATGTCAGAAGATTGCCCCACCCTGTATATCAACTAAATGATATACAAGGTGGAAATACAATTAATATTAAAAAAAATCTAATACATTTATAAACAAAAACGGATTAATGGTGTGTATGTACATTATGTGAACAGGTTTCTGTGTAATCAGAACTCATCGTAATTGTTAATTTCGGCCTCACAGTACTTAACACATGGATATAGAAAAAAAATTAATACTAGAAGTAAGAAATGCAGTTTGAAATTAGATCAACAGCTTTCGTTGCAATTGTCGAAAATGGTATTAATACAAAAAGAAGTTATGAAATTTTTGCAAAATTTGAACTTTCTAAATATTTAGAAACTAATTATGACAAATCAGACTTTGACAAAGTTCGTTGGGTTTCATTGCATAAATTAATTCACTTTACTACGGTTCTTATTGAAACGAAAAATTCAATTCCGCAAAAATAAAAAATAGTCTGATATTCCCCTTATTTTATTCCGAATTAAAAAACGCCTTGTGGTTGAACATAGAATACCAAAAGTGCCAACATTATCTATTTATTATACAAGGTGCCGATTCATTAAGACTTATACATTTATTTTATAATTTTTTGTTCTTTAAGTGTAAATGTATGTTATTTAAATTCGACTTATTACTTGGTGAAATTACGTGAACGACTCACGATTTCGAAAGCAGCACTTTCAAGGTTAAAAGACGCGACTGGTCTGTAAAACGTATTTTCACCCATTCTAAATTGGGCCATTTGGTCCGAAATATAATAGAAGGAAACTCTATACTCGAGTGACTCCTCAAACGACCTCGAAAGGGAACCACAAACGAAAAAGGCGAGGTCTTCAATCACGTACAACATAAAAGATTTAAATTTTGTATACATATAGGGTGATCCATTGTTTTAATTGAATCGATAAATATAAAATAATAACTGAATTTCCTAAAACACTTTGTTTCGATAAAAAATTCATTATGAGGGAGAGAAAAAAACAAGTGAGACAAAATGAACATTCTTCTCGTTTGTCAACGTCTGCGAGCAGTTTAACTTCGAATACACCCTTAATTTCAATTTAAAACCTTCCCTCGTAAAAACCAATTATTCTCAACATTTGTCTGACTACATTATAAGACGCGTCCCTAAATTAAAATTCACAACACGTGTAAACAACAAATGATTTTCTAGAATTTGTTTTGTAGCTTAATTTATTGACACTTATTTGCCGTTGGCAAACGTAATTGTTTCAAATATTTAAAAGTCCATCCAATATATTTTTAAAATACTTTACTAGAAAACAATTCAAAATAGTTATTTATGTATCAAGGCACTGAATATTTTTTTTTTCAAGAATGTGGAGGAAAATCAATCAAATGAGTGATAAAAATAAGCTTTAGTGACGAGGTGCATATTCAATTTGATTTGAAATAGAAAATTGTGGAAATGCACAATACAATGATATTTGTTGAACCATATAAGAGAAAAAGATGCCTTATCTGCAGTTACCGCAATGACAGAAAAACTAATCAGCGATGTGTTAGATGCAAAAAACTAGTCTCTTTACCATGTGTAGAAAAAATATGCGTTCATTGTGCTAGAGACTGATTTTTCACAATTATGAATTTTTCATTGACTTCGGGGATGGTAGTTTTTCGTAAAACATATTTTTTTGTTTTGTGTTAACCTTATTTTGTATTTTAATTATATTAGTTTCATATTGTAAAATTATGTTGTTCCACAAAAGATTGTTAATAAATACTATAAAGAAAATAACAGGATTTTTTCTCACATTTTAGATTTTTTCACGATTAAAGGGCTATTTTCAAAGTAATACCTTACAACAATTGAAAAATACAGTAAACAATGATATATGAATATTATAATTAAAATTTTATTTTGCTACACGTTGCAGAGACAAATTTGTTATAATTATAAATATTGTATGAATACAATTTGTTTTTTTTTAAATTCAATTTAGATAAATAAGGTGTATTACTATGAAGTTAAAAGTTATAGGACGCCAACTTACCATTAATAGGCAAGTAACATTTAATATAATTATTCAGACCTTATTAAAATTACCATAAAAAAAATATGTAAATATATTTTCTCCGGCTCTATACAAAATCTCTTATTTTCAGGGAGTCGGTTCTTAAAAGAATTGCAGTATTAAATTATATCTTTTGTTTTTATTTTTCTTTAATTAATTTCAAATTTGTTACCATTTTACAATTATATATTTATGTTTTAAATTTTAATTAAAGAAACACTCTGTATGCTAATTTCTTTAGTTTAACCAAAATTTATTATATTCAATATTTTACTAATTCAATCTCAATTTTTATAATCAAATCTCTTACCTTTTTTTATACAGGAACTGCTTCTTTTTTTTATTCCTCAAACAAAGATCTTTGTTTTGGGCAATTTTTTCAATACTAAGATTACCTTATAAAAGAAATATGTTAAAATTACAATTAACAAAAAAAATTCAATGTCATATGATGCAAGAAATAAAAAAATTACACAACTACGAAACTTCTATAAAATTAACCAGACCTTTCTCAAATTATTCTCCTCTTTCCTGAAAATCTTCTGAATATATTTTATTTGTGTATATTAGCTGTTTTACGTTACTCTCATGTATTTCTTCACCAACCTTCCATCATTCCAAAATATTTTATCTCACGTATCAATATAATGTTTTATTTTCAAATTATTTATTAGATTCTCAAATTATTCTCCTATTGCTCAAAATCTTCTAAATATGTTTTATTTATGTATAATAACTGTCTTACATTAATCTCATGGATTTCTTCATCAACCTTCCATCATTGAAAAATATTTCATCTCAGTTTACAATATACTGTTTTATTTTCGAATTATACTCGTTATATTATTCGTATTGACTTTAATGTTGTTAATTTTCAATATTTTAATCGTATCCAATCTATTTTACATTTTTATCCTCTTTTCCAAAATTTTTTTTTCTCAAAAATATTTTGTCAAGTACCTAGCTTCCCTTTTCAACAAACCATCCTCACTTCACTACTTAATTTTTAAAGGATTGTTTGCATAAATTTATTTCTATTTTAATAAATGTCATGTACTGTCAAACTTAAAAACATCATAAATATTCTCACATAATTCTATAAATTATACTTTCAGCCCTCTGCAAAACTAACAGCCAAACAGGTGACGGTAAAAATCCTGGAGGTTCACTCAACATCTGCATAGGTTTGTACATATCACGTGGAGAATATAATTGGGTAAATCCACAAGCCGCTGTCATCAACATTCGACAAGCAGCCAGCACAGTTCATCCTCCATTCTCCAGACTTGCAAGTACAAAATTATCAGGAATTCAGAGGTTATTGAATTTCTCAGACACTTCAAATGAATCCTTAATAAAATATTCGTTATCCACATCATACGCATCTGTTAGTATTCCAGTCAGAAACTGTGCTAACTTTTCAGTGGGTGCTCCTATTGAAGCGACAATCGGTCTTACTGCTAAAACAGGTTTATATACTTTGGGAAGCGCATAGAGTTTTGGTGAAACACCGCTATAACTCATGAGTTTCTTTTTTATCGTTGAATCGATTTGTTTCGTGTCAAAAAGAGACTTAATTAGAGAATTTCCCTTTCTTTGAATTGAAGAGGTGGGATCTCTTGATAATTCAACGTATGAAGAGTTGTCCAGAATGATATCATTCGAAAGGTTAAGATTCCGTTCTCTATCCATGATAACTGTTACATTACCCTTATCAGAGTGAGTAAGAATTAAGTTGGGGTTGTCTTTAAGAAACTTTTTCGATTTCGATAGAATTTTGGTGTGGTTTATGCATATAATTAGTAATAATGTTAGTAGCTTTAGCTATAGTGATGTTTCTCTGTCAAGAATCAGTGATAGCGGATGTAAGAGAGTCAACATCTGCCAATATTTTCTTAATAGAAATATCTTTCATAATAATCGGTTCTATACTGAATTTAGGGCCAAGTGCCAAAAATTGAGATACATCCTCAGGGATGGTCGTATTTGAAATACTTTTATCCAACTGCTATTAGATTTTAACAAAGACTTTACTTGAAGTTCCTTTAAGTTATTGATCTTTGACATGTTTTTTATTTTAACTCTATGAAAAACTTTATATTTGACTTGTCTACTGTCAAAATTCCGAAAAAGAAATTCAGTAGTTGTAGAGATCAATGTCCTCCTTAAAGTCAAAAGTGTGTTTTCTAATTTGTTTACCAAAAAGTGATTGTTTGAAATTTCAATATTTAATAGTTTTACACCTAACCTGTGATTGCTCTCCTTATTTCTATGTGCTACTTGTCTAATGAGAAGATTGTCAATGGGTTTTGTGGCTTAAGAAATGTGCTTAGGGATGACACCTATCTTCCTGCACTGTAGTAGGAAGCATCATCTATTATACACCTTTACGAGTTTTATACCATAAGTTGAATGCTTTAACAATTTCCTCGCCATACGTAGCATGGGTGGATTGATAGAGCTCCATGTCTGTAAACGTAAAAAACGCTAGTCTTTGCTGACCAGTTACGAATAAAACTCAGAAATATTGGGGAATACAGCAACAGGGAAAAAGATAATTCTTTATTGGTTTTTATCCAAGCTATCGAAAACGTTCGTTTTCATTATCAGGGATGCTACAAATAGACGAAAAAAGGAATTATTCTTAACTCCATCAATAAAGAGACAATAATGTACTTACATCCAATGTGAAATTATTTTCCTTTATGTAGAACATACGATTGAAGAACTCATCACATGGCATCAGGCAGGGAAAATTGACATTCAATATTAACCACATTAAGGCTGTTATAAGATAATATAATAATAAAAACACTAAACTTGCACGACATTAATATCGTAAAATCATTTTAAACAACCACAAACTAAACCGACTCTACGGTATACCGTGCTGAAGAGGCAAATGAGCCAGAAACATGTATGTCCGCGGTTACCACTCTGTTTCAGTAGCTCTTTATTTTGCGTGAATTACCCACGAATCTCTTTATATATATATATATATATATATATATATATATATATATATATATATATATATATTATATATACATATATATATATATATATAATTTGAAGAAAGATATTTGCCAACTTATTTGTAATGGATATATATATATATATATATATATATATATATATATAACTGGGTATGACAGACCCTACGTCATCACTTGTGTGACCCAAATACCACGTCACCAGTTAAAGGTTAAGCTAACAGCGCCACGTTTCTCCTAAAAACGGTACATGGTACAAAATTTGGATCATTAATAGAAATTAGTACAAAATAAGTACTAAATCATGCAATAGGTCTGAATTAATTCTGCTCAGTCGGTCCGGCCAGCTTAAGAGAGGTATTTTAAACAAGTATTTATTGTAACTAAAAGTGGCCAGACAGACATTTTAAAAAAATAGATTTTATGGACTCCGAAACGTACGGAAATCACTCTATTACAATACCATTACATACTGTTACGAAAGGACCATACAGGACGCATGTGACGATGACAGACTTGACCAGATCGTCAACTTGTTGAAAGGTATGGCAGACAAGAAGACGAAGAAGATCAAATGCCGGAAGTGTGGCGAGCTAGAGCACGTACCCCGTCCGTCTAAGCGCCCCAAGACTCCTGTAACCCAAGAACTCCAAACACCGGGGAAATCAGACAGGGGTGAACATCCAGCTGATGTGAATCACCGAAAAGCCAACTCTTTGCCTAGACGGTCATGCCCTGTAGACTATTCACAATGCAACAAGTCAAAATCTAAGGAAGTTGCAGTTTCAAGAATTACAGTAGTCAATGAAGAATGGTCACCCACCAGGATCAGAGAATATCAGGAGAATGATCCTCACCTGAAGTTGATCCGACAATTGAATGAAGAAAATCGGCGACCTACCTCGCAAGAAGTGTCAAGATTGTCACTGAAACTCAAGGCGTATTGGGCTTAGTGGGACTCCCTTGTCCTGGAAGAAGGGCCGTTGAAAGTAGTCCTTGAAAACGATACTGGTTCCGAGATGAGGAGACAGCTAGTTATCCCGAGAACAAGAGTAGCTGAAGTACTAAAGAAGTTACACGACAGTCCATCGGGAGGTCATCTGGGAGTGAAGAAAACCCTCCAGCGAGTCCGTGAGAGGTTTTATTGGATGAACAGCTCCGATGATGTGAAGGATTGGTGGAAGAAACGTACGACTTGTGCTACGAGTAATGGACCACATCGCACCTATGAAACAGTATAATGTTGGAAGCCCTTTCGAAAGGATTGCTTTAGATATCGCTGGATCATTTCCGACGACAGAAAATGGTAGCAAATACATACTGGTTGTAATGGATTATTTCACAAAGTGGGTGGAAATTTACGCTATCCCGAACCAAGAGGCCACAACTGTAGCGGATGTATTGGTCAAAGAATTCATCAGTCGATATGGAGTACCATTGGAAGTCCTCAGTGACCAGGGAAGACATTTCGAAAGCCATCTATTCCAGGAGATTTGCGAGAAGCTGGGAATGAAGAAGACCAGGGCAACAGCATTACATCCACAGTCAGATGGAATGTTCGAGAGAATGAACAGGACTATTGGAAAATACCTGTCCAAAGTAGTTTCCAGCCATCAGAAACATTGGGACCAGTATATTTCCCTATTCGCATTGGCTTATCGATCTGCCGTCAATGAGTCCACGGGTGAAACACCTGCGAAAATCCTGTTTGGACGTGAAATGAGGCTCTTTTGTGCCCTGGAATTTGGCTGTCGGCCTGGAGAAGACTACGTGATCCAATTGAGAAGAGGGCTGGACGATATTCATGAATTAGTTCGAACAAACCTTCAAGTTGCCAGCGACAGAATGAAAAGTCGGTACGACACGCAGGCCACAGAAGGCGGTTTTAAAGAAGGGCACAAAGTATGGTTAAACAACCCGATGAGGAGAAAAGGATGTTCTCCAAAATTACAAAAATCCTGGGAAGGTCCATACTTAATCAAGAAAAGGATCAATGATGTTATATATCGCATAAGCAAGATCCCCAACGGAAAACCAAAAGTCCCCGCCCGTCTCAAGAACGCACGAGGGTTGGCATTCATCTTTCGAAAGAAGTTCGGGCAATTAGAAAAACTTGAAGATCAGATTCCAGCCCCTGGCAAGGCACTGAAACTGAAACATAATTCGCGGTACGTCTTCTACGTGGTAACTAAAAATGAATTTCAAGATCGATCTACCTACCGCGATGTGTGGGAAGCACTTCGAAACCTCCGAGAGCATGTGTTAGAATCCAGCGCGAAGAAACTGGCTATGCCTAAGATGGCAAGTAACCAGTTGGATTGGCGAGTCATCAGGAACACGGTAGAGGTTATCTTCCAAGATACCGGTGTCCAGATATTAATTTGCAGCTACAACCCCCGTTATCAATATCCGATGAAGACGGTGCCCTGCTATTTCCATAAGATCGGAAAGTGTAGAAATGGGGCCAGTTGCCGATTCAAACATCCAGTCTCGGCTACACAAAAGTTCCAAGAGGAACTTCCATTTAAAGATGGGGTAATGTTACGAAACAGTATACTGGTATAGTCCCTGAATCCGACTCTGTCTAAGCCATGTATGAAAGTTAAAATTATGGTGGACGCGCGGGGATTTCTAAGAATTGTTTAAGATTGTAACTATCTTATCTAGACATTGTTTTTGTGACCAGTCTTATCTAGAAAATGCCAGAGCCAATTGTTTTTGTGTAAGCCGCAATCTAGAATTATCTACTAAAAAAGGCACTAATATATAAAAGGACCGACCAGGAAGAGTTCAGTTTAGTTGATAAAGTGAAAGAAATAGCGAACAGTAAAGTGTTGATATAAATTAATAATTAAGATTGTGTGTATATACATTAAATTTAAGTGAATAGTTAAGTAGATATAAATTAAGTCTTAGTGAGTAGTTTAGTGTTTAAATAAATTGGTAAGTAGCAATACCGTGAGTTTAAAGTTTATCCCACCCGTAATAAAAACGTTTTAAATAAATAAGAAAAACATTACAATACATAAGGTGAAGTAAAAATGAGTAAAAAACTAAAACAATCAATGAAACAAGCACCTAAAAATTTTCTTCTAAATATTTTAATTATTCTAAGTAAAATACGGTCCCTGTTCGGTAATATATTTCAATTTGACAGCTCACTTCCTTATATATCCTTCTTTATATGTATAAATAGGCTTTAAAGATAAAAATAGCTGTTGTTTATCTAGGACAAACAAGAATAAAAGTTAATTCAGGGTGCGACGAACAACTATATAAATAAAAACCACGTTAGAAATGATATTTAGCTTCTTCCTCTTGAGATTCCTCAAATTTTTATATTATTACGAAAAGATTCGAGATTAATTAACAAAATTTTGACATCTCCTTAAAATGTGCAGTTACAAAAGTTGTTTCATGCATTTCATAGAAACATTGCAGATTTCTGAGATATAGGATATCTCATTTCATGTTGTTCTGGAATGCCTTTTTGTTTGGCCTATTAAAAATTTCCACTTAATCAAATTTTTAAATACATGAAAAAAGTTTGATGTTTAGATTATTGAATTTCGCAATAATTTTTATATTTGTAAATATGTTGTTTTGGTATATATTGTCACTTCAAAAAACCAAAAATAAACTTTATATACCCAGTATCTCGAAAACTTGCATTGTATTTAAGCGGCACATGTATTATGTTCCCATTGCTACTGTTTGAGATTATACTTGCACTACTAAACTATTCTTCTAAAATTAAATTAAAAATTAAAATATTCGAAGAATGAAAATAAAACATGTGAGTACTTCTAACGTTTATTCATCTCTATCTCTATCTCCGCTACACCTTGCCGGCCTAGCGACCAGCTCGTAAAAGGCGACGTTGTCGCTTTTACAAATAAGTAAATACTTACAATAAAAATAAATAAAAATGTATTGAGCGCAAACAGCTACGCCTATGTAAGTTAATGAGATCTTGGAATAATTTCCACTATCTTAATCAAATTTCAATGGAAATTGGTAGATAAAATAAACTAATAATAATTAAATCATTATTTAGTAGCATATTTAATAAACAAATACTCAACTTATTCTTTGTTACTGTATCAGAATCTCAGTAACAACAACAATCAATGTTTTTCATAGATATTTATTCATATTTAATTGTAATCTAAGTACGACCATGTTTTGTGGAATGGTAATTCATTAAACAAGGCAGTCAAATTTCAGTCCTATTCCTATTCACTTAATTATTTTATAAAAGTGTAGAGTTTTAGTATGGTAAAAACCTTTATAATTTCAAATTAATAAACATTGTAATCAAATCAAAACTCTCTTTCCTCCCGGCACAATACACATGAATCAAACACTTAATGACCAAGAGTCTAAAATTTAGACAGTCTTAATGAAGCAGCTTGTATAGCAAACTTTGTCATGTTAAATATATGGAGAAGAAATTTCAAAAAACATTTAAGCGTTTCTTTTACTAATTATTTTTTCTGCCTGGAAGAAAGAACTGTAGGAATAAATAGTTGTGGATGTAGATATATATGTATTGGAAGGTCGTACAGGTTTTTTTTCTTTTGAAATCCTCACGTTTCGCTTCGGCGATTCGAAGATTTTCAACCATCGGAAGCATAAAGAATGAGAAGTAGAGGGTTGTCGCTCCCTATGACCTTGACAAACGTTACACCTGCTTGTCATTAGTTCAGTGGCGGACTAAATATATCGATGTCATCGAAAAAATGTTACTTCCACATTTACTTCAGTAATATCTTATCAGTTTCTTTCCATATATAGTGTGAAAAACACAAATTTATAAAAAATGTCCAAATTTTGTATTTGTGTGCCATATTTTTAATGAAAGTTTTGAAAACTCGTTAAAAAACTATTTCTAACGGACTATAACACTTACTTATGTTCTATTATATAGGGTGAAATTAATAACTTATTGCGCTTTACATATCCTTTTTTTTCTAATTAGTTAGATTTATCTTAAACCAATGGAAAATTTCTAAGAGTTATAGTAATATATCTTGAAAATGAATATATATGTATATATATGTATATATATATATATATATATATATATACACAAAAGGACAAATACTATTGAGGTTAGCAGCAAAAGGAAAAGTGTACTCTTCTTAGATTTCCCAGCTTTCGTAAATATCTATTTACATTTTCAGGGAACTACAAAGAGAGAAAAACATAATTTACAATACAGTCCGTTACGACAGTTTCATAACTAGTCGCTAATCGAGAATGTATCCTTGATCTTAACATAAGGACAATTGCTAAACAGTTAAAATCAAAGAAAGAAACAAGTCCAGATTGCATTACAAGCACTAACAGTCACATAATAAAATACTTTAAAATCATTAAAATGTTGAAACATTAATACAGCGAGAATTCACACAAGCACATGGATCTATTTTAATTTGTATCGAAATTTGGAAACAGGTTAAGGATAAGGACAGGTTCTTCTTTCCTATGAAATAGAAAAGAAAAAATCAATTACCAGGACCATAATGACCTAAACTAAAAACAATCGAAATAATATATGAATTTGAATAGAATACGAGGGAGGTACAATAATTCGGTCGATGCTATGTAGAAATATTGTTGGAATTATTACCAATCTGCTTAAAGGAATTTTGCTTGTCTATAGTTAAGAAGAGAGAGTACAAATTGCTTAAATTTTGAATGTCTGTTTTCTTATTAATACGGCAATCCTCCTGAAAAATGAAGGCCATTTCCAAAAATAATCTTTTACTGTAGTTTCTTTCACATGATAGAATCTTAATCCCTTCAAAATCTATTTCATGATATAAGGAGGAAACATGATTGGCAAGAGAACATCTTTCTGTATGTAGTCTTATATCACTTTTATGGAGAGATACACGACTAGACAGCTTTTGAGAGGTCTGGCCAATATATGTAAGATCACAGCTATTGCAACCAAGTTTATAGACCACATTACTACTATCTAAGGTAGATATTTTGTCTTTTAAAGGACTATAAATCGATTTCCCCAATACGGCACTCCTACAAGCAAACTTAACATTTTGTAAATATTTTGAAAAAATCCTAGTAAGTCTGGGAGTAACCTCCCTAATGTACGGCAAAGAAACAATTGAAATGGTCGGTACCCCTTCTGAAGTTGAAAGAGCATCCCGACCAACTGCACTCGCTCCAACTACTGAATGTGTCGGGACCTGTGTCAAAACAGAAGATGTGTTGAAAATAATCTTCCTTAGTAATGGTTTGGAATATGCATTATCAAGGAACAAATTGAAGAGTATATCACGATTTTTATTCTTAAAAATGGGATAAGAAAGACTCATAACCCTTGTTGTCATTTGTATAACCAAGTTTACCTTCATGCTAAATATATGGTATGGATTGTAATTGAGGTACCTCCCAAAACTACTCAACTTTCTGTACCAATCAATTATAATCACGTTATCCGGTGTCCTGGTGAAAAGAGTGTCCAGAAAAGGCACAGCCATATTTTGGTCTTCCACTTCTAGAGTAAACTGGAAGTAGGGATAGTAACTGTTGAAGATAGAAAGGAGATCATCTGTATTATCCTTAGGACAAGCCAGAATAATATCATCAACATACTTCTTGATGAAAGGGATGTTAAAACAAAGTACCGGAAGGACCACATCCAACAGATTATCCATTACATAGCAAGCCAATATAGGAGAAATTGTAGCTCCCATAGGTGTACCAAAAGTTTGTTTATAAAATTTATTATTAAACGAAAAGCACGTAGACTCGAAAAGGAAGTCAATCAACTCAATGAAAGTATCTTTGTCAATATTACACTCAACACTGATTGAGGACCAATGTTTGTGTATTGACCGTACGACAGATTGTAAATAAACATTATCAAACAGCGAAACCACATTTAGACTGACCAAAACATAATCATGAGGAAGAACCTAGACACTCTTTTTACCAGGACACCGGATAACGTGATTATAATTGATTGGTACAGAATGTTGAGTAGTTCTGGGAGATACCTCAATTACAATTCTTACCATAAACTTAGCATGAAGGTAAACTTGGTTAGATAAATGACAACAAGGGTTATGAGTCTTTCTGATCCCATTTTTAAGAATAAAAATCGTGATATACTCTTCAATTTGTTCCTTGATAATGCATATCCCAAACCATTACTAAGGAAGATTATTTTCAACACATCTTCTGTTTTGACACAGGTCCCGACCGACCATTTCAATTGTTTCTTTGCCGTACATTAGGGAGGTTGCTCCCAGACATGTTTCCACCTTAGATCATGAAATAGATTATGAAGGGATTAAGATTCTATCATGTGAAAGAAACTACAGTAAAAGATTATTTTTGGAAATGGCCTTCATTTTTCTGGAGGATTGCCGTATTAATAAGAAAATAGACATTCAAAATTTAAGCAATTTGTACTCTCTCCTCTTAACTCTAGACAAGCAAAATTCCTATAAGCAGATTGGTAATAATTCCAACAATATTTCTACATAGCATCGACCGAATTATTGTACCTCCCTCGTATTCTATTCAAATTCATATATTATTTCGTTTGTTTTTAGTTTAGGTCATTATGGTTGTGGTATTTAATTTTTTTCTTTTCTATTTCATAGGAAAGAAGAACCTGTCCTTATCCTTAACCTGTTTTCAAATTTCGATACAAATTAAAATAGATCCATGTGCTTGTGTGAATTCTCGCTGTTTTAATGTTTCAACCTTTTAATGCTTTTAAAGTATTTTAATATGTGACTGTTAGTGCTTGTAATGCAATCTGGACTTGTTTCTTCCTTTGATTTTAACTGTTTAGCAATTGTCCTTATGTTAAGATCAAGGAAACATTCTCGATTAGCGTAAGTTATGAAACTGTTGTAGCGGACTGTTTTGTAAATTATATTTTTCTCTATTTGTAGTTCCCTGAAGATGTAAATAAATATTTACGAAAGCTTGGAAATCTAAGAAGAGTACATTTTTCCTTTTGCTGCTAACCTCAATAGTATTTGTCCTTTTGTGTCTTAATTGATCAGCAACGATCATATGCGTTTATCGCTTTTTTGTATTGTACATATGGCTTAATCACACGTATTCTATATATTTTAAACTGACACTTATTGTTAAATAATTTCCGGCTATCAAATGATTTTTTTTATTATATCGAAAGATGAATTTATTTATTATGAATTATTATCACTCTTATCTCAAGGTGGGTTCAATTAAAAAAAATTAATTTTAAAGTATTGTAAAAATTAAATATTAATTATAATTCTTGTTCCTGATTATCTACCCAGTAGTATCGTGTGACTGTTTTCTCTAGATTATACAGGCTACATAATTGGTTTCTGACATTTACTATATTTCAATGAATTATCTGTCACCAATAATTATTTTGATTATAATCAACCAAATGTCACTGTCAACAATAAATTAAATAAATTTAATTGCTATCAAACTTTTCCAAATATATTATAAACGAATTCCACAGTAAGTTAAAATTCAAGCGTTTATATACAATTACCAAATCACAATCTATTTTAAATGTATCGAATTGTTCAAATGATTTTGAATTGTCACTTGAATTGGCAAATGTCAAATACCCGATCACAGTCCTAAATCTTTTAATATACTTTTCTAATTGTTCAATACATATACTTATATTTTGGTTTTATTTTGAATTGAAATTTATATTTTTAATATTTTGATGCATCTATTCTTGATTTTGTTTAAGGCCTGATGTTTTCGATGAAATAATGCATTATTTAACTACCAATAATCTGGAACGGACTCACCAGTAATCTGGACGGGAAAACTGCAATCTTGTACAATTCTAAATATAATTTAGAATTCAAGATCTTTCACTTTTATCGAATTATGAATAAATTTTCCAAGACACACGCACAGAATTTAAAATGGTTATACCGAATAAAGCTTTACTTACTACTTTACAAATATTTGGAGAAATCTTAAATGTGATGTTCTCCGTTCGGAATCTCAAATTAATTTAAACTCTTTTTCCCAATCAACAAAAAATTTGTTTTCTGATCTATTATTTTTCTATATTTCTTTATTATATCTAGTATGACATGCCTTGTCTATTACTCAATATATTCTGTAAATGTCATCAAAAATTAAATCATGCCAAATTTGACATATACTGGGTATAACAAAAGTATTGCACATAAATAAATGATTTTTCTTTAAATTTAAATGAAGGAACTGTATTAATATATATTGTAACGAATCCGAATGTGAGTGTTAAGTTAGATATTCTTCCTTCCCTTTTGAGTTGTCCTATGTCAGTTAGGATGCACATCAATAGAATGTTCTGGATTGTTCGATCGATGATTCAGGAGGGTTCGAAATGTCATTTTGGAATATTCTGGAAGATTGAAAATGACTATATAAGGAGGTGCGACGGCTGAGATGGGGAGGTCGATAAGAGTGAGGGGAGTGAAGTTGAACGATTTGACGAGAAATTGTAAACGTTTTTAAGAGCATTGTAAATTGTATTCATTGTTTGTGAATAAACTGTTGCAAGAAATCCACAATCGTGTTACAATTGAAGTCAGGTGTGGGGTATAGAAGAAACAAGGATGCCTGGAAAGAAATGAAATGTAGGTTGCTGAGCTTAGAACAGAGCTAGAAGAGCGAGAACTGGAAACCGAACGTAAAAGACGGTTCTGCTAAGAAGATTACGGGAATATTTTTTTTAAAGAATGTATCGACCTCGAGTCAGTATAACTCGAAAATCCATTGGACCAGTTACGCCAACAAATATCAACCCAGAACGACAAGTTATCCCGATTAGCGAGTATTCAACAACAAATTAATAATCAGAACAACGAGTTACGCCAACAACTATCCAACCGTTGTGATGAACTGTCTGATCAAATAGCCAACCAAAGGAACAATTGACGGTTTCAAAAAGAATTCACTTGTCGCATGACCGCCCAGAGAATCAAATGCAAGAACTTACTCGTCAGATGACCGTCCAGCGCGAAGAGGCTACGAATCGAATGGAAGAAGTCACTCGTCAGATGACCGCCCAGCAAGACGAGGTTGCTGATCGAATGAGGGAGAATTGACTAGACAGATCACTGACGTAACCCAGGACACGAATGGGTTAAATGCTGAATTAAGAAGGCAACAAGGACCAAGACCTCACCATGGCGAAGGGGACGTCAGAAATTCAGCATACCTCAGACCTACCATCAAGTCACCAAATTTTGATGGAAAAACCGGTTGGCCAAATTATTTTAAGCAATTCAATCCTGCGGCTGGGGCCAACGGATGGACTTCTCGAGAAAAAGCCATATCACTCAGTGTCACTGCGAGAAGAGGCTTTGGATGTGCTGCAATCTCTTCAGGAGCGCGATGCAGAATACTTTGAAGCCTTAGTGAGACGACTTTAGATGCGTTATGGACATGTTCATCTGGAGCCGGCCTGCGGCGGTTGTTTAACCGTAAGGTCACCAATAAAAATAGGAAGATTTAGTTAGTAAGAATTAAACCATGAATCTTTAGAAATACGATTAATTAAATATTAGTAATAACACGTTTATAATTGTACGCGTCAAATACAGAAACATCGATTTAACAAACTAAGGTCAAGGATGGAAAACAAGGTGACGACCGATGTGTATTTATTTCAATATTAATATATAACGGAATTCCGTATTATTAGTAATTAATAATATTTCATTGTTAGTTGTACATCGTATTGTAAGTATGTTGTGTCATCCACTTGTTGTCTGTGGCCACGGCTTAATGTTATTAGCTTTTGAAATATATTAACTTAGTGTTTTTTATACAAACATATGGTATTATTTATTTTCCACCGATTATAGGAAAGTGTGTTCCCACATTAATGGTATGAGTGTCAAATGGCTTAACAAGTGGAACGCTTACTTCTAAACCCCACAGCTCTATAAATCCCAACTCAAGACCCGGGAGTAGATAGTCGATACAATAATTCGAGATGGATATCGCTAAGATAGTAAGATGTGCCTATTCATCTGCAACAGAAGACCTATTAGAAAATCTAGCAGTCAAAGATTTCGTCGATGGTCTTCGAAATGCAGTGCTGCTGGCGCGTCCAAAGACCCTGATGCATTGCAATTTGAAGCAACAACGGAAGCTATACTAGGCCCTGCTCGTGTACGGGAAATAGCCAGCCATTACCCACTGGTAACCATAGTGAACTTAAAGAAGTGGTGGAGGAAGTCTTGAGGATGGTAGCTTCAAAGAAGAGACGGCCTGTGAGATGCTGGGGTTGCGGTGAAATTGGCCACATAAGAAGTGCTTACCCACATAACAGAAAGACCCCTGCTGAAAATCCTCGACAGCAGGAAAAACTAGAACGGGTCGATTCCTGGAAGGCGACATCGACCCTAGATCATCGAAAAAGCCCTCCCATTGTAAAGTTGGCTACTATCAAACAAGTGGCATCGATTAAAGTAGCCCCTGATAAATGAACCAAAAGATGAAAGATCAGCAAGAAATAAGTCCTGTCCTTAAGAAGATTCGCGGATGGTACCGAGCGGACCAGCTCCCAACGTGGTGCGATGTGTCTGCGTATCCACCCATTTTAAAAACGTTTTTGGCACAGTGGGAGTCGTTGTCCTTAGATGATGGACTTCTAGTGAGACTGGTCGAAAACTCTGACGGAACGGAAATAAACAGTTGGTTGTTCCCAGAAATAGTGTCCTGGACATTTTTCATCAGATTCATGATGGTAGCTCAGGTATGACAAAGACGTTGCAGAAGGTCCGAGAGAGGTTCTCAAAGATGACGTCACGTCAAATATTGGTGCCGAAGATGTATCGTAAGTGCAGCAAGCAATGGACCTACTCGAAGGCGAAGAGCTGAAATGCGGCAATACTTGGTCGGAAGCCCCTTTAAAAGAATTGCTGTGGACGTGTTGGGACTGTTGCCTCGAAGTGATGCTGGAAACAAATACGTCTTCGTAGTGATGGACTATTTTTCGAAATTTGTTGAAGCCTATGCTGTTCCCAATCAAGAAGCTGCCACCTTAGCCAATGCCCTGGTGAATGAATTCGTCAGCCGATTTGGGGTGCCTCTTGAGCTACATTCGGATCAAGGACGAAATTTTGAAAGCAGTTTGTTCCAAGAGGTCTGTCGAAGGCTGGGTATTAAGAAATTCCGAACCGCCGCCATGCATTCCCAGTCTAATGGAATGGTGGAAGGTATGAATCACACCATAGCTAACTATCTATCGAAAGTTGTGTCAGAACACCAAAAAGATTGGCATCAACTTCTTCCTAATGGCTATTCGATCAGATGTTAACGAATCTTCTGGGTCAAACACCTGGAAAGGTCCAGTTTGATAGGGAAAAGAGACTGCCATGCGACTTGGTGTTAGGCTGTAAGCGTGGTGAAGATGAAGCTAGGGAATAATATGTCGAAGATCTCCTTAGGAAGATGGAGGGTATCCACGAAATGGTGCGTACCAAGCTGCCACTAAACAGTGACCGGATGAAGAGGTACCACGACACCCGAATAGAACAGATTAATTATAATGCAGTAGACTTGGTATAATAATAATAACTTTATTTTGCCAAATATGTTTATACAAAATATCTATGAAGTATTATGCAAAATAAAAATGATTACCAAATAGGTTCAGAGTGAAACCTGTCTATGGTTACATTTTCATTCTTACACACGTAATTAGGAGGCAAGTACAATTTCATTAACAAAAAAGAGACAGTTATAAAAATAACACAAATAGCACTAAACTTTAGCATATGACATGGAACACATACTTCAGGAACAAGATTAGATCACAAGATCAGGATCAATTATTTTATGAAAGAAGCATCTACCACATGCAAGTATCCATCTATTTATTTCTTTTTTTAATCTGATTCTATTTCTTATGCATCGAATATTTTCAGGAATTTTATTATATATGTGAGGTGCAAGGTAAGCGAAGCTTCTTTTTCCAATTTCTTTCTGAGGTCAAGGAAACGTCAAATTATCCGAATAAATTACCCTTGTTTGGTAAGGATGTAATATGTTTTGAAAATAATGCTTGTTTTTAAACAAATAAATTGTAATTGTTTTTGCATACAGCTGTCTAATATCCATAATTTGAAGGTCATTGTATAAGCGTTCAGTAGAGTAAGTTCTTTTTTTAAAGTACATAATTTTAAGGATTGTTTTTTGAGCTACCTCTACAGATTGCATTTTAATTTTCCTAATACCTCCCCAACCTATTATACCATACATTAATAGAGATTCAACCAATGCGTAGTACACTGATTTTAGTTTGTTCAACGATAGCATTTGGCGACACAAATAAAATGTATGGAATAGGGTTCTAATGTTATTTTTCAAATTATCCACATGAACATCCCATTTTAAATGAGAATCCAAAAATATACCCAAGTACTTTACTGATTATACCAACTGTACACTTTTATTTTCAATTTCTATAGAACGGTTTGGTACTGCCTGCTTGTACGAGGTAAAAGATATGACTAGTTTTAGTTACATTAACAGTAAGTAAATTTGTCTTAAACCAACTTGTAATATTGTTTAGGTCCCCTTCTGCTATTTCTTTGACTTGACTCCAAGAATCGGCCGTATACAACAAGACAGTGTCATCGGCAAACGAAATGCATTCCCCCGTGGTAGTCATTTGTAGTAATGAGTTGATATAGATTAAAAACAAAATTGGACCAAGAACGGTACTCTGTGGAACTCCACACGTGGCCGTCTCTTCTGAGCTTATGACACCATCCAGCATAACACGTTGTTTTCTGTTGTAAAGAAAATTTTTGAACAAATCCAGAACCAAACCTCATTCCCAAGTGTTCAAGTTTTTGCAGCAAAATATCTTGACTTAGTGCGTCAAAGGCCTTTGCTAGATCAATAAATACACCCAAACAGTTTTTTTACTATCAACTGCGTTATAGATACGTGATACCAACTTCGCAATAGCATCTTGAGTGCTCCTGTTTTCTCGAAATCCAAATTGTGACTCAGATATTACATTAAATTTATCTAAATATGAGACCAACCGTCCCTTAATTAACTTCTCAAAAAACTGAGGTTAGCGATATAGGTCTATAATTCGCCATTTCAGTCTTTTTTCCACTTTTATATACCGGTTTAATCACCGCATTTTTGAAGTGTTGAGGTATTGTACCCGTCTGAAAACACATATTGAATATTTTACACAACGGTGTAGAGTTGCAGTTTGCTGATGATTTAACATACTCATTTTTTATATTGTCAGGACCTGGAGCTTTACTGTCTTTCAAAGATAAACACAATGCATATACTTCTGCAGGTGTTACTGGTGTTAAAAATAAAGATTGATCGACAGTGTACATTTGCTGACGTTCCCCAATTTGCATATAATTTTTACTCAGGTTTCTTCCAATATTGGCAAAATAAGAATTTATTGAGTTTGATATTTCATATTTATCAGTGATTTCAGTATTGTTTTCCAGGATTAATTTCTTTATTGAATGATTTTGCTCCTTAAAGTTGTTTTGATTTTATCATTTCAAGTCTAAAATAGTTGGATTTTGTTGCTTTCAATAATTTATTTAAGCAATTTCTGTACGTAGTGTACTCTATTTTTTTCTTTATATTTAATGGTTCTTTCATATATCCTTTATACAATCGATCTCGTTTCTTTATTGACTGCACTAGTCCCAATGTTATCCAAGGTTTTTTTAACACTTTTGAAAGATGCTTTAGCAGTGGATGCACTAATCGCATTTTTAAATTTTGTATAGAATTAATTAAACATTTTATCTGGGCCAACCGAAGTATCTAAGTGATCCCACGATAATTCATTCAATATCTCACTAAATTTTATGTTATTAAACTTTTCATAGCAAGTCGTAGTACTAATTTTATTTTTATGTCTAATGTTCTTTGAGATTGCAATTATAGGGAAATGATCAGTTATATTTGTTTGTAAGACTGCTGAATAAGAGGAATCATCGTCAACCAACCCAGATTTATTCTTAACAAAAATATGGTCGATACAGGTTGATTAAGTGCTAGTCACTCGTTGTTGTCGCCAATACGGCCCTATCAGCATCCACCTACGCCGACCGCTAGCGACAAGTCGTAGAGGGATCAAGGAGGTACAACAACTGTCACCACTGACAGTAGTCAATTTTAATATCGACGTTACGCTACACATGTTTAAAAATTTGTAATTCTTTACGATCTTTTGTTGATAGTTGAAGATTATATAATTAAAGTTTTGTTACGTTAAATTCTAAAAATTATTCACTTCTATACAACACTCGTGTTGGCTTATTAATTAACGAAATGAAACCGTTTTCAGACATTAGGTTGAGGTAGCGATCGGTATCAACACTATTCTCTAATATATCGAGATTAACATCTCCTAAAATAAACACCTGATCATATCTAGTAAAGTATTTAGAGTCTAATAGACTCTCAAAGATTTCTAAAAACTAAATTTTACTTATTGATGGAGATCTATATAATGCAAGAATATTTATTGTTTTTTTTTCAATTTCTATCTCTAATACTACAGCGGTTGTTGACCCTATTTTAATTGATTTATGAGAAAATGTCAGATCATTCCTAACATATATTAGAATGCCATCATTTTGTTTATTCCCGTCTTCTGACTGTATGACATCATAACCATCCAAAACAAATAATATTTTATTTTTTATTTCTCATGTTTCTGTTAGAAGCAGACAACTAAAGGATTGTGTAATTTGTGAAAGGTATACTTCTAGCTGGTTAAAATTCTTATAGATACTTCTTATGTTCATATGGTAGATTGAAAATGAATTGTTTGTTATATTTTGTTCAAAAGAGACATTTAATAGATCGGCTGACGGTATTAATTTTGTATCAACAATTATTTCCCGAAATTCCCTAATGTATTGATCCATATCCTACACCACGACTAAAGACCAAAAGTAAATCACAAACAAATAGATTAACAAATGAATAAATAAACCACAAACTAAAGACAAAGAGGGTGTTATCAATTTTTCAATTAAGATCAAGGATGAAAAACAAAATACTTATAAACTATAAAAGCAACAGCAAAACTAAACTAAAACTAAAATGTTCAGATTTTATTTGTTGTGACCGGAGCGTAATCTATTTCTTCCAGATGATTCCGGTTTGGATGTCTGCGTACTTGTATTTCCCTTCTTTTGGATATTCTCATGCACTAGCTTATTTGTACTTGTTTCATCCGAAGTGCGTGTAATAAATATGAACAATTACTGACCAATATATATAAAAACAACCAAACCAACATGGAACCAAAACAGTCTTATAATTGTGGTGTCTCACTTCAGATCGGTTAATTCTTGTTAACTGAGCGGGTTCTTGGTTTCCCCTCCAGAGCCTTAACCGGTTTATTAGAAGCAGGAATCCGCGGAGTAACAGTAACTTTTTGCGACTCCGATGGGAACTTCTCTTTATTCTCGACTTTTTCCAAGTCATCAACTCTAAAAGATACTCCATCCACGATAAGTTTATTTCTCCTTATATAATATTCTTTATAGGTACCTTCTTGTTTGGCTAGGTAGAGATGTTTTCTGAGAATTTTGTTCTCGCTCCTCTGTGTCGGTGTAAGATCATGAACAATAGAAATATTTGTTCCTTTCAACCTGCTGCAATTCTTCAGAACTTCGCTTTTTTTGATGTTTGAAGCAAACTCAATTTTGATGGGACAATTGTCCGACTTACCTAGTGGATAAACGTCAGCAAAATCATTTGTAGCCAGATCCACACCAAGCAAGCCTCGGAAATCCTTGCACAATATTTCTGCAACAGCCTCCTCTCTCTTTTTTTTTAGTCCAAATACTATAATATTCTTCCTGTTCTGGGCTCTTTTCATATATTCTAATTCTTCTTTGAGTTCACTATTTTCCTTTTCCAAATTTGTTACACTATTTTTCAAATCTTCAACTTTTAGTAGAAGTCTTGCTTCGCTGGCCACAATGCAGTTTTTTATTTCAGTACGGTTGGTCAGGATCTCTTCACGAATAATTTTAATCGCTTTGTCCAATTCTGTCATTTTTACTAGGCACAAGCGTAGTGTATGGTACCCTTTAGAACAATGTGGGACCTGTTTACGTTTTTTATTGTCGTTATCACTGACAGCAAAATATGAATTTTAATATAAAAAAACGGACTTACGTGGAAAGTACGTACGGTCTGTATGTTACAATTGGTGGAAAAAATGGCATTCAACACAAGGTAGACACTTTGAAAATTTACTGTCGATTCAAATAACTGATTTTCAACTTAAATCGGAGATGACACACAAACATGTGTGTATTGCTAAAGCTTCACAAACAACAGAACTAGGAGGGTCCGTACATTATCAAAAAGAAAATTAACGACGTCATATATCGGAGTGTAAATGAGTTCCCAGTGAAAAGCCCATTGTCATCCATCATGATCGTTTGGCGCCATACAAGGAAACCCTTCCTGAAGAAGAGCGAGTTTAAAAACTTAGATTTTGAAATGGGGAATCCAGTTCAGGCTAGGAGGAATTATTTTAAGGAGGGGGCAGTGTAACGAACCCGTTAATGACAGAAACATTGTAATGACAGTTTTAATTAGTTAGATATTCTTCTTTCCTTTTTGAATTGTCCTGTCAGTTATGTTGCAAAATAGAATGTTCTGGATTGTTCGATCGATGATTCAGGAGGGTTTGAAATGTCATTCTGGAATATTGAAAATGACTTTATTCACGGCATTTATTTCACAATCAAACAATGTTATAAAAAACACACATCGATCACTTAAGTGGGATTTATTCCTTTTTATTGTCCTTAGATTTCAACTGTAGCTCTCCTGCCATCAACCACAATCATGTGTTGCTCCAGATAACACCACTCTTTTGACTTCAACTTAGTATCTTTCCTTACACATTTGGTTGTATTGGTGTTGGTAAATACTTCCAAATAATACATAATTTTACATAGTTGTTATATTGTTACGAAACAGCACACTGGTAGAGTCCCTGAATCCGACTCTAAGCCATGTATGAAAGTTACAATTATGGCGGATGCACAGGGATGTCTTAGAACTGTTTACGATTGTGACTATCTTATCTAGACACCGTTTTTGTGACCAGTCTCATCTAAAAAATGCCAGAGCCAATTGTTTATGTGTAAGCCGCAATCTAGAATTATCTAGTAAAAAGGCACTCATATATAAAGGACCGACCATGGAGAGTTAGTTGAGTTGATAAAGTGATCTCGACAAATAAACAAGAATACACCGAAATAGCGAATAGTAAAGTGTTGATATAAATTAATAATTAAGTTTGTGTGCATATAAATTAAATTGAAGTGAATAGTTAAGTGTATATAAATTAAGTGTTAGTGAGTAGTTTAGTGTTTAAACAAATTCGTGAGTAGCCATACCCTGTGTTTCAAGTTTATCCCACTCGTTTACTGTTTAAATAAATAAGAAAAACATAACAATTTGTTTTAATGATTACTAGATTATTTTTAATGGTGCTGTTTTTTTACTGTTTACGTTTTGTTGTTGTTTACCCTATCATTTATAACAATTGGGTCATTTCTTCTTCTTTCCCATAATTGAAGATTTACCCCCTCCATATATTCATACTCTAGGTTAAAGTGATGGCAATATAACAGAGACCATGATCTGATAGGGTACATCAGTTCTCTGACAGTTGGTAACATAGTCTGTCTAATAGTCCATACGTTTTAGAGGGAAAACGATATCATTTTCTTGCCGGCTTTCAATAGAAAAAACACTACTTTCAAGTCGTAAAATGGTGTTTGACTTCTTTAGCCATGATTGATGTGTTTGTGTAATATATATTTCTCTTTTCCCTAACTAGTACATATTGTTAATTATCTGTAGTTCAATTCAATATAACACAATGGAATATAACCTCAATTCGGAGGTAAGTACACACATGTTTTTTTTTCTTTCTTAATACTGTTCCGCTTGATGATTATATGATATGAATGTTTTTTTTCATTTTAGTTTCCTTGATGATGAGGATAATCATCCTCGAAAGCTTGGAAATTTTCCATTAAGAGTACAGTTTTTCCTCTTTTTGCCGCAATTCACCAATATCCCAAGTTTTATTTCTTACTGCCAGCAAAGACTACCATCGTTTCACTCACAGTAGAAATAAAATGCCGGCCTGTCAAAATTGAAATAAAAATCGTATTTCCTTTGTTTTTGATCTGACACAAAAAAGTTACTTACATTTTTTATAGACCTAACACGTTCTACAATTTTTGCACTCAATACTTTTTTCTAAAACGTACATGAAAACATTTATTTACGATAAATCACAATCACAAAATTTGATTTTTTAGTTTTTGATTTGATCCAAAAATGTTACTTGGAATAAGCCTGTCCAAACGGCCATTGGGATTTTTTTTGTTATAAAATCATGCGGAATAGAAAATACCAAAACATCTACAACCCTAAGGAGTGTCATTCTTTTAATCCTACCTGTATACTTCGATATATTTTAAGATGGTCTGTTTCGTTCCTTCACTACATTGTTTGATGGAAGCATATTGGTGAACGACCTCGCTTTTAAAAAACCCAAGTCCCCCCTTGTCCCAGTTATAATTTATATGATTCCCATTAGTTTCGTGTCATTTCTTAGGAATTCGAATTTATCGTCTTTACGACATATAAGCCGGACAATAAGTCAAGACGAGGATTTTTTTGTGCTGTTATTAAGTATATATCCGCTTACCCATCACATTTTACCATAATAATGAGTTATGGTGAAAGGATTATGTGAATTACTAAAATTCTATTTTCGAGGTTATTTATAGTACCACCCTGTACAATTTATTTTACTTACTGAGGATGAAAATATGGGGGAAGTCAAAAAGAAGCTCAAGAAAAAAGGAAAAACGTAAGTAGATTATGTGAAAGAACCAGAGGCTTCAAATCAAACAAATATAATTTCATAGTAGGTATCAATCATAAAATTTTTATTCAGTAGGAGTCATTCAGCTCCAATTAAGCCGAAACTTTTCGGGATGATTTTTTTATTAATTAGAAATATTTTAAGTTAAATCAGTTCTTTTATCACCTCACTACATAATTTCTGACTTATTTTGAATACTGGCCAATAAAAAAAAGGTCCACTATAATAAATCGTATCGTTTTCTACTTGTTTATTTTTACACAATAAATGCACATACAGTCACGGCTATAGTATTCAGTGACACTCCCATGTACATTAATGCATGTTATTATTTATTTTAAAGTCAGTTGGTTCAATACCTTCTCTATCCCTACAAAAACAAACCAGTTGATGTATTTTTTAATTTCTTTAATAACAAAAATTTAATAAAACTGAACAAAAAATGGATTTCTCGTATTAAAATACTTGGTACTGTATAATGTTTTCCATACTTTCACTGTAAATCAAAATTTACAATTTTTCGGCCAGGAAGGCAAATTTTTTTAACATAGTTCCATAAAAAATTCTATAAACTGATGTGTCTCCGATATGCGGATTTTCGTTATCATTGCGGAATTTTAATTGATATTAAAAATAAATGTCTTATTGACAATGAAACGTCAGTTATATCAGATGGTCGTATTTTAGAAACTATAAATATTTCAGTGTTTTAAATGAAACTCACTGTTTCTAGCTAATTCCACAAAATAATAAAAATTGTTAAAAATTCTAAAAAATGACAATTGTTTCGATAAATCAATATCATCGTCAGAATGAGTAGATTCCACGAAGTAAGGGTCGAGACAGTTAATTTCATATAAATATTTCACCCAGATTATTTGCTGTTGAAAATAAATTGAATGAATTATTTAAAAAGTATTCCCAATTTTTTTCTTCTCCTGATTTTACGAGACCTGGTTGTTTATAATGTTAAACACTATATTCTCATTAAAGGTCACCTTCCTCATAGACGACCAACAGAAATGGACGTTGGTGGAACAGGAAGCTTGAATCTCCGAGAAGGAATATCCGCAGGCTGTACAATCAGTGCAAACGCACGGGAAATTGGGACAGCCACAGAGTCATGGCTCAAAATCCAGTCAACGTTCCAGAGACCATACTCAAAGAAGACGGCTCACACACGGACGGCCCGGAGGAGAAACTGGCAGTACTGCTCTGTACGCACTTCCCGGCATCCACCGAAATAAAAGTCGAAGCAACAAGCGAAGCCAAAGAAGAACGGCAAGTTGCTCGTGGTCTGGCAACTCGTGCAAAGTCCATAGTCACATATTGGTATGTGACATGGGCTATCCAATCCTTTGATCCTTTCAAGACGCCTGGAATGAATGGAATCTTCCCAGTACTACTTCAAAAAAGCGCCGATATAATAACTCCAAGACTTGTAAGTCTGTTTAGACTAAGCTTAGCCACAGGAGTTGTACCTACAGTTTGGGAAATATACCGTAACCTAGAAGACCCTCGTACGATACTGCAAAGTTTCATCGCCGATAAGTCTCTTGTCATTTCTTCTCAAGGTAACAGAGAAGAAAGTAGATAGGCATCTAAGGGTCACAGTGCTAGGTAACAAGCCGCTACACCCTAACCAACATATCTACCAATATGGTAAATCTTGCGAAACAGCCTTGCATAGCTTGGTATGTTCCTGGATATCGAAGGAGCATTTGACAACACGAGCACTCGTTCAATAGTGTCAAAGCTGAAATCATGGGACACAGACAGGACAATCACTCGATGGATAGAGAACATGCTAAGCAGAAAGAGAGCACAAGCGTCCCTGTGTGGTGTCACAAGAGAGGTGAGGATGTCCACAGGGAAGTGTTCTGTCACCAAAGCTGTGGAATCAGGTAGTCGACGACCTCCTTGTTGCACTAAACGAACAGGTATGGATATGCTGATGACATTGTTATCCAAATACGGGGAAAAATGTGGGCATATGCCTGGAACTAATGCAGAGGGCACTGTTCGTAGTGGAGTGATAGTGTAATGTGACAAAACAGCGAATTGCGGAGATCACTACTGTGCCAAAACTTTTCGGCAATCAGTTAAAGGTTGCCAGAGAAGCAAAATACTTAGGAATCCGATTAGATGACAATCTAACCTGGAACCCCGTCAATGGTAAACGTTTTGACGCAAACGTATCACGAGGCACAGCCTAACTTAGTCCCCTCCCGCAACAGTACAATTTTACTATACCGCCACCGCCGATATCTACTCGTGCGCGCTCACAAAGTCGAAATTGTTTATATTTACACCATTTTTTGTATTTCTATTTTTATTTCCGCTTTCTATTCATCAAAGGCGTTGTGAGCCCGCAGTCCCTTTGATGAAAGTCGCCTCTGAGATAAGACACTAGAGTTGTGAACTAGCTTCAAAACATAAAGTCGAAATTTTTTACGCCGCATTTTTTGTATTTCTATTTTTATTTCTGCTTTTTATTTATCAAAGGCGCCGACTCGAGTATTTTTGAGAATGTTTGAGATCGAGATTAGGACTATAAAAATGACGATCGCGCCTCAACACTCATCAGTCGACGATTAGCGATCGGAGCGATAAATACATACCTACTTACAAGCTAGCTAGCGAATTGCGAATTTTAAACGAAGTATTTAGGTATTGTTCTACTGCTGTATTTTGATTGTATTAGTTTTGTACATTTCTTTTTTGGACTAAACTCTTCTACGCAGTAACATTATTAATAAAGAAGAATGGAACGTTGGCTCACGTCAAGCTCCACGGTTTCAAAGGTGAAAAAAAGGAAGTATGATGAATCACATATCAGTTTCGGATTTGTTGATTCCAACGGTTCATCTCTCTGCACGTTATGTCGTAAACTGCTTCTAATAGTTCTATGGGTCCTGCCAAATTACGCCGACACTTGGAAACTGTACATCCCGAGTCTAAAGACAAGAATAAAGAATTTTTTGTACGTAAAAAAGAACAATTCTTGGAAAGTCAAAAAAATATTATGCTTGTAACCCAAACTATCAATGAAAATGCCACACAGGCATCATATTTAGTTAGCTATCGCATTGCACAAGCAGGTGAAGCAAACACTATCGCTGAGAATTTAATAAAGCTTTGTGTGTCAGACATAATAAAATATATGCAAAGCATCTTTCTTCTGTGCCGCTATCAAACGATACTGTTTCGCGGCGAATTAATGATCTGGCAAGCTACGTCTACAAAAAACACGATTCGTCTTGTAAATGAATGAGTCCACTGATGTCGCTGGTCTGGCTATCTTGCTGGTTATCGTGAGATATCCATATGAAAGTTCTTTTGAAGAAGACATGCTGCCCACAAACACTACCGGAGAAGAAATTTTAAATAAAATAAATATATCTTTTGAAGATTTTGGAACGATTGCATTGACATTTGTACAGATGGGGCCAAGGCGATGACGGGTAAAACAGCAGGTGCAGTGTCACTAATAAAAAATAAAGGGCCTAATTGTAGTTCCAGCCATTGTATCCTGCATAGACAAGCACTTGCGATGAAGCAAATGCCGTCAAATTTGAAATTAGTTATGGATGAAGCGGTAAAAATAATTAATTTTATCAAATCACGATCACTACAATCCCGATTGTTCTCATTATTATGTAAAGATTATGGCAGCAAACATAAAACACTGCTGCTCAATACAGAAGTGCGATGGCTGTCTCGGGGCTTTTTGAACTTAGAGCCGAGTTACAAATGTTTCTTTCAGATACTTCTTTTAATTTGAAAGATCGTTTGTATGATAAAACTTGGTTGTTCCGACTGTCTTTTATGGCGGATATCTTACAAAAACTGAAAGAATTAAATTTATCTTTGCAAGGTAATCAGACAACAGTGTTCCAGGCCTGTAACAAATTAACTGCCTTCAAAAGAAAATTATATTTTTGGATTATTTGCGTTGGTAAGAGAAATATAGAAAGCTTTACGTCACTCAGTGAGTTTGTTAGCGATACAGACTTGAAATGTTTCATGATGATGTATTTGAAGAATTTGTCCAATACCTCACTTCGATGCGCGTATCTTTTGAGAAGTATTTTCCCGAAGAACAGAAAACAAAAAGGAAACTGAATTTATGGACTCATACTCCTTTTTTACCCAACTTTCAAAAGCCCGAAAGTATGTCAAACGAGATATATGAATCTCTTTTAGAAATGTCGTCAGATACAAGTATGGAGTCACTGTGCAAAACGACGCCTCTCAACGATTTTTGGTGCAGAATTCGTGATGAACATCCAATGCTTGCCAAAATGGCGCTGAATATTCTTCTCCCGTTCCCAACCACAATAGAATGGACGCCGAACCTGATACGAGACTTCAACTGTCTTCTATCAAACCTGACATCAACTAGTTGATGAAAAATAAAAAACAGTTTCATACCTCACATTAGTTAGATTTTTTTAATAACTTCTATTATTATACTTATTATATAGATAGTAATTTTCTAAGTGTTTTGCATTCTCCTGTTTTCTAATGGAAAAGCAAAAATGCGACAAGTCGTATTCACTTTTATGTTAATAAGCTCTGAAGGACCAATCGTAATGTTACGATAATAACTGCTTACATATGTATGAGTTGTTTGTTATTTTAAATGAAAATCGATGTGTATATGCACTTTTCTTTATATTTCTATTACTTTCTTCATTTTGCGTCACAATTAAGATTATCACAAATGCTTATGATACATTGTAATTGAAAAGTTTTTACTTCTTTATGATTAATTTTTTGACAATGAATTTTAATTGAATTTTTGATACTCGACTAACAACCTTTTTATATATGAGAATGAAAAATTGAATGTGTGTTGTTATAAATATTTTTATATGTCGTTTAAATTGGGTGATAACAAGGAAAGTTATGTGAGAATGTAACCAATGGGAAATAGAGATTTATATGAAACTGTCATATGACTGTTGAAACTCAGTCGATGCATATAGTTATCTGTGGTTTTTTATATGAAATGAAGTTTTCAAATGGTTTTTGTAAAATTATAAAATATAGGGCGAAGATAAAGTAATAATTTATGTGAGAATTAACAGTAGGAATTTGAGTGTTAACTCAAATTCGTACACTAAGTAAAGTAAGTAATAAGTAGTAATTGTTACATTGTATTATTAGTAAAGAATACATTTTTAACCACAATTGTTTTATTGTAGGGTTCCGTTTTTTTTGAGTACCGTCGCAATTATAGTTAGTGGTGTGTAGTATAATATTTTTATTTATGTTTGTTATTAAATAACCCTTGTATTTGCCCTCTTGAGTTAATAAGAATAAAACTTTATACGGAAGTATTATGAGTACTGTCGTCTAGCGTCACCTAGAAGACGAGTACCAAAGTACGTATCTGGTATCATCGTTAGGTTTCTTTGATAATACGATGGGAATAGAACAAAGGTACCTGTGGGTAATTCGTTGATAGTCCGTCGGCACTTTCTTGGTCAGTGGTTGGTTTTTAAAAAGTTTTTGGACGTGATGGCGATAACTGATTGTTGTGTACAAGTGTGATATTGGTAATTTTGACTTTCATTTAGTCATCCATTAAGTGGGATCAGTCACTATCATATTTTATTGGAATCCAGTCGTTGTTGAATAGATATTTTAGTGCTCTACTGGGTTCTGGACCGTTTGGGATTTTTTTTATGTACATTCAGTCGCCATTTCCACGTGTTGGGAATTTTTCCATTACCGATTCCAATTAGTATAGTATTGAGCAAGAAGCCACCGAAAACCGCTATCATATTCTTGTTCATCTGGGTGATCATTGGGTGTTACGCCTTTTGAGACGTCAGGATCAAGCCGTAACCCCTTATTAACATAGGGGTTTAGTGGTTCCCGTTTATTTTTGGTTCCCGGATATTTTGGCTGGTTTCATGCATTTGGGAGACGACTGGAACACGTCTATGGAAGTGGATCACTCGTCAATAGCTCGCATACAGGTTGATTGATGCGTTGAGGCTGTATCGGTGAACTTATTTAAATTTATTAATTTTTACGACAAATATTTCTACGGGTTGTAATTTAGAATACACGTACTTATACCGGGTGTATCATAACGTTTGAAAAATATTTGTATTTGGTCGGACTTCCTTCCTCATACTTTTGAATACATTGGCCGAATGTTATTTCAATATTTATGAAAAGTTTGTACTGTTTTCAAATACTTATAATATTTATGGCTGTGGTTGACGGTAACGTTTGAAATTAGATTTCGCCACACAGTAATTGTAATTGCGTTGTAGTTAAGATATTTTGTAAAACTCGTTTTCGTTCCCTGGTCACCTGCGCATGAGCTCAAGCCCGGGAGACTAATAAGTTGATATTTTTTTTTGTATTGATACAACTCCCCTGCCAATTGTACATAAAATTATATGTTTCATTTATCATTGGTTTTTTTATGGCTTACCACTAAGCTGCTGAATTAATTTAATCAGTCAACACCTGTTTACGTTGGTGTACTAATTGTTGTTAAAAACTGAATAGAATCGTTTCTTAAACATTTGTTTTCATTTAGTACCGTTCCTTTTTGCGTTGGTAGGTCGCGTGATCAGTAGTTCTTGGGATATTTGAGGTATTGACTTGCCTGGAGCCCTATTAAGGCCCGATTGATATTTAGGAGGTCTTTAACGAACCTCCCCATCTTCACTGAGTGAACCGGCAAATATCCTGTGAGGTACAACTTAGAATCGATATTTAGTCCGTGTATAGGATTGTACGTCGCTCCGTCAATAATTTCGCTTTCCAAAAGGGTTCCTTCACCAAAAAAGTTTGACAGCCGTTGATGTAGAGATTATCGGCAACTTAATTAATTCAGTTACTGTTCTAGATAGAGATATCCTTTACCTCTTCTTTCAGGTGATAATTGCAGAATTGTAATATTTTTTCCAAAGATGCCTTAGGGCTTATCATCAAATTCCTATCGCTGTGGAGAATGTTTTCAAAAATGCCATTACTAAGCCTTTTGGTAGTTTTGAGTTTAGTAGGATGCCTTTCGGTTAAAGAAATGCCAGACCATTCAAAATATTTATTTTTTGAGGTTACTAAAGAGTTAGATTTTCTTTTTGTTTACCTTCGCGACCTGATCATATTTAGTAAAAACGAAGAAATACATTTACGTCATTTAGAAGAATTGTTTGAGATGTTAAAACACTTTTGGCATTAATGTCAAACCATCTAAATGCGTTTTCGGAGATGATAAGCTAGTTTTTCTTGGATACACTATTTCTTTAGATGGAATTTCACCTTCTGAAGAAAAAGTTAAAAATACTATTAATTTTTCCAAACCATTAAAGAAATTACAAAGATTTATCGGAATCATCAATTTTTACCACAAATTTTCTAATAGTTCATAGCTTTTTGTTTTTTGAAAATTTTAGTCGTTTTCTATTGGTTTTGAGCCACGAAAGCCGTTTTTGTGAGTTTTTTGTGAACCCTACTCATATTTTCAGCTTTTTTCTATAGGTTTTATAGCCATTGTCTATTGTTGTATAGCCAATTCTAGAAATGTTCTACTCTTTTTAAGCGACAAAAGTCGTTATTGAGATTTTTTGTGATGCTTTCTCAATCTTCTGGCCATTTTCTATAGTTTTATAGACATTTTCCAGTGTTTTATAGCTATTTCATTTTGTTTCTTTACTATAAAAGCCATTTTATACTATGTTTATGTTATACCATTGTTTCTCGGACGGGGTCGATGTAAAAAAATTTCTTTTTCACGTAGAATTTGAGCAATAAATTCTCCAATGTATTGGATGTCGGATATATCAGTTTAAAATATTTTAATGTTTTTATGGGGTTGAAGGGGTCGGTATTGCGAATTAATCTACATGTCACCTTACAGCAATTAATTAGCAATAAAATATACCGCCGACTAATCCTCTTCCTTTCCGGAATTTGGTTATGCTAGTTTGAGGTTCAAGCTAGCATAGCCATTGTTTCTCGAAAGGAGTTGGAGCAAGAAATTTTCTTTTGACGTAATAAAATAGCAAAAGCAATTAATTATATGGGTCGCATTTGGGTGAAGTGACATGGCTATGCTAGCTTGACAGGTGTCAGGGTAGCAACACATCATGTTCCTGTCAAAATCTGAGAAATTTAGACCCTGCTAGATACTTTTTAAATACTTAGGAATAAAAATGGACTTCTGGGGAAGAGGTGCTAGAGATCTAACACAACTAGAGATGAAAAATGAGGATTAAAAACGATATAATTAATAACTTTTGTTTTATAGCCAATTTTAGAAATTTTCTTTTGTTTTTAAGGCACAAAAGTCGTTATTGAGAGTTTTTGTAATGCTTTTTCACCCTTTTCGCCATTTTCTATAGTTTTATAGACATTTTCTAGTGTTTTATAGCTGTTTCCTTTTGTTTTTTGACTATTTTAGCCGATTTCTACTATTTTTATGCTAAATGCTAAAAAAGTAGTTTTTGTGATCGCTTTTTACATTTTTAGCTATTTTATATAGTTTTATAGTCATTTCCTATGGGTTTATAGTCAATTTTAGGCATCTTCTACTGTTTTTAGGAAACACAAGTCGTTATTGAGAGTTTTTTTGTGATACTTTCTCACCGTTTTGGCCATTTTCTAGTTTTATAGCCATTTCCTTCTGTTTTATGACAATTTTAGCCATTTTCAACTATTTTTAAGCTCCTAAAGTTGTTTTTGTGAGTTTTTTATGATCCCTTCTCCGCCATTTTCTATTTTTTGTGACAGCATAAGGCATTTTCTACTATTTTTAAGCCACAAAAGTTGTTTTAGGGAGTTTTTTGTTCAAAATTTTCCCGTATCACACTATTGAGTCGAGTCCGTTCTGCGCTGCTAAGACGGGAGGTCGTATCTGCAAAAATGTAATTAGCGGGAAAAGCAAATTTGTGAAACACATAATTGTAAGGACCTGATTTTGCTCTTACTTATAAAAGGAACTGAGTTTGATCTCGATTAAGAACCTCAGTTTAGTGAGTTATGATCTGATTGAGATATTTGAATATATGTAGATACGACTGATTGATCAACTTGAATCTTGTATCCAGCAGCCACGTTGTTTATTCAAGTTTAACACAGTAATATTACAGAACACCGCCAGTTCACTCACACATAAGACTGAAATATAAATAATCTCACATACTTGGACTCAGTACATTACTTGAGACGACCAAATGTCGTAACTGAAACTCGAATTGCATGTTTAACAAAAGGTCATAGGAATATTCAAATACCCCAATCTTACTTTGCAAACTCTCTGTGTTTATAGTTACAACATGACAACGCTCAATTTGACGAATTTATGGTACATATATCACTTTTAGGCTTTGTAGGATGATACAATAAGTTGGTAGCATACTGGATATGCAAAAAACCGAAAATCGCGATTTTTGCAGATACGACGTCCTGCCTTAGCAGGGCAGCGTTGTCCTCTCCAATCACTGCAAATGTCGTTCTGTCAACACGATATCTCAAAAACGCGACCGAATTTTTTAGTGAAATTTTATATGTAGGTTCAGAACGTAAAAACTGAGGCTAATTTCGTAAATGATGTACAGTTTTCCGGAAAATTCAATTTTGAACATTTTTTCTCAATTTTCCACCCGTAATATTTTTTTTTCGAACAGCTGACAAATTTTTTAGAATCCTCGTATAAAAAAACTCCTCGAGCAAAATTTCATCGAAATCGGTATCAAAATTTTTTTTTTGGAATCGACAATTCTTAAAATGTTCAACTTTGATGTTTTATAACTCAGTTTGTATTACCGATGGAGAGTTGCTGAATTTTTTTTATAATAGTATGAGCACTCCTCTTTCGATTTTTATCAATTTCAGTCTTTCCGCTGCATAGACGTAGTTACCATAAATTTTGTTAAGGTAATTTATTACAAAAATGTGTATTCTAACTTTAACCCTGTATATTTTCTACAAATATGAAATGGAAGAGATCAAATATATTGAGTAATTAAGAAGCATATTTCCTCTATCGAATGGCGTCAGAAATGAATCGATATATAACATAGTTTCGGAATTATAGAATTTTTTATGAAGTCATGTTAAAAAATGTTTTTGCGGTCCTCACCAAAAAAATTGTAAATTTTGATTTACACTGAATGTATGGAAAAAAATTATGCAGTACTATGTATAATACGAGGAATTCATTTTTATGTTCAGTTTTATGAAATTTTTATTAATAAACGATATAAAAAACTATATTTTCTAAAAAATTTTCAAGAATACAGTTTTAAAGTCTTTTCCCGTTATTTATTTTTGTAAAACCCGCGAATATCTCTGAAAACGGGTAGTTTTTTGTTGGCTCCACTTTTATGTATATATTGCTGGCGAATGTTCGAAATCCTTTTATTTTGTTTACTTTCGGAACCGAGATTTTTCTAGTAAGACTTTAATTTTTGATGTGTAAATCGTTATGAATAATTTTCTTTCAACAACAAATGTATTGGTTATTATTATTATTTATTATCATTTTAATGAAATTTTTAAAAACTTTTATATATACCATTTCAATTTAACATCGTTATAGTCAAATTAACTATTTGAATAATAGAACCAAATACTAAAATTAACTAAATCTAAAAATGTTAATTGTATACATTGTGATCCAAACATAACTAAACTTGTTAGTAATACATTTTAAAGACCCATATTTATTTAATCCAAAGATGTTTTGTACCAAACGGCGTAATAATTTAACCATCACAAATACTTTCAATATTACTTACTATTCAATTGATGTCAAATAAGGATTGAAGGATGAATATTTCAAGCCAAACCTGTTAAAATTCAACATGAACGCGGCAATATGGTTTTAATAGATCTAGGAATATCGTTCTTTGAACTACCGATCAGCTTATATAATATATTTTATCCACAACTAATAATTAATATATCTGTTAAATATGCGATTTTTATCAAGTAATGCCATGCATTACCATATAGAATTGAATAATAATGACAGTTCGATGGAATAATATTACTCAATCGTTGCGTCAAATTTGACAATTTGTAAATTTACTTGTCATTGTATTTGTAGATATACACTGTCAGTCGGTTTGTAAATTATTTGGTGTGAACATTCTTATCTCTGGTATCATTAGAGAAATGTCTAATAGTGAATCAGATTTAGAAGATATGTCTTGTACACCGCCAGACAGCGGCTAGCGCTACAGAAAATCTCCTACCTAACAAGTCAAAAGGTAAATATGATGAGGTGTACCAAAGTTTTATGGATTGGCAGCTGTCACAAAAAACCTCGTCTTTTTCTGAAAATGTTATCCTAGTGTATTTCGTTGAACTTGCTAAAAAATACAAGTCATCATCATTGTGGGCATATTATTCTATGCTGAAAAGTACATTGAATATTTACCATAGTATCCACCTAGAGAAACTTTTACGCCCGAAGGAGTCAGTCAATTTATTAAAGAAGCGCCAGATCATACCTATCTAATGACAAAGGTATTCTTACAATAACGTCATTTTCAGCTTAGAACTTTCCAATTTAATCAAATTATTTTTAGGTAACCTTAATCATGAGGCTAATGGGAGCGTGTCGATCTAATGAATTATATTCTGTGAAAACTGAAGATATAGAAGATTACAATGGAGCTCTTATAGTGAAAATATCTTTCACAAAAACAAACATTCCTAGATCATTTACTGTATCAGGTGAATTTTAAGATATTTGCAAAAAGTAAATAAATCTTCGCCTATCTCACGCTAAATGCCCATCATTAATTTTAAATTATCAAAATGGCAAATGTACCTAGTAGGCATTAACAAATTATCTTCTATGGGAAAGCACATTGCTATGTTTTTAAAATTAAAAAATCCCGAATCGTACACAGGACATTCGTTCCGAAGATCATCTGCAACCATTTTCGTTAGCGCAGGAGGTGACATTACACCAGTAAAGCAGTTAGGGGGATGGAAATCAACCACAGTTGCCGAAGGTTATATAGATGACAACATAACCAATAAAATAAAAAGAGGAAATCAGATTTCAAACGAAATTAACAAACATTATACTAGCTCTAATTACAATGAAAAACCTTGTACTAGCTCTAGTGCCAGTCCAAGTCCCATGATTTTCAATCAGACTCAGATGACTGACAAAGTTATCCCTGGCATGAATTTTAACAATTGTAATGTAACTATTAATAATTATTATGTAAGTAAATAAACATAAATTTATTGTGTATTAAAAACGTTACCATTAATAAAAAATAATGTTCATTTGAAATATATTTTGGATTTTTTAATAAACTATACTATACTTTATCCACAACTATATATATATATATATATATATATATATATATATATATATATATATATATATATACATTGTGGATAAATCATCTTCGTCGGTAATAGCCATCATTATACACTTGTTGAATAATATACTTTTAACACTTTCTTGTTAAAGTAAGAAATAATAATGTTTTCACTGAAGCTAATATTGTCCTTAAACATTTAGATTTTTGGCAACTAAAATAGTTGTAAATAAATGTATCCCAGTAATTCACCAACTATAAATACATCATTGATTGTAAATTGCCTTCTAGGAAGAATCTACCTGCACACAAAGGAATGCATTAACTTGAAACCTGAAACTCGTATTTTATTTCCTATACGTCAGGAATCTCTTCCTTGCATATTTCATACAACCCACACATTAACACCATAAGACTCCCATTGTTAATACATACAAAAAAAATTAGTAAGAAATCTAGTACAATTTATCACCTGTTATAACCTATGTAGATTGTTTCATAAAAAGCGTTCTTATTATGCATTTTTTTGCTAATTAGTTTTAATTAAGAACATTATTTTCATTTAAAGATTTTTAAAAGATGTACTTTACAGTTATCAAGGTTAAAAACAAGCGTTTTACGAAATTGTTTATTTACTGATGACCAAATCAAGACTAGCATAGCCATGTCACTTCGCCCAAATGCGACCTACCCTATAATTAATTGCTATTTTATTACGTCAAAAGAAAATCTATTGCTCCAACCCCTCTCGAGAAACAATGGCTATGCCAGCTAGAACCTCAAACTAGTGTAATGTTTTTCTTATTTATTTAAACGTTTTTCTTACGACGGGTGGGATAAATTTATACAAACGGTATGTCTATTCACTTTATTTATTTATTCACTTAACTATTCTCTAATTTATATTAACTACACAGCAGTGGAGGCTTTTGGAAGATTTTTGAGGGAAGACTAAAAAAAATTTTAATAAGGTATAAATACAATTTGTAAAACGGCATTTTTATTAAATACAAAATCAGTTTTCTTTTTGTCGTGCAAAATTTACATTTTGCAAATACGTCACTGAATTTTTTGCTTCGTTCATTCCTATAAAGATGTAATTAAATTAAAATTAAATATAATACAATCATTATCATACCGTTTAAAATTTGTTAGACGTATAAGATACAATAACACCAAATCTTCTTATATATTGAAAAAAATTATGAAAACTGAAGTCTGTCCGGCCGATTTGCTTCATTTTTTTAAATGAAAGGTATTTAGACACAGATATGTCAACAATCATTGAAATTTACTCAACTCTCACCTTATTCAAGTTATACTGTACCTTTCTTATGATGTATATTATGCTAGCGTAGCCATTTTATAGGACACCCTTCGGAACAGGCTAATAATTTGTTGCTAATTTGTAACGCTGATATTGATTTTGTTGCTAATGCCGTTTTCAAGAAAACGCAAACTATGCTAGCGTAGCCACACGCTATAACTATAAAAATAAGTAATACTGAATAAAAATAAATGCACAGGAAAATCATCCCTTATCTCATATTAATTGAAATTCATCGTGTTTTAGTAGCCATAGTCTAGCAACAAATTTCCCTACTGATTTTAAAGCGATATAGTCGATATTTGGACAGTAATACACCAGCAACAAATTCCTCGAGTATTTTTTTATCGAAATTCATCGTGTTTTAGTAGCCATAGCCTAGCAACACATTGACCTACTGATTTTAAAGCGATATAGTCGATATTTGGACAGTAATACACCAGCAACTAATTCCCCGACTGATTTTTTTATTGAAATTCGTTGTGTTTTAGCCGCCATGGCTTAGCAACACATTGCTCGACTGATTTTAAAGCGATATAGTCCATATTTGACCAGTAGCAGCCCAGTAACAAATTCTCTAGGTGTTTTTTAATTGAAATTCGAAGTGTTTTAGTAGCCATAGCCTAGCAACAAATCGCCGGAGTGTTTTTTAATTGAAATTCAACCGCCCACAATTTCGCTAATTTCTCATGCGAAGCGTAATACGGCAGCAATTTATTCAAATTATATATTTTTCTGAAGGTGTAAAACGTCTTTATCGGTATCGTTGACCTCCATCAAGATGTTTCCACCCGGTCAGATTATCAGAAAATGGTTTCTAACGACTGGTTTGATTAATTTTATAAATGCATTTATATTTTATATAATAATAACCCTATTTAATATAAATAACATAATATTGTATTTATAATTATTAATATCTTATTTTATTGACATATTTTATGTTTCTTTATTTTAGCAGCTACTTGAAAATAGTAATTAATGTTAAACTGTCGATAAAGTTGTGCATCATGTTGTGTTGCTCTTTGTGAATGCTATTAATCTGGGAGTAATTTGATAGTTGTCGGATCGGTTAATACTTCTTCCAACTAAATCGTCCGCTTCCATCCAACTACTATTTCCTCTCCGATATGAGTAAGACACATAATGCCCCGTCGGCAATAGATCTAAATCTGATCGAATCGTGTTCCCGCCAGATCTTCTCAGATTTACTATGGATCCTCTAAATCCGACAGCGCCTTTTAAATTGTGGGCAGTTGAATTTCAATTAAAAAACACTCGGGGAATTAGTCGCTGGGCTTCTACTGGCCAAATATGGACTAAATTGCTTTAAAATCAGTCGGGCAATGTGTTGCTAAGCCATGGCGGCTAAAAATACTCGAGGAATTTGTTGCTGGTGTATTACTGTCCAAATATCGACTATATCGCTCTAAAATCAGTAGGGCAATGTATTGCTAGGCTATGGCTACTAAAACAAGATTAATTTCGATAAAAAAATACTCGATGAATTTGTTGCTGGTGTATTACTGACCAAATATCGACCATATCGCTTTAAAATCAGTAGGGCAATTTGTTGTTAGGCTATTGCTACTAAAACACGATGAATTTCAATTAATATGAGATTTTTTCTAGTATCGGTTAGTGTCAACTTTTAGCAACAAATTTCTGCGCCTTTAGTTTTTTTCAATATTACTTATTTTTATAGTTATAGCGTGTGACTACGCTAGCTTAATATCAAGTAATAGTGAGGGGTGGGAAAATCGGGGTAAGGGATGATTTTTTCCAGTATCAGTTAGTGTCATCTTTCAGCAACAAATTATCAACAAATTCAGGTGTATTTAGTTTATTTCAATATTACATATTTTTATAGTTAGAGCGTGTGGCTACGCTGGCTTAATATCAAATAATACTGAGGAGTGGGAAAATCGGGTTAAGGGATTTTTTTTCCAGTATCGGTTAGTGTCATCTTTTAGTAACAAATTAGCAACAAATTCATGTGCTTTTAGTTTTTTTCAATATTACTTATTTTTTATAGTGCGGCTACGTGGCTACGCTAGCATAGTTTGCATTTTCTTGGAAACGGCATTAGCAACAAAATCAAGTTCAGCGTTACAAATTAGCAACAAATTATGAGCCTGGTCCAAAGGGTGCCCTGTAAAGTGGCTACGCTAGCATAATATACATTCTTCCCTGTACATTTCTTATGGGACACATTCACTCAAGTAATTCGAATTCTCATAGCTCCTCTTCTAATGAATGGATATTGATCGTTTCACTCTCAGAACACTCAGTGGATCAAGCTCTTTCTTTTGAGCTATTAACTGTTTAAATTCGTTGAGTTTTAGGAAAGTTATGTGTGCACAATCAACTTTACTTTCAATTTTTTCCAAATACTGTATTCTCATAGGATAATTTTCCTTTAATTGTTTTAAATATTTGCATTTCAGTACATTATGGGTCTTGGTAAGAAGACGAAGAATGCTAAAAGGATGTGTGACGAACGGAAGTTGACCAAAAAAAGACGGCTCTCTGCGGATGAAAATTTTTCAATGACGTGTGGCCCTTCAAAGACAAACAGTTTTTAAGTGATTCCGATTACTGGTGATGGTAATTATTTATTCCGGGCAATTTCTCACTGTCTGTATGGTACTGAAGATTGAAATACACTCAGATGTTGTTGATAATATTACAAAAAAGTGGCTTGCAGATAAAAATTATATTATTGGTGACAAATTTCCCACAAGATTTCCCTTACTTCCACCCACTCTGAACAATACATAAATATGAATACAACCCAACTTTTCACTCACTTCTTATCCGTTCATTGTACAAACATAAGTGGCTTGCATATAAAAATTATATTATTGGTGACAAATCTTATGGAGGAAGTATTAGTGGAATTACTGATTATAAACGTGTAATGGGTGAAAATGAACAGAATATTACAACAAAGCGCATGGTCAAACGCTGGATCAAGTTGGAATCTATTTGCCTGATCCTGTTTTTAGCCACGGACAATTGTATGTTGCTTTATCTCGAGGAAGAACATTCAGAAATGTAAAAGTAGAAATTAAACCTAAAGGCCGACGCATAGCTAATAAATGATTTTATGTAATTACACCCTCTCATACATAGTCTATCCTAATGCTGCGGAGCAGCACAGGTCCTCTAGATTTATAAATAAAATAATATGCAATTTTTTAAATAAAATGCTTATGCTATGGCTTGACCTGCATTAACTACAGTCCTTTTTCAGTGTCCGTTTTAGTTATTTGTATCGAGTTGGTGCGATTGTGAAGCATGTATTTGTCGGTGCCACCAAATCATACAATACACACAAACGGAACATATATCAAGGTACCTACAATGCAAAAATAAATATGTGGTGAACGAAAAAAATATGTTTTCCTAAAATAATTGTAAAGTAATGTAATAACCATAATCATTTAAAGATGTTTTCATTAGGGAGGGAGGACTGCAGCCCTTATGGACAAGCCGCCACTGCTACACAGCAAATTCACTTACATTAATTTATATAAACATTTCACTGCTGTTTATTTACTTAGACTATTCACTTGTTCACTGTTTATCTCAGGAGATCAAATTATAATCGAAACTCCCTTGGTAGGTAGTCTCTCATATATTGTGTGCCTTTTATTCTGTAAGCTTCCCAATTGTGGCTTACAAAAATAATTGTCCTCCTGGAAGTCTCTAGATAAGACTAGTCACAAAATATAATGGTAAACAGTTCGAAGAAATCCCTGGGCCTTCGTCAATATTTTAACTTTCATACATAGCTTATACAGAGTCGGATTCAGGGACTACACCAGTTTGCGATTTCGTAACACTAACATAGCTAAACCCGGGTTATGGCTATGCTAGCTTGACGTTCACACTGGCGATGGCCATTGTTTCTCGAAAGGGGCTAGAGCAATAAATTTTCTTTTGGCATAATAAAATAGCAATAGCAATTAATTATAGGGTAGGTCGCATTTTGGCGAAGTGATATGGCTATGCTAGCTTGACAGACATCATGGCAGCAACAAAATAAGTTTCTGTATAAATCTGAAAAGTTTAGACACTGCTAGATACTTTTTATATATCTAGGAGTAAAAATGGACTTCTGGGGAAGAGCTGCTAGAAATCTAACACAACTAGAGGTAAAGAATGGGGATAAAAAACGATATAATTGATAACTACACAACTCATATGGTATACTCATCATATGGGATGCAAGATGGAAAAAAGCCTTAGAATGGATAATTCGAATACATAGAGATAGATGGATGTAAGATATTGACAAAAAAAGTTAAGGATACATTAAATGATTCATTCTGAATGGAAATTTTCTGATTTTCGTCTACTTGTATACCTTTAGATTCGTCTAAGCGACAGTATATCCATCGCATCCTGTAGATCTCGAAAGAAAGTATTTTAAGCAAAAACGACGAGGTTTAAAATTAATTTTAATTACGCCTATCCATAAACAACTATTAATGTACCACCTGTAACTAATCTACAAATATTTATTTATTTATTGTTGAGCCTCACATTTCAATTTTATTTCTTAAATTTTTTACTAAAAACCAAGTTGGGAGTTGTACACAAACAGCGTTTATATTTTTACGTTTCCTTTTTTTCCATTTTCATATTTTGCATGTTGGAAATTGATTTCCGCACGCAATCACCATAAATGATTCATTTCGCAGATTACCCGCGGTTGGGTAGTTCGTATCCATAGTGACGCGATTTCGATTTTCAACCAATCAAGATATATTTTTGAATAAATAAAAACCCCACGTCCAATGTGAAATTAAATAAAAAAATGTTATGTTTCTTTTATTATTTCTTAATAGATAAAATCTAGTTTATAAATGAAAAAGATTTTAGGTAAAAATATCTGTGGATAAAGTGAAAAAATTTCTTTAATAACGAATAACGAATTTTAGAGCGCGGCGCTCCCTCTTTCCCGTATAAACTATTTAATTCCACGTGATGCAGGTACCACTAAATTCTGTCATTATATTTTTTTGAAAGTGCAGTAGCTGAGGAATATTTTAGTACCATAATCTTGCGAGCACCAAATTCTTTGATGTTCGTCTAACGAATTTTAGAGTGCGGCGCGCTCTCTTTCCCATATAAACTATTTAATTCCACGTGATGCAGGTAGCACTAAATACTGTCATTGTATTTTTTCGAAAGTACGATGCTTAAGGAATATTTTAGTACCATAATCTTGCGAGCACCAAATTCTTTGACGTTCGTCTAACCAATTTTAGAATGCAGCGCGCTCTCTTTCCCGTATAAACTATTTAATTACACATGATGCAGGTAGCACTAAATTCTATCATTGTATTTTTTCAAAAGTACGATGCTTAAGGAATATTTTAGTACCATAATCTTGCGAGTACCAAATTCTTTAACGATCGTCTAACGAATTTTAGAGCGCGGCGCTCTCTCTTTCCCTATAAACTATTTAATTCCACGTAATGCAGGTAGCACTAAATTCTGCCATTGTATTTTTTTGAAAGTACGATACCTGAGGAATATTTTAGTACCATAATCTTGCGAGCAGCAAATTCTTTAACGATCGTCTAACGAATTTTAAAGTTCGGCACTCTCTCTTTCCCTATAAACTATTTAATTCTACGTAATGCAGGTAGCACTAAATTCTGTCATTATATTTTTTTGAAAGTACGATACCTGATAAATATTTTAGTACTATAATCTTGCGAGCACCAAATTCTTTAACGATCGTCTAACGAATTTTAGAGCGCGGCGCTCTCTCTTTCCCTATAAAATAAACTATTTAATTCCACGTAATGCAGGTAGTACTAAATTCTGTCATTGTATTTTTTTGAGAGTACGATACCCCAGGAATATTTTAGTACCATAATCTTGCGAGCACCAAATTTTGTGACGTTCGTCTAACGAATTTAGAGTGCAGCGCGCTGTCTTTCCCGTATAAACTATTTAATTCCACGTGATGCAGGTAGCACTAAATTCTGTCATTGTATTTTTTTGAAAGTACGGTACCTGAGGAATATTTTAGTACCGTAATCTTGCGAGCACCAAATTCTTTGACGTTCGTCTAACGAATTTTAGAGCGCGGCGCGCTGTCTTTCCCGTATAAACTATTTAATTCCACGTAATGCAGGTAGCACTAAATTCTGCCATTGTATTTTTTCGAAAGTACGATGCTTAAGGAATATTTTAGTACCATAATCTTGCGAGCTCCAAATGCTTTGACGTTCGTCTAACGAATTTTAGATCGTGACGTTTCCCAGATAAACTATTTAAAGAATGTTATATTTTGTCAATTTTTTAACGTTTTCTTAGAGCACTTAATTAGCACTAAATTATAATGTATTTTTCTGAATTTACTGAATCACCATATATTTTTTTCTGGTATGGGGGGGGGGTCCAGCTTAATGGCAAGCTGGACCCCCTGTACGAATTTGAATTCACCCACAAATTCTTCCTGTAACCATTACTTTTCTTCACCCCGTATATCAAAAGGTACACATTCCGTATACATCATGAATAAAAATATCATTCATCTTATCTATTCAATATTTCCTTAGCTACGCAATTATCCATTTTAATGTCCCTTTCACATAAAAAACACATAATTTCTGCCTTAACGTTATTTCATAATATCTATTCAACACTTCAAAGCCCCCAAATATCAATTTTAATCTTATCGCTCCATGCAAAAACTACCTTAAACAATTTCCTTATCTGTAACGAACATAGCTTTTTCATGGCAACAAAAAACACCCAGCTTACGTAGATCTGAATCACCGATCATGATAGTTAAATTTTAAACTTTCATCACCCATTGGTCAATTTCCCACAAGATTTCCCCTTACTTCCACCCACTCTGAACAATACATAAATACGAATACAACCCAACTTTTCACTCACTTCTTATCCGTTCATTGTACAAAATGGTACTCACGTTATAATAATTTGCTGGCAATCACCGGCATAAATTTGAAACACTCATTAATTATTGTCAACAATGTGATAAGTAATGAATACTCCGTATAGCTAATAACCAGTGATAATACAATCTTAATTGTTCAGCAAAAGAGCAATATGTATACTACATTCAAATAAAACTACAGTAAAAGTGCAAACGAATTTAATTCATTCATCCATATAACTCATCTACGTTAATTAAAACACATTTTGCCACGATGGTGGCTGGTCCTTCGCAGTCAACATGAAAGTGAACATCCTTCCCGCATTTTGTGACATCGCTAAAATAAAGCGAGATCGCGAAACACCCCCCGTTTTTCACGCGATTTCCTGCTAAACGGTTTGAGCACTAAAATTCGGACTAGGGTACTAAATTAGCACCTAAATAGCATTAAATTTTTGACTGGTTGCGAACTTGATTTGCGATGGTGGGGACAGCTTAATAGAGGTGTATATAAGAAGGGATCCACAAAGCGAAATATTTTTAGGCCAATTTTTTAAACATTTTTTTTTATTTAAAATCAAGACGAAAGTTGTAGAGAATTTAGTTAATTTACAATCGCCTAACTTGGTGGAAAATTGACTTTGATACCAATTTCTAACGGGAATAAATTCTTTGAAGTTTCCTGGATACAACAAAATTATTTCTAATTAACATTTAATTAATTATCATAACCCGAAATAGACGAGCGTATACCTTCTTTCAACAGTAAATTAAAATTATTTATAATAAAGATTTTTATCGCAAATTTCCTCCCTCGTTTCCTCCTCTTTTTAATTTCTTAAATGTTAATAATTCACGAGATATAGACGAAAACAAAATACCTTTTTTTCATCTTAATTTGTTTATAACATTTGCAATTTTTTATTTGCTAATAATTGCTTTCGACACATTTTTCTAGACAAAATTTCGAATCCAATAAGCTATCACACATATTTTTAGAAGCTTTATTTTTCATTAATTTTATAAATGAGGAAATTTACAAATTCCTGAATTTTCAGAAGTAAGCAAACTAAAAACAATTTTACGGGCAGTCTCTCAAAATGATAGCTTAGTTATCGAAACGTTTTCAGATAAAGGAAAGTTTATTAATGAAGCAGTCTGGTTGACAAGTGCCAATTCGTCATAAACCACCGAAAATTATAATTTTGGTCTCATTCGATTCGAAATGGCATCTAGAACAAAAATGTTCAACTGGACAAGAGGGTCCGGCAATTACGTAAGCAAAAAATATTGGTTTGGTTTTTTGAAAATATTTCTAAAACTATTTGAGATAATCAAAATTTGGAAAAAGATCCTTAAAGTGCAAAAAATCTCATTTTTTTAATCAACTCTGCTTTTGTTAAATAGTAAATTTATACCAGTTGAAAGCATAAAGACACTGATTATTTCTAAACTCTTAGAAACCGAGAAGATTCCAGTTGGGAAAATTCGGAAATTTTGATTTTTCACATTTTTATTAACAATAAAACGTATTAAAAATTGAATAATGTAAATAAAGTAATCAGGAATTTCTTTTACAATTATTGCTTTCTTATTGATGTAAGCTATATAACAATAATTTTTTCAAATTTTCAATTTTCATTATTTAAATAATTGTTGTAAATAAATGCATTGTTAATATGATTTTTGAAAAAAAATTTGTTTGGGAATTTAATTCCCGATGATAATAATGATTTTACGAAAAAAATTGTTTCTTAAAAAATGTTCTTATTGACAAAAACGCACTTTTTAATTAACAATTTTTTGTGTTACTAAACATTATAATATTTCATGTTATGAAGAAAAATTGTTAAATTTTCATATGTTTATTAAACAAACAATTATTATAAACGATTTAATGTTTGCGCAATATTTTTTAAATACTACAAAATATGGAAACAACCATACGTCTATTTTTATATAAAAAGTTTTTTTTCTATTTTTATATAATTTTTAAACATACAGGACTTATCGTTTTCATTCTGTGTTTCTTCTTTGTTATTAAAATAAAATTCATAAACTATTGAAAATACGATAAGAGCAATTCAAGGCTTCTTTGTTCTTCATTAATTAATGAACAAATTGAGCTTTGAACCTGATATTTAAGTAGCAGCCTAGTCTTCAGTGAAAAGTGTGAGATAATTTTTTTTTTGAAAATTATGTGATATTGTGTAATAAAAATGTTTATTTATTCAAAATGTTCTTATTACTCAACCCCATTTTTAATACAGACAATGCTTGACACCAATAATAACAAAGTTACATGTTAATGCCCTTATGCCTTCACTTTTACGCAGGATTTTACCCCCGGTCTATACCCCATACCCCCCTCCTTGATAATGCCGTTTGTTTCACTATTGACGCTACTAGGCCCAATTTTGTCACTATTGACGCTACTAGACCCATTTTTGACACTATTGACGGAACTAGATCCAATTTTGTCGCTATATTATCTACTAGATCGTTGTTGACGCTTTATAGCTCGGATTTTGTTTCTATTTACATCCCAACTTCCTAATTTTCACCTATAAATTACAATTGTAAATATTGTCGGTACTCAAATACCTAGGCTTCGAAATATTTTCAAAAAACCAAAGCATTACTTTTTTTCTTATATAATTGATGTTTTGCAATATTTTCCGGCCCTTATTGTTCAATTTATCGTTTGGTCCAGATGCCATTTCGAATCCAATGAGACCAAAATTATAATTTTCGCTGGTCCGGAGTAGATTTATGACGAATTGGCACTTATGAACACACATTACACCACTGCTACATTAATAACCTATTCTTTATAAGAAAACGTTTCGATAACTAAGCTATCATCTTCAAAGACCGACGGTAAAATTATTTTTAGTTTGCTTACTTCTGAAAATTCAGGTATTTGTAAATTTCCTCACTTTGCATAATATTTATCCTAAAATCTACAATTACTATAATGGATTTATATTATAATTATTATACTCTTTGTAGTAGGACCGTAATAGTATTTACATAAAGATTACGAAATCTGGAAAGTGATTAGAGTTCTTTTGTTGCAATCTTATTTCAAGGTTAACAAAAGTGAAATATTTACATGAAATAAAGAAATACGAAGCTGCGCTTTTGTTTATAAAGCATTGTTGCTTGTAAATATATAAATATTAAAAGTTTCAGTTATATGTAACAATTCAAAACGAATAAAAAATGTTTCCACCTGTGTATGTATGTAATTTTTCAAAATGACGCAAATAATTCAACTTTTACCTGTTCTATACAAACCAGTATGTCAACAACAAAAATTTAAAATACCAAACTTAAAAGAAGTCAAAACTTACCTCCGGCAAATTAATTCCTATATTATTAGCGAGATTATCCATTTCTTTTTTTCAACAATGATTCATCTAAACATTTTTAAACGTAACCACTAGATTTACAAAAATATACCCAACAGGTACTCGAGAAACAATCCAATGTTGTCTGTAGGTACCAGATTCCGAAACTTATAAATAATTTAAGATTTAATCACATCGCACTCGTTTAGCACCTAGTTATGAATAAAAACTATATTTTTAAATAACATTGTGTTATATTTCCACATTATTCCAATCGAATTTTCGTTTAAAAGTATAGCGTCACAAACATCACCAACTTTATTCTTGTACTGACTTGAAGAAACTTAATAGGATCCTTCTCGAGTTGTTAGATTCGTCCCAGGCAATAAGTGAGAACCAGTCAACCAACTGTAGGACAGAAGGTTTACAACGACCAACCAACGAAAGTAAAACTGTGAGAGTGTAAGCGATGGTTTTGTACGGTCTTGGCTTGAAACTTTGTGTATTTCACATTTTCGTTACAACTAGGATGACCATATACAAATTTCGTTCGAGTTAATAAAGGAACAAAGATCCGAGTATTTGTAGCCTGATCTGTGTGGATGTGTGCGAATAATGCTGTTTAGAATTTAAAATTTATTCATATTTTTTTTTTGATTATTTCAATTTAAATAAAGATAATTTTGATATACATCGAATTAAATACAAAAATCCTGCACTTCATCTTTATTTATGAGTAAACAAACAATTTCTAACTCAAAACGGGACATATCTTTATATACTTTAGTTGGCAGATTAACATAATTCAATTAGTGTTCATTGTACCTAATAATTATATTACAATTATAATTGTTAGCAATATGATCAAATTTTTAATTATTTTTGTCTGTTACTTTTACTACTCTTTCTTTATGAATTAATTGTATTTATGAAAAGTTACAACTGTCACTTTGATTGTTCGTTAATAAAACAATATTGTTACGTGTTGCACTTGAAATTGAATTAATGCACTGTATTTCCAGTTGTTAGATTGTTTATAAAATAAAAATCGAAGTCGGGTGTTTTTGCTTATACGGAATATCTGCATGAGATAAGCGTCCACCAAATTGTCAGAAGAGTTGTTTATTCGATAATTTTCCACGAGAGCTTCAATGTATTTGTCGAAACATTAAAATTGTATGTTTTTAATAATTAAAGAAGTAACATGCTCAAGAGTTCATTTACCGATAAAGGACCTGTTAATTGTGCACTGTTGTTTTTTGAGTTCTGCACAAACCGTAGCATATATGCTACTATCCTCTGAAACTTAGGAAAAGTCGAAAACTTTGACGAGAGCTTGATCTAAAACTGTTCTTCAATTACAGTGGTTGTGAAACTGTTTTTTTTTTCAATTCAGGAGGATCATCTATGAGGCGAAATTGAGCAAAGTCACTCAATACGAAATTTGAATCATGTAGAAACAAGGGACCGTGAAACCAAACAGTAAAATTGTCGAATTTTCCACGTGAGAGCATGTCTGCAGCATTAAGTTCCGACCGAACGTTGAAAAGTGCTAGAACTAGAATCTCTTGTATCTGGGATTCATGATTGCTCACAAACACATTCCACTGCGAGGGATATCCCTTAAACCTGGACAGAGCGATTTGAGAATCAGACCATAAATTAATTGAAATTGAATTTTTGGTTAAAAAATTTGCATGATTCGTTGAGTGAATTTGGCTAACAATAACATTGCACGGAGTTCTAATTTGGGAATGGTATGTTTTTTAATGGCGCAACTCGTGAATTTGCACCCACTAATGCACAATGGATGTTCACATTAGCATATTTTGAGAGGAGATATAAGTTGCATCCATATGTCACTGAACTGGCATCTGAGAATCCTTGAAGCTGACATTCTATGGGTTTTTCATTAATTCATAGATAGCGTTGAATCTTAACGTTGGAGAGAGAAGAAATACGGTTTACAAAATCTTTCCATGCGAGGATGATGGACTGATCAATGATTTCTTGATCCTATGAAAGTTTGTGCAACCATGTGCGTTGCATTAATATTTTTCCTTTTACAATGACGGGGTTGACTAATCTTAGAGGATCATAACATTGTGATACAGCAGATAGAATTTTTCGCTTAGTGATGTAGGATTCGAGGTTAAGATATAAAGGAGTAGAGATTTGAAAAATATCGTGAGTTGGATTCCACTTAATCTCAAGAATTTTACAAGACATGTTACCAACATTTAAGTTTAGATGTAACGCTTGAGACTGCACTTATTCGTTATGGAAGTCTAGAGAATTCGAATAAAATTTGTGTGGTGAAAAACCTGATGCATTAAGACACGTGTTTAATTCGGATTGCAACATTAGGTCAGACAGTCAGTTAGCACCTGACAGTATGTCATCCACATGTGTCTGGTTTAATAATGCGTCTAAAGCGAGAGATAAATGGGTATTTCGTTGTGCAATGTCTTGAAGTACTCGACATGCAAGATATGGAGCACCTTTTTGACCGAACGACACAATTTAATTTTATACATAAAAAATCATCATTAGGAGATCTCTCCATAATATATTCTGTACAAAATGTACATCTGGATTTGTGGAGATCTGTCTGTACATCTTCTGTATATAAGCTGTTAACACGTATCGAGAAGAGCGAAAACGACATAATATGTCGAATAATTCAGGCTGCACCTGAGGACCTTTGAGAGATATGTCATTAAAAGAGAAAGTTGTTTTAGAGAAGGAATCGAAGACCACTCGCAATTTAATGGTTTCATCGTGCTCTGTCAGAACACATAGGTGGGGTAAAAATAATTATTTTCGTTGAAGGAGTTGGTGAGAGCTAAAGAAACACATTCGCCATGTTCGAGAGAAACGTATTCATCGATCAATTATTTGTATTCTGAGAAAAGAACTGGGTTGTGAGCGAATTTTCTTTCGAGTGATTCGAATCGACGTTTTGGTATTAAAAGAGAATCTCCAAGTTTTTTGTGAGCTTTCGATTCTAAGAACGGAACGTTTACTTGGAGGTGCTCGATCAACCTCTTCTTGACACCAAAAACTTAAGTTGCGCGTCATTATGAGGGACTCAGTTGATTTCAGTTGCTGAAAAACTATTGACCAAGAACGAATGGGAATGTATAGGTGCTAGAAAACTTTCCTTAATGCAATTTTGTAGGACATTTCCAGATATAACCCAGCCTACATTGGTGTTGATGAGCGATGGAAGTCCAGAACCTAGGTGTCTAGTACCATTTTTAAGGATTGCATAATAAATGTCTATATGAGAAGGAGCGTTGAAATGATCGTCAGGTAATTTTGACAATAAATGTGAAGGAATCTTTATCTTTTGGACATTAAGACATACCTGAGGCAGAGGATGAGTAATTTTAAGTAAAATTGCGCATGACACTTTGAATTTTTTGACAAAAGGGTATTTTTTTAACTAATGCTGGAACGCCTATGTGTTGTTCGCTCATCATGACTGCTCCATCGTAACTCTGTGCAATCAGTTTGTTAGGTGAATTTTGAATTAAAGGATCTATAATACTTAAAACTGTTGAGGATATTCATTTTAATCGTTGTCAACCAAACCTTCAAACAACAATTTTAAATTGTTTTTGGTTTTAATTGCTTGAATTTCTTGGTTTAATTTTCTTTTCTCATTCTTTCCAATTTTAGTCACTTGCATTTTCTCTCAAATTAGTTAAATTATCCATCAAACTCTTCTCGGTTTTAGCAAAATTTGCAAAAACTTCCTTAATTCATTTTAATATTTTTCTTTTACATATTTCTCTTAACGAAATATCAATTCTGTATTAATCAACGTTAAATCATGTATAACCAAATTCTTTTATTTTTGGTATATAATTTTATGATTTAATCAAGTGAAAGTGTTATCAATTCGACTAAATCTACAAAATAAAAAATAAACTGGATAATATATAAACACCTGCTACGTTTAAAATTTAAAAACCGCTATAAGCGCAAACATTTTGTCACCTTCGATAACATGTTTACTTTCACCTGTTGATCAAATATGGCAACAACACACCCAAACAGTTCAAATCCAAAAAAGCAACAAGTACTTGACTTGTTAGCACACATCCAAGAGATCATTCCTTATAAAATAGGAAGTGACAGATGAATATTGAGAACATTTTGGTTACTCGAGAGTATGCAACACTTATTACAGACGTGTATGAGATGTGGAGTACGTAATAATAGTGTAATTCTTTTTTTAATTTAATTTAATTTGTTTATACATTGTTTTAATTATAACACACCCAAACAGATCAAATCTAATAAGCAGCAAGCACTTGACTTGTTAGTACACATCCAGAAGATCATTCCAAATAAAATAGGTAACAGATTAATATTGAGAACGTTTTGATAGCTTGAGGGTAGGCAACACTCATTACAGACATGTATGAATTGTGGAGTACCCAATTCTTTACGTCTTAATTAAATTTGTTGATACATTATTTAAATATAACTATTTTGTTTAATGCGTTTGTTTTTAAATCGAATATTTATCTGTTTAAATAACGCTAAAATTCTTGGCACACTAACGCGTTTCTACACCGATTCGATCCCGATTAGCTCCGATTCTCCGAGCGCTTGATCGAATTGCAACAGTACGCGCCAAACATCCGTTCAAATCAAAACTTCACTGTCAAATAAAAATCCTCAGTTTTTTCATACGTTTTATCAGTTATTTTTTTCCCCAAAAAGAACGAATAAAATGGTGATCGCGATCGGTATCGACTTGGGTACCACGTACTCTTGCGTCGGGGTATGGCAGGGAGCCAAAGTGGAAATAATAGCAAACGATCAAGGAAATAGAACGACCCCGAGTTATGTGGCTTTTACGGACACCGAAAGATTAATAGGAGATGCGGCAAAAAATCAAGTGGCTATGAATCCGAACAATACGGTATTCGATGCTAAAAGATTGATCGGAAGGAAATACGATGATCCGAAGATACAGCAAGATTTGAAACATTGGCCGTTCGAAGTTATAAACGACAACGGTAAACCGAAAATACAAGTTGAATTTAAGGGAGAAGTGAAAATATTTGCTCCAGAAGAAATAAGTTCTATGGTTTTAACGAAAATGAAAGAAACTGCTGCAGCTTATTTGGGAAGAGATATAAGGGACGCAGTCATAACGGTGCCGGCATATTTTAACGATTCCCAAAGACAAGCCACCAAAGACGCCGGTACCATTGCAGGTTGGTACGAATTATTGATATCTAGAAATATGTAGTTAGATGAAATAGGCGTGGATCTACAATTATCTAAATCATAGTTTTAAAAATGAAGTACGTAATGTTCGAAGGCGACCCAATACTCTAATTCAGCTGAACCCTATAATTTACAAACTAGATTACAATGAAACACTTTGTATACCTAATCATATATACAGTGTTTCGCAAGATGATGACACTTTTATATTTTCGTTATTTGAAGGAATTAAGTATTAGTCATACAGGGAGATGGGCCTCATTTTTAAAGATCGCGGTTGATATATCCAGTAGATGACTTCGACTATTAGTTTTGATCCAACATTATTTTTTTAATACTTGAAAAAATTTCAGAAAATATTTTTTAATTTCTTTAACCTTCCATTACTCGCGCCAAATTTTGGTACTTAATAACTCGCGCACGGTCTAGGAGACCGGGTAATGAATTAAGTAATTTCTGAGCTTACTTATTACTTTGTGAAGGATTTTAGGGTTATTTCATCATTTTGGGACAGAATAAAAGTCATTTATTAGGTTAGTTACAAAAAATATATTAGGCAAAAAAGCAGAACTGAGAAATTGCATAACATAAAGATAACAAAAAAAATTAATTTATATTTTCATAACACGCATTACACATAGGACGAATATGTTCTAAACACATATATTTTGCACAATTTTGACAAAAGTACTTCGTCTTTCTGTTTTTCTGCCAGGTACAGACTGCACAGCGGCCGACGGTTCCAGGGGTTCTTACTGGGGGCTCATCTCCAGCTGGGACTCCACACACTTCTTGTAACCTGCTTCTTAGGCTCCTTGGCAAATTGGCAGATATAGCTCTTTCTTTTTGATAATCATACAAAAGGGCCATGGAGAGCTTAAGAAGAAATTCCTTTCGAGGCGTTGTTGAATCGGGATTGTTTCCATTATAAATGACAAATGCATTTATCCCAGCTACGTTCAGCATGCTATAAAAGGGGACCATTGGCCATCGTCTGGTACCACGAGCACAATTATATTGAGCACACAATTTATCGACCATGTCGACCCCTCCTTTGGTGTCATTATAAGTCATTATCATTTCTGACTTATTCGTACGAGGGTCAATGTCATCTCGAAAATGCATTGTTGAAATGAGAAGTACATTTTTACCTTTTTTTGGAATAAATGAAACCAGTGTTGTATTGTTGCAAAACCCAAACATTGAGGAACCGCTCGGTCGGCCTGTATTCTGTACAAATTCCAAAGGAAGCTGTCTCTTGTTCTTTCGAATGGTTCCTAGAAGGGTTAATTTCTTTTCTTTTAGACTTTCCGCAAGTTCCATACTGGTAAACCAGTTATCTGTGGTGACGTTTCTATTCGTACCATAGATATGTTGAGAAAGTCTTTCTACTACTGATTTAGCAGTCGTTTCTTTTTGAAACGGGCCTTCTGGCTGCTTACCCACATAAACTTCCATGTGACTGGTGTAAAACATATGAGAATCAGAGAGTGCAAAAATTTTTATGCCATACTTATTTGGCTTGTTGGGTATATATTGCCTAAAGCTACAATTACCTCTAAATGCTTCAAGCTTTTCGTCTATGGTTACATGCGCGGAATGTGAGTAACACTTTTTTTGGTTATCGTTAAATTTTTCAAACAAAAGTCTGATCGGTGCCAATTTATCCATTTGGACCCTTTCTTGTCTTGTATTTATATCGTCAAAACGAAGGCATCTCATCAGGAATTGGAATCGTATTCTATTCATTCCCAGGCGAAAAGCTTCAACGCCACTACCATCTGTTCTCCAAAGGTCGCCCAGATTCATATGATTAGCTTTTCTGACTCCAGCAAGATATAGGATGCCAATTAGTGCTTTTATTTCTATGAGATTAGTAGTTCTCACGTCTCTTTCCCTCGAAAAGTTTTGAGCGATGCTATTAATTTTTATATTGGTGCAATCTACAATGATATTCAGCATTTCTTCGTCAAACAAGCACAGCCAAATATCGAGAGGAGACTTTTTGGATTTTGCGTAAGCTTTCACCCCTGGCAATTGCAAAACAATATTTGCACTAAGTGTTCTAATATTTTTTGGTGGAAAATGTTTTTTCCACTGTGTTACCTTGTCTTTTCCTATAAATACTGCATCTCTGGTAACAGGAACAGGTACATAGTCACCTCCACCATCCTCAAATTCTTGCTCAGTGTCACTGTTTTCTGATCTCTGTTCTATGCTATCTATCTATGTCCCCTTGCTCATCATCATCATCATTTCCATAATCTTCATCAGTTTCAACTTCTTCAAACAATCTCAAAAGTCTTGCTTGCTCCGTTTTGTAGTTCATATCTATAATAAAAATAGAAAATTTATTTCCAAAAAATTACAACCAAGAAAACACACGTTTCTATATGCAACGAGATATTTCAACTATTATTTCATGACACACCTTATATTAGCATTATAGTATCAGAAATTTTCGTAAAAAAATGTAGAAAAGTCTAAAAAACTTACCGGTATTATTTATGAAATCTTTTCAGCGACAGTTAAAATTAGTTACTTAAATACTCGCACCCGGTCTACTACACCGTGTTAAAGCACCACTTCCGTAAAACACTTTCTATCAACTAATAAATGAGTGGGATGTTCGTTGAGTATGTACTGGAAAGGTACATGGAGGGGGAACGATGCTTAGCCAATGAAGTCGTAATTACGTCATATTGAATATTGGACCGGTCTAAGAGACCGTGCGCGAGTAATGGAAGGTTAATAACTAAAATTTCGTAGAACTGAACAAAAAAATGGATTCCACGTATTGAAATATATGGTACTGCATTGTTTTTCCATACATTCATTGTAAACCAAAATTTCCAATTTATGTCAGGACTGCAATCGTACTTCCATACAAAAATTTATAATTCAGAAACTATGTAATATATCGATTTCTATCTAACGTCAAATACGATTTGACACTTCAAAATTCACTTTTTATTTACTATTAACAACTACACAAAAAAATACTGGAAAAAATAATATAACTAAAATCAGACTGAAAATAATACAAATCGATCGTTTAATTTATACAAAAAATATTGTATCATTCACGAGTCAGAAGTCATCTTTAAAATATGATAATAAAACTTGTAAAAATGCTGTTTTTCGGTAAAATTGGTAAATATTCTTGAAATTTACTTTTTTGTGTTGGAAATAAATAGGCCAGTCACTGAGTTCAGACTGTCTTCTGAGCTGAGATTTACTTATATATTTCTTTTTATTTCTATTTCTAACTATTGTTTGTAATTTTGGTATCCAGGATCACATCAATATGTCAAACCACCCCTCACAACCACTGCTCTCAAATACCACCACTTCTTCAACCCCCATTAAACAATCTATCTCGATAATCACAAATACCCCTTCAATACCCATAATTTATACCGCGGCTACTTCAGCAAGACTACCTCCTCCCCCGGTACCATCTCGAGATCAAGCCATCGTTATACCTTCTATCCCAACACTGTACTATTCGATTATATCAGAGCAATAGGTAACATTGTTTCTCCCAAAAACGTACATTTAGCTTCCAGAATCTCTCATGGCCGCATAGGTATCTATTTATCATCTACCACTCAAGTCGACGATCTTCTAAAATCGAATCAAAACATCTTAGTTAATTCCAATGTCAATCCTATTCGTCGGCGTATTTCCCCCAACAAAAGAATCCTTATTTTCAATGTCAGTCCTTCCATTCCACATTACGTTATTGAAAAAGCCCTGTATGACCAAGGATTAACACTTACCTCCCCTATTTCATACGTCAAATGTGGCTCGCCTGATGACGAATACGCACATGTCCTGAGCTTCCGCCGTGTAACTTACGTTCTGCCCACCAGTAATGATTTTTCATTGCAAACTTTGATTCTTATTACGCATGAAAATAAATCACACAGAATATTCATTTCTACTGATAAACTTGAATGCTGTCTTTGGAAACAGGCTGGACATACCGCTGAATCATGTCCCAACATTTCCCACGACCTTCTCCCCCTATTAAATACTTCCATCAATCTTGAACCCTCCACTTCAGCTGACCCAGCTACTACTGATACCTTTTCAGACAATCCCGAATTACCCTCTCAAGTGCCACTCGCTCCCTCCTCCCCTGTACCTGGCGAAAAACGACCCCGATCTAATGATAGCACTCTTGACTCTCCGCAGTCTATATCACCTTCCAATACTCCTCTCGCTAATCCCAATCCAATGTCTCTTCCAGGATTCCCAAATTCTAATTCAAAAAAATCTGCAAAAAAAAGAACCAAAAAATCCAAACTGGTGGAAGATGATTGTCTCAATATAAGCCCCGAATCACGTTCTATCATACATAAACTTTTTGAAGAGTCTCCTAATCCTTCTCCCTTAATAGCATCCAACTTATTGCGTTCCTCGAAAATACTTTCCACGTCAACGACCCTCTACCTGAAGCCAATCAATTTATCTCCGATACTGCCTCACTGCTGAAAGATCTATCCTTAATTTATTCTAATATCAACGAAAGTTCTTTGAGAAATCGCATTATACGTCTGACCAATAAAATTAATTTTAAACTTCACCCCGACCAAAACAATCTTACTGACTATCCTTTTTCTGATTACGGTATCATCACCCCTGACTCCTCTTCACTATCTCAGTAATTAACCTCTTTCTCCATTTAATTAGTACCATTCTCTCTAATTCAATGGAACTGCGATGGATTTTATCCTCGCTTAGAAAGAATTCAGAAAATCGTATCTTTCCATACCCCTGACATTCTCTGCCTCCAGGAAACCAACTTCAAAATTGACCAACAGTGCAAGTTAAAAAACTTTGAAGATTATCATTACATCCGTACCAACTGTATGAGAGCCAGTGGTGGTACTACAATATTTGTATCTAGCGATGTATATTCATCTCATTTCCCACTAACCTCAAATCTAGAGGCAATTGCTGTAATTGCTTGGTGCCCTAATAAGCTTACCATTTGCAGTATTTACATTCCACCTGATCACCCCCTCAATGAAGAAGACTTAACCGATCTAGTATTTCAGCTTCCCCACCCATACATCCTTGTTGGTGACTTTAATGTACATCACACCATGTGGGGCTCAACTCGTGGTTGCACTAGAAGCAAAGTTATAGAAAACGTCATACACTCCTCCGGAACCTGCTTGTTGAATACTGGACTCAACACTCACTTTAACATTTCCTCCGGCTCCTTCTCTGCCCTTGACCTCAGCTTATGTGACCCTAAAACTGCACTTTCCCTTTCCTGGCAAGTTTCAGATGACCTTCATGATATCAACCATTTTCCTATCATTATATCGAATCATTATAATAAGGAAACTATAACTAGAAGCTTCTGGCATTTAAAAAACGCAAATGAGGAACTACCAGGGGACATCTGGGTATCGAAAACTTCTTCAAATTTTAAGCCCGTAAAACTGCATTTTAGCTTTGTTTTTCTTATAAAATTATAGCCTACAGTACAATAAAGTATAGGTTTGCTGTGATAATGTATTAGATTTTTTTTAATTTTTAGGGTTCTGGGGGGGGGGGGGGTGTGCTCTATCCCCCTCATCCCCCCTAGTTACGCCACTGATCTTATCTGTTTTTGTTTAAATTGTATAACGAAAATGAATAGACCGAAAATATTTTGATGTTTTTGCTAAAAGCGAATACTTCTTGATTTTTGAGAAAACTTTTATATTATGTTATCTGGTTCTGAATAAAAAAGAAAAAAATTGATTTTAAATCATGATTTTAATTTTAAAAATCAAGCGATTTAAATCATGATTTTAATCGTGATTTTAATCACTTGATTTTAACCCTGGTTTACCCACAAAAAAACTGAAATTTTGAAAAAAAAATTTGAGTTATTTTTACGTTTTTCATTAAGAACTACACGAAAAAATGGTTTTTTAAAAAATCCTGTGTGTATGTCATCGTCGTTGTCGCCAGCCACTTTTCGTTACATGTCTTGTTAGCACGATACAGCCTCCGGAGTGCAACAAATCACCAATTTTATGATTGAATATTGTTCAGGATATCTCACAGACGAACCCTATTGATTTTAAGCTCACCACATCCAGTACAACAGGTGCTATAGTACTTTAAATACGACATTTTTGTCATTTTTGAAGAAATTTCAGATTGTTAGCACGATACATCACCCGAAGTGTATACAAGTGACAATTTTATGAAAGAATATTATTCAGGGCCACAGATGCGGAAAAGTTAGTTTTAATCTTTAAAACCGTTTATTTTTGGATAATTTCTATAATAACGGAATTATCAAACATTGTCACACTAAAAACTTACCCTGTATATAGGTGGAGATTTTGTTGAGGTTAAATGAAGCGCGATGGGTATTGTTCGCTATTTTTTTTTCTATTGTATGCACTCTGGTTCAGTGATTTATGATTGGACAGAATTCCATTGCACTTAATCTTATTAGCATTAAATTTATCAAACAATAACTGATTTTAAATTATTTCCGTCATATTATGTTTTAAATGTTGAATGCCCAACTCATATCGATATTTCCCATGACAATATCATTCTATAGACGTATTGCGGGTTCTGAAGGGGTAAAAGTAATAATTGGAGGCACTTTACCCCTAACTAAATATTTATTAAGTTCTTGATAACAAAGTAAATGCTAGCTAAGCAACGTGACGAAGAAAGATAGCTATCCTCTGCCTCGAATCGGCGATATTCTAGACACATTGGCCGGCAGAAAACTGTTTTCCACGTTGGACATGAAGTCTGGTTATTGGCAAGTAGAAATGGACACTGAAGATAAAAAGAAGACTGCTTTTACCACCGGATCTGGATTATTAATAATAAATTATTAATTAATTCAACGTCATGCCATTCGGGCTCTGTAATGCGCCTGCGACATTTGAAAGACTTATGGAAAATGTCTTGAGAGGGTTGTCTTGGAAGATATGCCTGTTCTATTTGAACGACATCGTAGTACTGGGGAAGGCATTTGACGAACACCTGAAGAATTTGGAAGACGTATTCAAACGATTCCAAGCTGTCCAGCTCATGTTAAACCCGAAGAAATGTTGTCAGCTATTCCAAAATTGAGTCAACTATCTAGGTCATATAGTGAGCAATGAAGGAGGGGCGGTGGATCCAGAGAAAATTGCTTTCATTCAGCAATGGCCGCAGCCAACCGACAAACATCAAATTAGGAGTTTCCATGGACTTTGCACATATGATTTATTAGGAAGTTTGGAGATATTGCGAAGCCTCTCATTCGACTCACCGAAGGAAGAACGGCTTTTCAATAGGACGAAGACTGTCAAACGGCTTTTGAAACCTTGAAGATGCATTTAACCATAGCACCAATATTAGGATATCCATTACCAGACGGAGACTTTATTCTTGATACTGACGCAAGCAACGAATGAATTGGAGGAGTGCTCTCACAGATCTAAGGAGGACAAGAAAAAGTACTGGGATATTTTAATAAAGTTCTCTCCAAACTAGAACCACACTACTGCGTCACAAGAAGAGAACTTTTGGCGGTAGTGAAGTCCGTGGAACACTTTTACCAGTATCTCTACGGAAGGAAGTTCTTAATCCGGACTGATAATGCAGCACTCAAGTGGTTAATGCAGTTCAAGAATCCCGAGTGCCAAATCGCTAGATGGATTGAATTACTTCAAGAGTACGATTTCAACATCGAACATCGAGCTGGTGTGAGTCACCGAAATGCCGGCTCTCTGTCCAGACGGCCGTGCCCAACAGACTGTTCCCACTGCAACAAGGTGAAATCTAGAGAAGCTGCTGTTTCAAGAACTACAGTAGTCAATGACGAATGGTCACCTACCAAGATCAGAGAAGATAAGGAGAATGATCCTCTCCTCAAGAATGAAAAAAATCGGTGACTTACATGGCAAGAAGTGTCAATATTTTCACCGACACTCAAGGCATATTGGGCTCAGTGGGAATCCCCTGTCCTGGAAGAAGGGTTGTTGTAAAGAGTCCTTGAGAACGATGATGGTTCCGAGATGAAGAGAGAGCTAGTTATCCTGAGAACAAGAGTAGCTGAGGTACTGAAGGAGTCACACGACTGTCCATCGGGAGGTTATCTGGGAGTGAAGAAAACCCTTCAGCGAGTCCGTGAAAGGTTTTATTAAATGAACAGCTCCGACGATGTGAAGAACTGGTGTAAGAAATGTACGACTTGTCCTACGAGTAATGGACCACATTATAAGAGAAAGGCACCTATGAAACAATATAATGTTGGAAGCCCTTTCGAAAGGATTGCTTTAGACATCGTTGGACCATTTACGACGATTTAAAATGGTGGTAAAAACATCCTGGTAGTAATGGATCATTTCACAAAGTGGATGGAAATTTATGCGATCTCCAATCAAGTGGCCACAACTGTCGCGGATGTACTGGTGAAAGAATTTATCAACCTATATAGAGTGCCCTTAGAAGTCCACAGCGATCCAAGAAGAAATTTCGAGAGTATGTTATTCCAGGAAGTTTATGACAAGCTGGGATTGAAGAAGACCAGGATAACAGCGTTGCATCCGCAATCAGATGGAATGGTCGAGAGAATGAACAGGACTATTGGAAAATACCTGTCCAAAGTAGATTCCAGCCATCAGAGAGATTGGGACCAGTACCTTTCCCTATTTGCGTTGGCTTATCGATCGGCCATAAATGATCCCACGGGTGAAACACCTGCAAAAATTCTATTTGGACGTGAAATGAGGCTTCCTTGTGACCTGGAGTTTGACTGTCGGCCTGGCGAAGATCTAGCAGGAGAAGATTACGTGATCCAGTTGAGAAGAAGGATATGCACGAACTGGTTCGAACGAATCTTCAAGCTGCCAGTAACAGAATGAAAAAACGGTATGATACGCAAGCTACAGAAGGCAGTTTCAAAGAAGGGGACAAAGTATGGTTATACAACCCGACAGGGAGAAAAGGATTTTCTCCAAAATTACAGAAACCATGAGAAGGTCCATACTTAATCAAGAACGACATCATCTATCTATCGTATAAGCAAGATCCCCAATCCAGCAAAACCGACTAGCGCCATTCGAAGGAGAGCATGACAAAGAGGAAGGGGTTAACCATCTACAACAAGTGTTTGACCCGGATTTCGAAGAATTTGTGGGCGCATACGTGAGTATCGGGAAAGCTAGATACGGAACTACAGAACAAAGACAAGATTTGTTCTCGCTCCCGGAAGAGTACTCACTGGCACATAACATCTTCGCCACTAATAAACACGCACGAGGGTTGGCCACTGATTTTCGAAAGAAATTTGGACAATTAGATAAACTTGACGATCAGATGACAGCCCCTGGCAGGACACTGAGACTCAAACACAATTTGCGGTACGTCTTCTACCTAGTAACTAGGACGAATTTACAGATCGATCCACCTACAGGGATGTGTGGGAAGCGCTACGAAGCCTTCGAGATCATGTGCTGGAATCCCACGTGGAGAAACTAGCAATGCCCAGGACAGAGAGCAACCAGTTGGAATGGCGAGTCATGGGGAATATGATAGAGGAGAAACAGAAATCGAAGAAACAGATGGTCCCCCAATTTTAGAGGTAGAAGTGCAGGCAGCCTTAAAAAATGCAAAAGATCAAAAGGCCTGGGGCCCCGATGGGATTCCTGCTGAAATATTAAAGCTGATCGAAGGGAAGAATCTAAAGTGGCTTACAAAAGTGTTCAATGTGATCTATGATACGGGCGTCATACCCACAGAATGGCTGAGATCTGAATTCATTACTCTCCCCAAGAAGCCTAATGCTAGGAAATGTAGCGAGTTTCGAACAATAAGCTTTATGAGTCATCTGCTAAAGATTTTCCTGAAGATAATTCACAATAGGATATTTAAACTGTGTGGGGAACAGATGTCTGAGACTCAATTCGGCTTTAGAAGCGCTGTGGGGACTATAGAAGCTCTATTTTCGGTCCAGGTGCTGTTTCAGCGATGCAGGGATGTCAACTGCGATGTCTACGCATGCTTTATAGACTGTAGGAAGGCGTTTGATAAAGTACGGCACACGAAAATGATGGAAGTTCTGCAAAAAGCTGGCCTGGACGGGAAGGACCTCAAAATCATCAGAAATCTCTATTGGAATCAAAGGGCTTGTGTCAGGGTAGACAAAGAGACAACAGAAGAGATACAAATATTACGTGGTGTAAGACAGGGATGCATACTATCTCCTGTAATTTTCAACCTGTACTCGGAATGCATTTTCCGGGAAGCCCTGCAAGACATTTAAGCTGGAATCCTGCTAAACGGAGAACGACTGAATTAATATAAGGTATGCAGAAGATACCGTTATTTTTGCGGACAACCTAGCTTCCTTACAACTCCTAATGGACAGTGTTACAACATACAGTCGACAATATGGTTCGGAAATAAACATCAACAAGACAAGTTCATGATAATCAGTAAGAACCAAAACACCCGCGGTATTTTGTTGGTGGACGAAACTCCTTTAGAAAGAGTCAACAAATACGCATACTTGGGCACGAACATAAATGATGACTGGGACCATTCTGTGGAGATCAGGACGCGTATTGAAAAAGCCAGAGCAGCATTCATCAGGATAAAGAAAGTCACGACTTACAGCTGTCAACGAGAATTCGCCTACTGCGATGTTACGCTTACGGAGGCCTCCTCCAACAAACTTGAGGCATTTGAAATGTAGCTGTACTGAAGAATCCAACGAATACCTTGAACGGAGAAAATAACTAACATGGAAGTAATGAGAAGGATAGGAAAAGTCCCAAACACAGTCAAGATCCGAAAGCTACAATATCTTGGACATATATGCGTAATGAGAGCCGATATACCCTTTTACAGAAGACTCTCCAAGTCGAGATATGGGGGGCTAGAGGAGTGGGAAGAAGGAAAATATCGTGGTGGAAAAATTTAAGAACGTGGTTCAACAAATCAACCACTCAACTATTCCGAGCTGCTGTGAACAAAGTTCGAATAGCCAACATGATAGCCAACATCCGGAGCGGATAGGCACTTTAGAAGAAGAAGATCTTCCAAGATACCGGTATCCACATCTTAATTTGCAGTTATACCCCTCGTTATCGGTACCCGTTGAAGACGGTGACCTGTTATTTCCATACGACCGGAAAGTGTAGACATGGGTCCAGTTGCCGATTTAAACATACAGTTCCGGCTAGACCAGAAGTTCCAGGAGGAACTTCCTCTTAAGGAGGGGGTAATGTTACGAAACAGCAGCCTGATGTAGTCCCTGAATTCGACTCTGTCTAAGCCATGTATGAAAGTTAAAATTTTTGCGAATGCGCAGGGATTTCTTCGAACTGTTTGCGATTATTTTTTGTGAATATTCTTATCTAGACATTTCCAGTCTTATCTAGACGATTCCAGGGCGGCGATTGTTTTTGTGTGAGCCGCAATCTAGAAAGATCCAGAAAAAAGGGCTCTTACTATAAAAGAGAGGCTATACCTACCAACGAGGCAGTTTATAATTTGATCTCGTGAAATAAACAGTGAACAAGTTAATAGTCTAAGAGAATAAACAGTAGTGAAATGTTTATTTTAAATTAGTGTATATATAATATAAATTAGTGATAGGTTTAGTGAATAAATAAATTAAGTGAGTAGACCTACTGTGTGTATAAATTTATCCCACCGACGTAATAAAAACTTTCAAATAAATAAGAAAAACATTACAGTATGAATGTATTTGACCGACGTATATGACTACAGCAATGTACCGGGTGTATTAATTGTTGTTATTTATAAGTGTTATTTAGTTCGTATAAACAAATTCCAGTGATCTTCTTCTTCTCTTCTATTTTGGCCTTCACTTGGACAGTACTTGGCTGGTTGCCGCTTTGATTTATTTTAAACCAAAGCTGATAGTTTTCATTTTTGCATTCGTAACTTCTGACAGAGATGATTCCTTCTTTGTTATTTTCTTCTATTTTTATATAAACTTCTATTTTTCTTGTGAGCTGGACATGTTAAAAAACAATCACAATAAAGGTTAAGACTCTTCTCGCGCAGGGGCAACGGTCGAGCATGCATTATACACATTCGGAATGTTGCCTCGGACAGGAAGTAAGGGAAAGTGGGGGAACGGTGCGCACTTAAGAAAAATTCTTTCTTGTCGGGAGCATGTTTTATAGACTCCACTTTCCCTTAATAGGAAGGAGTTAGTATTTACTTATTTTTATTATACAGGGTGTCCCGGGACTAATGGGAAAAAAGTCAGGAGAGTATAATATGAGCCAAAATAATGTTAGTACTTCATATAAACTTTTACTATGCAGGCCCTCGTTTTCGAGTTATAGGCCTCCAAAGTTTTAATTTTGAATTTGATTTTTATTTTTATTTTTTGTACTATTTATTTGATCTTCATAAAATTTACGGCAAAGCTATAATGTAAGTGTATGTTTATTTTGGTAAGGTAAACAGATTTACAGTAGTGCATTGAAGCCAGGGACGGACTACTCGTAATGGTTAGTGATCCAAAAATTTTGCAGGTATGGCACACCCTGTATGAAATTATCGAAATTCACTTCCCCACACATTAAGCTAACGAAAAGGTACTCTTGTTGGAATTCGATAAAATAAGCCGTTTGGCTAATATTTACAGTTTTATTAATGCACTACGTACAAATCTACCTAACTAACTTATTAATACGATGTCCAGAATTTACTTGCGTTTAATCAAAATTACGAACATAACATTATTAAACCATTAAGAAAACCTCAAAAAACACAAGTTATAAAACATTAGACTAAAACTAATTCCTAAACAACAACAAAAACTAACGTTATTCTAATAAATGTTCAATATGAGCTCCTCCCACTTCCACGCAGATTCTAAGTCTACGAAGGTTGTTTCTTTGCACTTGAAAGAGCAATTTCACACTATTTCTAATAACATTGGAGTGTAACACAATTCTGTCTATTAAATCTTGCCTTGTTTGCACAGTTGTTGCGTATACCTTACTTTTGAGATAACCCTAGAGAAAGAAATCCATAGGATTAACGTCTCCTGATCGCGGTGGCCATTGAAAAGGGCCTCCACGACCAATCCATCTATTAGGAAGCCTTGTGTGTAAATGCTGTCGTACATCTAAACTGAAATGAGGAGGGGCCCCATCATGCATGAACCATAAATTCCTACGAGTTTGTAGTAGCACATCATCAAACAGGTTCCATAACTCATTTTGCAAAAAACTCCAAATATCTCTGACCGGTCAAAGTACCGTCGATAAAGTATGGCTGTATCAAATTATTGCCAACTATTCCTGCCAAACATTAACCATGAATCTATGCTGGATCCTAGTTTGGATAATGCCATGTGGATTCACATCATCCCATAAATGCATATTATGAGAATTTATGATTCCATCTCTGGTGAAACCCGGTTCGTTCGTAAAGAGAACGTTACTAATAAATGTGTTGTCTGCTTGTTGTTGTCGCAGAAACCACTGGCTATACTCAAGTCGAGCAGGATAATCAGTCACTGTCATACGGTGTACTTTTTTCATGTGAAAAGGATATAACAGCTGTTCTTTTAGGACGCGATGAACAACTGATTTCGAGACGTTATGTTCTCTTGATAATTTTCTAAAACTCGATGGTTCATTATCAACTGCATTTAACAAGTCTTGTTCAACTGCCACAGTACGTATGCTTCGTACTGGACCTTCTCCAGCTTTTTCTGGCGAAAATCTTCCTAAAATTTAAAATTTTGTTTTGTATACATGGAAAATTACATTTACTTATTCATACCTGTTTCTCGTAACCTGAGATCAATACGCCCAAACATTCGTCTGTCTGGCAATGCTCTGTTTGCAAAATGTTCTTCATAAAGCCTTTTGGCCTCTAAACAGTTTCGAGAAGCCAGTCCATACATTAGATGTTTATCTGCGTACTCAATAAAAGCGAATTCTGCTATTGTAACTGTTAAATTAAGGACTTATGAATTATTGACAAGTACTGACTACGAACTATTCTACACAACGTTTGACAACTAATCCTATGGTAACTTGATAAACGGTAAAAACACTTATAAAAAGTTTTTACCAACTTTCCAATTAATAAGTCGTTAATGTTTTTCATCTTCTGCTATCGTTAAATTATTTTTTTGTAGTACTCTAGGTGAATTTTGGACATCTATTAAAAGTTAGTTTTACCTCGTTGTGTACTTATAAAAATGGTGAATGCGTAAACTGGTACGTAGTGCATTAATAAAACTGTAAATATTAGCCAAACGGCTTATTTTATCGAATTCCAACAAGAGTACCTTTTCGTTAGCTTAATGTGTGGGGAAGTGAATTTCGATAATTTCATACAGGGTGTGCCATACCTGCAAAATTTTTGGATCACTAACCATAGCGAGTAGTCCGTCCCTGGCTTCAATGCACTACTGTAAATCTGTTTACCTTACCAAAATAAACATACACATACATTATAGCTTTGCCGTAAATTTTATAAAGATCAAATAACTAGTACAAAAAATACAAATAAAAACCAAATTCAAAATTAAAACTTTGGAGGCCTATAACTCGAAAACGAGGGCCTGCATAGTAAAAGTTTATATGAAGTACTATTATTATTTTAGCTCAGATTATACGCTCCTGACTTTTTTCCCATTAGTCCCGGGACACCCTGTATATGGATTAAATTTTTTTCTTAAATCTCTATTTTATAAATTTTGTTGTTTTATAAAACTGTAGTTATTTAAAATGTTAGGTAGTGTAATTTTTGTAGGTATTTGTAGTTCTATTAGCTTTAGCACTGTTGGCACTAATTCCACTTTATTAATTCCTTCCTCCCCCTCATTCGAATAATTTGTCATTCCTGTCCGGGGTCTACCCTGTTTATGTTTTTTTTCCTTAGAAAACGTTTTGCTTCTAAAACTTCTATTGCTCCATTAATTGCTTGTGAATAATTATTTAATATTTAATAAAAACTGATGTGTCTATGTCATCATTTTTTTATTGAAGGAATTGGTTGTTTTAGGAATACATGTTATGAGGATCATAAATGAACCCACGGCAGCGGCCCTAGCTTACGGACTGGATAAAAATTTAAAAGGCGAAAAGAACGTGTTGATATTCGACTTGGGTGGTGGTACTTTTGATGTGTCTATTTTAACAATAGACGAAGGATCTTTGTTCGAAGTTAAATCCACCGCAGGAGATACTCATCTGGGCGGCGAAGATTTCGACAACAGACTGGTGAATTTTTTCTGTGACGAATTCAAGAGGAAGTACCATAAGGATATATCGAAGAATGCTCGGGCTTTGAGACGACTCAGAACCGCCGCAGAAAGGTACTTAATTTGTTGTTATTTCATTTTGATATTTTTCATAGATAAATTTGGATGTTATATCTTGATATTTTAACACGTTGACTGCTATTTATATCAAAACAAAACTAATACATACTTGTTGGTTTTTTTATTTAATTTTTTTCATTTCATTTACAGTTCTGATATTAATAAGAATACAATGTATATATGAATATATAAATAAATTTTGCAAAAAAATCAAATAAGACATTGGTTTACAATGAAAATATGCAATTTAAAAACTAATAAAAAAATTATTATACTTAAAGGTGGGACTTTGTGTCATCTTGTTCATAGAAGAGAACATATGCTTCTCCACTGACTAAAGATTTCCACGATATTAATAGCACCCTTGAATCGTTATATCCGTGCCACTGTCCCGTGTAGGGATATCGGCAATATGCTCTGTAGTAACCATTGTAAGTGGTTCCACAGTGATTTGATATAGCGTAGTGTCCTTTCGTTCTTGTTGAGTTTCATCCCCTTTCTGAAAATCTTTAATCGAAAATGAAATGTATGAAGAGAAGATGTTAAATAAGAATTTCGGATTTCACATATTTTAGGGTCGGTAATGTGAGAAAGTTTGGAAGTGGTAGAAGAATTAGGTTTCTTATGATTAGGTTTCATAAAAAGTTATTTTAGAGGCTTAGAACGGGGATTACTGGGCAAAATTTACAAGCGATATGGATTACGACCTATATGGAGCACAGAAGAAAGTCTGGAAGATGCTCAAGAATAGGAAGAAGCCAATAAACGAGTTCGTGCAAACAAAAGGAGTCACTAAAGATGTATGGGAAAAATACTTTAGGGAACTTTACAACACCGAAGAGGCCATAAGGATCGAAAACTACGAGTCAAATCATCAAATATCACTGAACGAAGAAGAGGTAACAGCAAAAATAAAAAAATTGAAGAACAGAAAAGCTCCCGGAACAGACCTTATCCCAAACGAACTTCTAAAATATGCTGGACCCAAGCTAGGAAAACATCTGAAAATTATCTACAACAAAATTTTAGAAACATCGGAAATACCTACGGAATGGCACAAAAGTATAACTATCCCTATATTCAAGAAAGGACAGAAGACACACCCAGACAACTACAGGGGCATAACGCTGCTGAACACAAGCATGAAACTATTTACTAGCATTTTGAAAGAAAGACTCGAGGCACAAATAACAAACAGGGAAGAACAACAAGGTTTCAGACGAGACAGATCCACGACCGACGCCATATTCATTATCAAACAAATCAAAGAAAAATCAATAGAATTTAATACACCAGCGTATGTCTGTTTCATCGATTTGACCAAGGCATTTGATAGGGTTCGTCTCTCCGACATCATAAACATACTGATAGCGAAAGAAACGCCAGACACCATCGTAAGAGCAGTCCGCAGTCTCAATACAAACAACATGACCAAAGTAAAGGCAGGAGACACTTATACGGAAGAGATACCAACACCAGGAGGCATCAGACAAGGCGATAGCCTTAGCCCATTTCTGTTCAATCTCTTAATGGACAGAATTATAGAGGAAATATCATCACTAAATATGGGATACCGAATGGGACAGAATAAAAGAATCAGCATGGTATGCTACGCCGACGATGCAGCTATTATTGCGGAAACGCAGGACGATCTACAGAGACAACTGCACAAATTCTACCAGGTCAGCCAAGCGATGAACATGACCATATCCATAGAAAAATCGAAAAGCATAACCTTCGCTAAAGAACCTGTAAGATGTAAGCTGGAAGTCCAGGGAAAAATCATCGAGCAAGTCTCACAATTCAAATATCTGGGTATGGATCTGTCGAGTTATCACGACCCAGTGAAGGACCTAGGAAGACAGATTAACAAAGCGACTGCCATATCGGGCTGCTTAAAGCAAACAATATAGGCAAACGAATACATGCGAAAGGATAGCAAGGTTAGGATCTATAAGACTTGTATCAGGCCAATCATGACATACGGAATAGAAACCAGAGAAGAAACCAACAAAACGAAAAGCATGCTTAGAGTAGCCGAAATGAAAACGCTCAGGACTATAGTGGGAAAAACAAGAAGGGACCGAGTTAGAAACAATGACATCAGGGAACAATGTGGAGTAAAAGACATCGTAAGATGGGGGAGACAAAGAAGAAGACATTGGTACGCTCATGTGAGAAGAATGGAGGAGAGCGGACTGCCACGCATCGCACTTGAAGGGAAACCAACAGGGAAAAGAGCACCCGGTAGACCACATAAGAGATGGAAGGACAGTTGGCAGTCCACCTCCCAGGAAACGATAAAGAGGAACCTTCAAAACTAACAGATCGCAAGATCTTAAATACGAATAAGAAGAAGAAGAAGAAGAAGAAGAAGAACGGGGAAACGTACCGAGAAAAGATTAAGCGTTTCCTCTTTGAATTGCAATACTTATTCGTTGTATAAAGAACAAAGTTGCTTTTGAATCATTGGTTTCTATTGATATTTTTTTACCGATTTATTTAATGAATTCTAAAGCTTTATGACCTAAAATACCAGAGGTTTCAATTGCTACAGGAATAAAAATGTAAATTTTCTCCAAATTTGTGTATTTATTGATTTTAAAAGTTTTGCCTTGTAAAGCCGCAGCGCCTGCGGAAGTAGATGTGGATCGGACCCGTCAAGTGTCAGTGCAAGTGAAATCCCATATAACTGGTCTGCCGCGTTGCCATGGAATGAGGGTACCATCTGCACGTTTACCGTCGTCGCGGCAAGTACCTAACGGTTCCAACGAACAGGGAATCTTTGCAGATGAGAGGCCTCGTTTGATTAGGTCATTTACTGCAGAATGACCTGAAAACGGCCGGCACTTAATTTGTAGCTTAGGCCGTGACTACCATATTCATCAACATCAGCTCCGCAACGACAGCGATGTTTTACACAAATTTGACAACCTAAACGGAGATCAATAGAAATACGGAAACATTCGTCATCTAAAAGCGTACCTAATGGGGCAGACCGTATAGCGATCAACCATGCTCCTGATTCCTTTGAAAATGCTGCATTCAAACGAGCCTTGTCTGGTAAATTGATAGCTTTCTGAAACAGATTTTCTTTTTCAATGTTCAATGAAAGTATTTTCCAGGATTTTTGGAAGGATTTATATTCATCGAGTACAACTTTGTTAGACTTTAATGACCAAATATTTTCTGCCTCCATTAATAAAGGGTCTTGTGTGTGGAAAAATATAGGCAGAATGTAATTAATGACATTTTTTGAACTATTTAATGATGACAAAAAAGAAGGAAGAGCTACTGAAACGATTGAGCGAATTGCTAAACTACCATATGAAACAGGTAGTGAAGCTTGTTTCCAAGAAAGGTCCTCTAATTTAATGTTAATTAATGACTCTAATGAATGATGAATGGTATTGTCAAAATTGATTAAGATATTAATATGTAACCAGGTCGGACTACATCTTAAGATATATGTTATTTTGGAATTAATAGGTAATTCTTGAGAAGGTAAAATATATTTAAAGATCCGTATTACACTCAAATAATAAGTTTCATGAAAAAATTAAATGATTGTATATGTTTATTTACAAATAATTACAATTACAAATCACCAAAAAGAAAATATATTAGAATTACAAAACTGTTAAAACCAATGTATAAACAGCGAGAAAAAATACATTACAATAAACAGATAGAAAATGTAGAACGTATTTCTTTACAAAAATGTGAATAAACAAATAAACAGGGGAGGTTAATTACCTATTGTGGTTTATTTTGGATCACTGTAACCTATTAAGACCTATAAGGTTGAACATAGGCACAATGATCCTATATGTCGCCACTTAATTGCCAGTTTTGTACTCCTTAACATAATGTTAATTCAACTTTCCTTATACACATATATACCCTTTCATCTTAGCAATCAATAATTTTATTAATATCCTTAGTTTCTAGGTATTTTACATATTTTTTAAATATTTTTTTTAGCAAACTGAATTTAATCTGCTTATATGAGTCTTATACGTTTCTGGAAAAGAGTTAAACAAACGGGGTGCTATGAATTCGAAGTACCTAGTTCCTACTGTTTTTTCGCTGTGTTGGTTTGGACAAAATCTTTTGTTTTATTTCTAGTATGATAATGGTGACCAGGAGATTGCAAGTATGAGCGATTTTTAAATAAGTAAACAACTAAACTAAAAATATATAGATGCCTTACGGACATTATATTAGTTTCGTTAAAAAGTTGGTTTGTACTATAGGTTAAATCTTTAAAATGCATTATTTTTAGAATTTTTCTTTGCAGAATTTCAACCTGCTCTAGATGAGTAGGCACAGTTCCTCCCCAACCTAATATGCCATATCTAAGATGTGATTCTACAAGAGCATGATATATGATTCTCCTTATATATTTGAATTTTTACAATAAACATCTGTGTCTTAGCTACTTCACGTAAGTGAGATGTCCATCGTAGATGTGAGTCTATTGTTAGTCCGAGATACTTTATTTCGTATTTCAGAGAAATATCAATATGTATGTTGTTAATAGTAACAGTAATTTTTTCATAAGGAGGCAGTTTGTGTTTGTAACTAGTGAAAGGTACTATACATGTTTTCGAATAGTTGACTGTTAAAATTTTATGTCTCAAGATATCAAATAAATGTCTTAGATCGGTTTCTATTTTTTGTTTGAGGCCTTCCCACGTACTGTCTGTATATATTATAGCAGTATCATCCGCGAATCCTATTATTTTACCTGTAGAATTATAAGAGAAAAGATCATTGATATACATATTAAATAGTATTGGTCCCAGCACAGTCCCCTGGGGAACCCCGAACAATATATTTTTTTCCGTACTGACCTTATCGTTTATCCTTACTATTTGTGTCCTATTTTTTAGATAGCTTTCAAAAAATTTAAGAGGCAGACCACGTATTCCTGCATCCCCCAGGACGTCCAACAACTGTTCATGGCTCACAGTGTCAAACGCCTTCACCATATCCATAAATACAACTGCCGTTGGTTTAGTTTCATCAACAGAACTGTACACAGAAGAAAGCAATGTCTCAATTGCATCATTAGTAGAACGTCCTTATTGAAAGCCAAATTGATGTTCTGATAATAATTTGTGGATGCCTATGAATTTAGTTAATCTTTTTTTCACAGCTTTTTCCATTAGATTTGTCAATGGCGAAATAAGTGATATGGGCCGATAGTTGCACATATTGGCCTTGTTGTCCTTTTTGTAGATTGGGGTTACTACAGCTTTTTTAAAAATAGTGGGACATACGCCTGCTGCAAAGATCAAGTATATTAAGTCGGCTATAGGTTTAGTCAACTGTTCACTTAATTTTTTAAATATTTCTGCTCGCAGATTGTCTATGCCTGGAGCCTTGTCTGCTTTCAGAGATACTATTAAGTATCTTATCTCTTCCGTAGTTACAGGCATCCAATAAAATGTCTCAGAATTTTTAGATCGCCGAGGAGGGGGTTTAGCCGGTACGGTTATTTTTTGTGCCAACTTTTTTCCCTCTGTTACAAAGTAACTGTTAAATTCGTTTGCCATATCTGATTTGGATGTTATTTTTTCGTCTTTTTCATTAATTATAAAATTAATATCATTTTTTGTTTTATTTTTATTGTTAACTAGGTTCCACATATATTTTTTATTACTCCCATTTTTTTGTATTTCGGTTCGGTAGTAGTTTTGTTTCATTATTTTAATTAGGTTATTCACGCGTTTTTGTAAGTGATATATATTTCTCGTTTCTCCACTTCATTCAGATCTTGCTGAAATTCTCTGTAGAGATTATTTTTAGTATTAATTGCATTCACAAGTCCTGCCGTAATCCACTTTTGACGCTTTATATAATTTTTTTTAATTTTTATTTCTTTTGTATGTTTTCCTATAAAAATACTTAAGATATTTAGCAATTCTTCAGTTTTTTTGTTTACCTCCTTTATATCAAAGTAATATTCCCAATTATAATTTTGCAGATCATGTCTGGCTTTTTCATAGTTTATGTATGTTTTATACTTAATCGTTTCAGTGTTTCTACAAATAGTTTTTATAGGAAGGCTCAGTAGCGTAGCTCGATGGTCTGTTATATTATTTTCATACGATGCTGCAGTGACATTTTCAAAACATTCTGTGACTGTTCTCAGAAAGATATGGTCCAGGCAACTACGTGAATGATTTTTTATGCGTGTGTATTTATTTATCATTGAGTGTAAATTATATTCATATAATACGTTTAGATATGTGTTGACAATATCGTTTTCATCTCTAATATTTATATTAATAAAGCCAATCAATAAATGAAAATCTAATAAAGAGTAATTAATTTGTTTAAGATAATTCTCTAAACACGAAACAAAGTCCTCAGGTGAGTTGGACGGTGAACGATGAATATTTGTTAACAAAATATGTTCATTATTGTTCAAATTTATTTTTATCTGCAGAGCCTATGAGTTTCCAATGTTGATAGTTGCGCTATCTGCACTTAAACTGTTTTTCACATATACTACGACTCCATCATTTTTATTTAGTTGTCCTTTGTTATAAAATGTTCTATATCCGTTCATACTAAAAATATCAATGTCATCAATTTGAAAAGTTTCCGTTAGTACAACACAATCAAAGCTGCAGTCCAATTGTTCTAACGTTATTTTAAATTCATCTATATGTGCATTTAGACTGTAAATATTTTGATGTATTACACTAAGAGAACTTCCATCGTTTTTGAAATATTTGTTCACTTCTCTTGAACTATAACATTCTAAAGTGTTGTAGAATTCGTAATTTATGTCTCGAATATAATCATCCATTTGTAAATTATTCCAGTGATACTAGACCTATTTTAAAAGAATGCTATTGACAAATAGATACAGAAAAGCTGTTTAAATTTAACAAAAGCTGAACCAAACACAGAAAAGTCAACAAAACTAAATATAAAAGAAGTTATAGAAATAGAACAAACAGAAAAGGAATTATTAGCTTTTTAAAAATTTTTAAGAAAAATGAGCAGAAGTGCAATAGAAAAAATTTAAAACTTATCGCTGCCTGAGCTGCCTCTGTCTTCTTTTAGTTTCTGTAGTTCCGGGAGTACAACCTGTTGATGATTGGCGTTGGTTTTGCTTGATAAGTCCGGAAGTATAGGCTTACTGGTAGTTGGTTTGTTGTTCTTTCCTCTTGTTTAATTGGTTTTTTCAGGTGTTTCCCTTGGTGTGTCGTTCTGTTGATAGTTTATAGTTGAGTTGTCAATTTGGCGTTGGCTGTGAAAATTCGGTGTAGAAGGGGCACTATTTATTTTGACCTGTTGGTTATTTAGTTCCTCGTCTTCAGTATTTTCGAGATCACTGGCTTTGTAGGGCTGGTTATCTATAAATAAGGTGTTACCTCTTATGTATGAGTTCAGATTGGGATTTTGTCGGGCCTTTTTTAAATGTTTTCTTAGTATAAAGTTTTCCTCGCGTTGGGCTTCTGTGAGATCATTCGAAATACGTATATTTGTCCCCTTCAACTTTTTACAGTTTTTAAGAATTTCAATTTTTTTTTAGGTAGGACACTAATTCTATTTTAACTTGTCTATTTCCTGAATTTCCCAGTTGATAAAAATCATTAATATCTTCAACATTAATATCAATATCCAGTAGACTTTTAAGAGAGTGTTGTATAATATTGAGTGAGATCTTATCGTACTTCAGACCAAAAATCAAAACATTATTCTTCTTAGCTCCCCTTTCTATAGCCTCTACTTTTACCCTTAGATTTTCGTTTTTACTTTCAAGTTCAGTTATTCGTTTATTCAGCTTCTCCAACTTCAAAAGAATTCTGGTCTCGCAAGCATCTATTTTATTTGTTATTTCTTTAGTAATTTCTGTTCTGTTCGTAAGAATTTCTTGCCTTAGACTCTCAATACATTTTGTATAACTTTGTGCATTTTTTTCATTTTTATTACTAGTCATAATTGCTTTTATAACAAGCACAAAAAGGTTTTATGTCTTCTTGATGCGAAAGTTGAACGCTGGAGCTACCTTTGGTGGAATAGGTACTCCGCCGTAAATTTAATTAGTTATAAAAACCGAAGTTAAATCGAGGTAAATATAGTGGGAACACTCGTAAAATATTGGAATGTGATCAAAAAAAGGAAGAGTTATTACTTGCCCACAATTGCTCGCGGTCAAAACATATAGATGAAACAGATACACTAGTTTGCACAATTTAAAAACTTCTACAATCACGAATTTTTGATAATATTTAAGCACAGTATGTAATGGATGGAGGTAATAAGCAATATGTATCGGTAACCAGGATAAACGAGATGGCATTTTTTTGAAAAAGGTTAGTTTTTCATTAAAAGCTGAGAAAGGATTCGTTTAATAAAGGAGCACCTAATAGAAATAAATTTTGTCTGTTGGTAATTGTTATGCCTGGTGCTACAGAATTAAATTTATCAATGGTTAGATTATTTACAAACGGGTTAATAAAAGCAATTCAAAGAATCTATGAAAATAATAAAACACAAATTAAAGTAGGACGTAACATATCCAAAGGGTTCACGGTCACAAAAGGCCTAAAACAGGGATGCTGCTTATCGCCGACGCTTTTTAAGATATACTTGGAACAGGCACTTAAGGTATGGAGAAGGAAATGTAATGGAATGGGAATACCTCTCAACGACAATACTACACTCTACACGCTATGCTTCGCAGATGACCAAGTAGTTATAGCACAGGACCATGACGACTTAAACTACATGACTCGAAAGCTCGTAGAAGAATATAAGAAGTGGGGCCTTGAAGTAAATGTAGGAAAAACTGAATGTATCTCCATCGGAACAACGGCACAAGACATCGACTTGGAGGACGGAAAAAAAATTAAACACTGCGAGGAATACAAATACTTAGGAATGAAAATAACACAAAACGGAACACTAGACGCGGCTATCAAGGACCGAAACATACAAGGTAGAAAAGCTATATCTATGATGAACGGAATACTGTGGGACCAAACAATATCAAAGGCCAATAAACAACGAATATACAACACAATCGTTAAAAGTATTGTAACATATGGGTGCGAAGTGTGGCAAATGAAGCAGACTACGGAGAGAATCCTACTAGCAACGGAAATGGACTTCTGGAGAAGATCAGCGGGTAAATCGAGAAGAGATAGAGTACGTAATGACAGAGTCAGACAAATCATGGGTGTCGGGCACACAATAATAGATGATATCAAGACCATGCAGTTGATCTGGTACGGTCACGTTCAAAGGATGCCAGATGAAAGACTACCAAAGCAAGTCCTAAAATGGTCACCACATGGAAAAAGAAGAAAAGGAAGACCAAGAAGAAGCTGGAGAGAGGGCATAGATACCGAAATACGAGAAAGGGAGCTACCAGAGGATCTATGGCAAGATAGAGAAGGATGGCGGTTAGGAGTCGGAAGACGTCGGAGAACGTTATAAACCGATATTTATATATATGTTATATACGAAAAAACGCTTATGTTTAAGTAATGTTACGCAATGTCAAACATCAGATTACGATTTCCGTATTTTCATGAGAACGATGCTACGTTGCGTTTTTATAAAATAAACACATTAAGTAACACAAATATTATGTTACAGAAAAATAATGATTTCTGCACTTTCATGGGAGCGACGCTACATCGAATTCTCCATGAAAATAAACGCTGACGTTGATTTAACAAATTCTATAAATTCTTTGACTTTATGTAAAATAGTTAGTTACAATTATAATTTCAACCTATTACTTCTTTTTTATATAACATAAAACTGTGTAACTCAATAAAAATTGTTTTTAAAAAGTTTAACGTGAATTTGTGAATATAACAGTGGCGCAGTCAGTAGGATTCCTAAACACATTTAGAACAAGGATTGCCTAACTAAGTGTGGTGGTTCCTAAACCTTTAAGGAATTTTCAAGTACCAGCTCCAGATCTTCAAGAAGCAGACGGTCTCTCCGGCACCAGGAACACGCAAACTGCTAACCAGGTGTATCAAAGCTCACGGATAAGGATTTCAGCTGCCAAGGAAGGAATGAAAATATTTACGTAAGAATCATCTCGTTTTATTTTTATTTAATATTTTGCAATTTATTTTTTATTTTTACCAAGTTCTATTGTCATAATTTACTTTTTTTTGAATACAATCATTTTAATATAAAGCAAAATGCCTGAAACACGTAGTGCAACAAACGCTAATGCCAATGCTAATACTCCAGTTGCTCAAACCGATCAAGCGTCGAATCTAGAACCTTACAGATTATCAGAAATATTTTCAATAATTCCGGAATATGACGGTAATCAAATTTTCTTAAATACTTTTATAAATGCTTGTAAAACAGCTTACAGAATGGCCGACAACGACCAAAAAGTACTTTTAACTCTTCATATTAAAAACAAACTTAAAGGAAGAGCCGCTGAATTAGTTAATTCACGCGACCCTTCAAATTGGGAAGAAATTAAAACATTATTAAATACTCACTTTGGAGATTCTCGCGACTTAAATTCGTTGATTCAAGACCTTCAAAGAATGAAACAACTACCAAACGAATCGCCTTTAATTTTTGTTTCGAGATTACAAACTCTGGAAGCAAAAATGTATTCAGCTATAAGTAAACAACAGCATTTAACAATAGATCAAAAAGTAGCACAAACACGTCTTATAGAATCATTAACTTTAAATACTTTATTAACCGGTTTAGATCCAAAAATCGGTCAAATTGTTAGAGCTAGTAATCCAATAAGTGTTTTATCAGCTATTTCACGAATCAGAAGAGAACTTCAATTAACATACTATGAAAACCACAAACCTCAGACTAATCGTAATACAAATAATATACCTACTCGTAGATTTAGCCAAAATTCACCAAAACAATGTAATTTTTGTCACAGAATAGGACATACTATAAATGAGTGTCTCACACGTCAAAGACAATCTCAAAATTTAGCTCAGGGTTCCTTTAGACCAAATCAAACTCCTAATTCACATAACCAAACTGGCCAAAATTTTCAACAAAGGCCACAATTTCAAAATAACCAACAAAATCAAAATCGCCCATCTGTAATTAGACCAAATCCAAGTTTTAGACCTCAAGGACCACCGGGAAATCGACCCAATACAAATTTTAATCAACAAAGAACTTTTCATTTCAATCGAAATCGTGATTTTAACAAACACTCTCATAACAGTTATGACTATTATACAGATGATAGTCAAAATTATTATGAAAATCAAGAACAATACTCCGATAATTCACTTAATTATCAAGAATATTACCAAGAAATTAACCCCAGTGCTCCTGACTATTATACTGTTAATAGTGAAATAGAGGAGAACTATTATACTGCTGATAGTGATCCTAACTCTGATAATGGTATACCAGTTTGCAATACGAATGAAGACGAAACTTTCGATTATAGCCATATCGAACAAGACAATTTTAATTATAATAATGAAAATGTTTATAACTTTGATTCTGATAACCTCCTAAATCCAAATCATGATTATTATCAGGATTTTCGACAAGGCCCTCTACAAACGAAACCCCCAGATCCGCTAAACGACCAAACTTCAAATTTGTCGATCCCAGACCTCAGTTCACAAATTCAAACCATTAGTTTGAACAGTCCAGAATCGGACTGCCTCGAACAGATGTTCATGTAAAAAATACCTTACCGGTAAATTCTAAAAACTTATACTATATTAAAGACAGAACAAACACTTATAAAATTCTAATTGATACAGGTGCTGGATTATCAATTTTCAAACCCAAAACTTGCGAAAATTATAGAAATCGATCCCCTGAAAATGTAATTATTCAAGGTATAACGAACCAAAAAATAAGAGTTAACGAATCAACCCTTATTCCATTTAAACCTAACGATCCACACAGAGTATTCATTTGTAATTTAGATATTGATTTTGATGGATTATTAGGCATGGATTTTTTGGAACATTATAATTGTATAGTTGATCTAAAAAATAAACAACTTATTACTGATTTCAAGATTGTACCATTATTTAAAGTAACAGATAATGAAACTACCAATATTTCAATTGAAAACCAATTTCCACAAATTTACAAAAATACAATTTCCATTGAACCTAGGACTGAACAAATATTTAAACTAAAATGCGATTTAGTTAATACTGATGCTATACTGGTAGGTCAAGAAGTAGAGAAAGTTAAACTACCAAACGCATTAGTTAAAATAAATGAAAAAGGAGAATTTTTTGTTTCAGTATTAAATGTTAATTGTATACCTAAAACTGTAACATTTTCAAAACTTAACTTAGAACCATATGAAATAAATAATGTAAATAATATTCAACTAACCACCCAAGAAATGTGCACCGACAGAACATCGGAATTAAAAAATCAACTAAGACTTGATCATCTTAATGAAGAAGAACGAGACTTAATTTTCCAACTTTGTCATGATTTTTCTGACATTTTTTATTTAGAAGGAGACATACTTACTTTCACCAACGAAATAAAACATTCCATAGATACGCAAAATTCTAAGCCCACTTATGTAAAATCATATCGCTATCCCCAAATTCATAAACAAGAGGTGAAAGATCAGATCAATAAAATGCTTTCACAAAACATTATACAACCCAGCAATTCCCCATGGTCATCGCCCGTGTGAGTTGTGCCCAAGAAGCTCGACGCATCAGGTAAACAAAAATGGCGTGTTGTCGTAGACTACAGAAAACTGAATGAGGTTACCGTAGACGACAAATACCCGTTACCAAACATTGGAGATTTATTGGACCAGCTTGGTAAGTGTCAATATTTCACGACACTAGATCTTGCATCAGGCTTTCATCAAATTGAAATAATGCCTGAAGATATACCAAAGACCGCCTTCACAGTTGAAAACGGACATTTCGAATTCCTCAGAATGCCGTACGGTCTAAAAAATGCACCTTCAACATTCCAGAGGGTCATGGACAATGTCCTTGCTGGAATTCAAAACGAGCGATGTCTTGTCTATATGGACGACATCATCGTCTATTCACCGACAATTCAAGAACATATTACCCGCTTAACGGAAGTATTCAAGAGACTTCAAAAAGCTAACTTAAAACTTCAGCCAGACAAGTGTGAATTCTTGAGAAAAGAAGTCGCCTACCTTGGACATTTAATCACGGAAGATGGCGTTAAGCCGTTTCCGGCAAAAATTGAATGCGTCCAAAAATTCCCTCAACCTACGAACCAAAAGGAAATAAAATCCTTTTTGGGACTCGCTGGTTACTACAGAAGATTTATACCGAACTTCGCTAAAATTTCCAAACCAATGACAAAACTTTTACAAAAGGATGTCCCATTTAATTTTGACTCCGAATGTCAAAAGTCATTCCAAGAATTAAAAAATGCTCTTACTTCTACTCCGATATTGATATACCCAAACTTTGAAGAACGATTTCTTTTAACTACCGATGCTAGCGCATTTGCAATCGGTGCAGTTTTGTCACAAGGCCCAATAGGTAAGGATTTACCGATAGCCTATGCGTCCAGGACATTGTGCAAAGCAGAAACCAAATACTCTACGATAGAGAGAGAACTTTTGGCAATTGTGTGGGCAGTTAAACACTTTAGACCCTATTTATATGGCCGAAAATTTACCCTTATAACTGACCACCGTCCACTTACTTGGTTATTCTCTATAAAAGACCCCGGTAGTCGTCTAGCACGATGGCGCCTCAAATTAGAGGAATACGACTATCAAATTGAATTCAAATCTGGCAAATCCAATAAAAATGCCGATGCCCTTTCTCGAATAAAAATTAACCACATAAATGACTTTGATTCATTTCGTTCAAAATTAGGAAACTTTAAATATTTACCTTACCCAATTTATCCCGCTCTTGAAGATGCAGGGCCATCACAACAAACTGAAAATAAACCTGAAATTGACTGGGATGTCGCTGCAGAAGAATTTTTGTCTTTTGAGGAACTTTATAAAACAAAATCACTGATTGACTATTCTAAAATAGAATATTCCAATAATCATCTACTAGACAAACAGAATAAAAACATTTTAACCTTTTTTCAACAAAACAATTTACAAGATTTTCATGAAAAAATAATTGAGGATATATTTGAGGAAAACCCCGACTTTTCTTATGCAAAAATTAATGTACTTAGCAGTAAAACTGTCAAAAATAGAAAATACCTTATTATTGCTATACCATGGGATCCAGACAGTATTAGTGAATACTTATTTGCTGCAATTTACAGAAATCGAGATTTATTTAAACCTTCAGAAAAATATTTTATCGAAAATAATCCTGACCTTCCAATACTAGAAACACTATCATTTCTACTTTCGGAAGTTGACGTAAAATTCACTATTTGTCAAAATATTACTAAAGAGCCAGAACAAAATCAAATACCTATCATCTTAGATCAATTCCATAATGGCAAAAGCCACCTTCACCGCGGAATTAATGAAACTATTAGGCGAATACGACAAAAATATAATTGGGCCGGCCTCAATCGAGATGTCGAAAATTATATTAAGTCATGCCGGGCATGCCAAGAGACAAAAATATGTCGCAAAAATTTGGACAGTCCCCTCGTTATAACTGAAACGCCTAAAACACCTTTTGAACGTATTAATATTGATATTTTAGAGGTACCTCAAAAGAATTACGCTCTTACAATAAGAGACGAACTAACAAAATTTTCTCAAGCATATCCGCTTGAAGATAAAAGTGCCAAATCCGTTGTCACTTCATTATTAGCTTATTTTCAGCATTTTGGTGCACCACTTCGCATTCATTGCGATGCCGGTCGCGAATTCAATAATGCGTTAATGAAAGACCTTTGTAATATGTTCGATATTAAGTTAACATATTCAAGTGTCGGTCATCCGCAAAGTAACGGATCTCTAGAAAGATTACATGCTACTCTGTTAGAAATGATTCGATTAAATTTAGCAGACCACCCCAATGAACACCCCTTCAGTATTTTACCATTTGCTATTATCGCTTATAATAACTCTATAAACAAAACACACGGATTCACACCATACGAACTTGTATTTGGACACACGTCCAGTAGACCTCCCGAAAAATTATACAATGAACAAGAATTAATTACTAAATATATTAGAGATCTAAATAACCGCATATCCTATTATTATAAAATAGCGAGAGAAAAAACCATAAAGCAAAAAGAAAAAGCTAAAGACCGATTTGACAAACATGTCTCCGAAAACAAACCAAATTATGAAGTAGGTGACAAAGTTTACGTAAAAGAAACTCAAATAAAAAACAAGTTAGAAAATAAGTTTAATGGCCCTTTTGAAATACTAGAGATACACAGAAATTCCGCAACAGTATTAAATTTAGAAACAAATAACAAATCAAAAATAAATTTCGATCTTATGAAACCCTATGTTGAAAATTAACTTATTTTCAGGTTTCTGCTGCTGATCGGAACAGCAACATGTCAATATAAAATCGAACCCATAAACAATACAGTTGGAATCTACTACCACGACGAAACCAAAATAATGGTTTCGAACGACGAATGGACTTTATTAGTGCATAAAAATATATCAGCTTTTAAACAAACTTTTGAAAGAAATAATAGAATTCTTGACACAATTCAAAATACCTTTACTTCAAACTACTCCAGTATGAAGTCCTTCCGATCCGAAGTAAAATCACATTTGGCATTATTGCAACAAATTACAAAATCTATTGGCGATAAATTCAGTGAAATATCTTTCGATGTTAAAAGACAAAAACGAGGGTTAATTAATGGTATTGGCACCATATTTAAATCAATAACCGGAAATCTCGATGCGTCTGACGGTGAATATTATATGGACTGCATTAATAAATTAAAAACTGATCAAAACCAGATAGAAAACTTATTAAAAAATCAAATATCAATCACAAGCTCAGTCATAACAAATCTCAACAGTACCATGGGACAATTAAAATTAAATGAGAAAATATTTAATTCAGATATAGAAAAAATTGAAACCACCATTCGACAATCAACAAACGAAATTGCGCTTATCGAAGCCAAATTAAATTTCTTTGAAATTTGCGAACAACTAATGGAGAGTTATTCGTATCTTGAAAATACTATTAATGATATTCTAAACTCTATCACATTTGCACAGCTTCAAATAATTCATACTTCTATTATTGAACCAGAAAATTTGATCACTGCTCTTAAGAAAATATCAGAAAATACAGTAAGAAAAGGTTTACCGCTACCAATAAAATATTCTGAAATTTCACAGTATTTGGAAATAATCGATCTCGAAGCATATCAAACAAATTCAGATCTTGTTTTCGTTCTTAAAATACCTTTGATTGAACCACAAGTATTTACTTTATTCCACCTATACCCAATACCAATTTATGATAATACTCGTAGAACTGGATTTCACCACATTTTATCATTTTCACAAAAATATTTAGCGCGAGATGATGATTCTTTATCCTACATTCCAATCCACGATTTACAAAAGTGTAAACAGTTATCTACGCATCAAAAGTTGTGTCGCGATGTTTACGCGTACCCTATAGACGATAACGCGATATGTGAAGCCCGTTTGTTAAGACAATATAAGACATTTCCTGCGAATTGTAAAAGTGCGGTAGTCAACGGACAAGGTTATAATGTGCAAAAACTCGAAGAAAACGTGTGGCTAGTGTCGATTGCCGAACCGGTACACGTGACCATAAGTCTTCCAGACACAAAAACGAAAACATTAACCGTAAATGAAAATTCTATTTTACAGCTATACTCAGGATGCTCCGCTTTTGTTGGCATTACTAAAATACAAGCTAGTACCAGAAAAACTATAAACATTCCTCATGTACTTCATCCCGTAATGGTTGATTACAACTGTTGCCTAGACATTCCAAACAAAGTAGAAGTACCCAAAATAGAACCACTAGATCTTAATAACATTAACTTGAATGATCTGCAAGTGACAAAACACAAACTGGACCAATACTCAAAAAGTTTGGATGAACTCATAAACAAACCGTTTGTTGAGAAAAATATTTCGTGGTTCACATATACTACGATCTCACTCATCGTTGCCTTGATCGTCCTCTACACCTGTTATAAGTGTAGAAATATTAAATTCAACAAATCGCCAGGAAAGCCTGTTCCGGACCAACCGAATGATGTTTTTATCAAAATTCATAACATTCTGGCAAAAAGAAGACCCAAACTTGACACTGAAGCCTCTGAGGAAGTGGAAATCGAAAATTGACAATTTCATGGTTTAATGTATACCTTTATATTTTTATTTTTTGTATTTTGCGTATTTTCCTTTTAATCTTTAAATCTCTGTATATATTGTATTGTCTATTTTATATTTTATGTATTTTGGTTTTTATTCTCAAAATTGTTGTTTATTAAACAACAATTTTAATTAAGGGGGGAGTTGTTATATACGAAAAAACGCTTATGTTTAAGTAATGTTACGCAATGTCAAACATCAGATTACGATTTCCGTATTTTCATGAGAACGATGCTACGTTGCGTTTTTATAAAATAAACACATTAAGTAACACAAATATTATGTTACAGAAAAATAATGATTTCTGCACTTTCATGGGAGCGACGCTACATCGAATTCTCCATGAAAATAAACGCTGACGTTGATTTAACAAATTCTATAAATTCTTTGACTTTATGTAAAATAGTTAGTTACAATTATAATTTCAACCTATTACTTCTTTTTTATATAACATAAAACTGTGTAACTCAATAAAAATTGTTTTTAAAAAGTTTAACGTGAATTTGTGAATATAACATATATATATATATATATATATATATATATATATATATATATATATATATATATATATAAAAAGATGTAGGAATATCGCGTGATATGTTAACAACAAAGAGATTCATGGGTAATTCACGCAAAATGAAGGGTTATTGAAACAGAGTGGTAACCGCGGACATGCATGTTTCTAGCTCATTTGCCTTCGTCAGCACGGTCAGCACCGTGCTGACGAAGGCAAATGAGCTAGAAACATGCATGTCCGCGGTTACCACTCTGTTTCAATAACCCTTCATTTTGCGTGAATTACCCATGAATCTCTTTGTTATATATATATATATATATATATATATATATATATATATATATATATATATATATATATATATATATATATATAGATTATTTGGTGATTATAAGAAAAATAACTCGCATTTGCTAAAATTGAGTTCAAGACCAATATCCTTGGAATTGTTTATAATATAGACAAGAGATTTGAATACGGAATTAGTATTACCACCTAAAGAACCATCATCAAGGTACCAAGCATTGAATTCGATGTCAATGTTGCTTATAAGTGTGTATCGATATGCAATAAAGGAGAGGTGCCAAAGGGTCCCCTTGTTCCGAACTCAGAGTAGGGAACGTACTATTAAGTTTCTCTAAAGGATGTTTCGATTTTAATTCTGTTAAAGTGGCTGCACTGACAAAACTGTCATCTGAAGCTAAGATTTTGATTGCGGATGTCAAGTCGCCGTCAGAAACTTTATTATTGACATTTTTAATTTTACTATTTTTGATAAGTTTATGTTTATCCGAACTGAGAAATTTCTGTTTTGCTGATCAGAGAAATTTAAATGATGATCTATATTTTCAAAAGTTTTTAAATTATTCTTGATTATAGTAGAGAGAGATACTTTTTTCTTAGAATTTTTAGAAAGAAGATGCGTTTATTTTTAATTCCTTTTAAAACACAGTGACAGGAGTTGTAATTTTAAAATTACAGGGTTATCACACCCTTTAGTGATCAGATATTTATTTTATGAAAGCGTGTAATCTATCATTTCATTTGTTTAGTATCTAAAAGGGTCAATCACTGTACTATTTTACCTTATTGATTAATTACCTTGTCCTTGGAGGATTTTATGGAATTCTGCTTTTGCTCAATATCAAATTACTGTATAAATGATGATGATAGTTTGTATTTTCGGTTGTTGTGCAGAGAAATCTAACCTTGTGAGAAGGTCACATCTAAACTGTAATTAGTTTCCACGATATTGTAGAGCTTTCTTTTAATTTGCGATGTTTATGGTGCACGCGATTGCAGCTCCAACGGATCAATATAAAGTCATTTTTGGAAGAATAAATAATACAGTTAGATTTTAAAATAAATGTTACACAAAATCAATAGGGTTCATCTGTGAGACGTCCTAAACAATATCCAATCATAAAATTGGTCATTTTTATGCACAAAAAATATCCGTTGCACCCTAAACATCTAGTTAATACTTTTTGTAGGGCGAAAAGAACTCTAAGTTCAAGTACAGAAGCTTCCCTAGAGATTGACGCCCTCTACGAAGGCATCGACTTTTATTCTAAAATATCCCGAGCTCGTTTCGAAGAATTGAACTCGGATCTATTCAGAAGCACCCTTCAACCTGTCGAAAAAGCGCTCAAAGATGCCAACATGTCAAAGAATCAAATAAACGACGTGGTTTTGGTAGGAGGTTCGATCCGCATTCCTAAAATTCAATCTCTCCTTCAGAAATATTTCGATGGTAAAACGTTGAACCTGAGTATTAACCCGGATGAAGCTGTAGCTTACGGAGCCGCTGTACAAGCCGCCATATTGAGCGGAGACACTAGTTCGAAGATACAGGACGTGTTGCTGGTCGATGTAACTCCTTTGTCTTTGGGTATCGAAACTGCTGGAGGTGTTATGTCGAAGATTATTGATAGGAACGCCAGGATACCTTGCAAACAGACGCAAACTTTTACTACTTATTCTGACGAACAACCAGCAGTTACGATTCAAGTTTTTGAAGGGGAAAGGGCCATGACGAAAGATAATAATTTGTTAGGTGAGTATAATATTAACATATTAAAAATGTTACCAATCAATTCGGGGCGAAATTTCACATATATGAACGAATTCCGTGAAAATATTTCTTTGAAAAATGGTAAAATTAAAGCTAAAATAAAAATCGGGAATTTTTCCATTGGGGAAAATGTTTTTTCCTCAAATAAAAGACTGGAAGTGTGGCCTATAAGGTTTTTAGGTGCGAGAAATTGATTGGCAAAATCTGTTCTTCACTACAGTAATTTTTTACCATCTAAACAGGAGTTGAAATTATTTTAAACCATGCTTTCATAAAAAATCGCACAGACCAAAATAAAGCAACTATTGAATTCATATTTTAGAAGAGTATTCCCAAATAATCATTCTAAGAGGAAAAAAATCAAGGGCTTACCACAATGGTGCGTTTGCGAGGTACAGTGCGTCAAAGTAGAAGTATCGAAAAAAATAGTGGTAATATCGAATACCCCTCGTAATTAAAAAAATAAAAGGGTTAAGACCATAAAAATGTTAACAATCAATTCGAGACGAAATTTTATATGAATGGACTAATTTAGTGAGAATATTTCACGATTTTAAGTAGGTTTTCAAATTTTGATAAATTCCATTAATTTCTTAATAAAATTAACAAACTAAGATCTTGATTGGAATTTTTATAAATTCCGACATCTGAAAAGGTAAAATGACATGAGAAGTTGACGCGATATGGTACCTCAGTTTCCACGACCTTGGGCATTCTGTCAGGTGGCATTTCAAGGATTTCGCACCTCATGTGTATTCTTGTATGTTTCATGGCATGGTGCTTACACCAGTTTCCATTACACTGCATTCTATATGCAGCCATTTTAGCCTGCCCCTGTATATATTAATCTATTGGTGGGATGTTTGGCAATATTTCCAATGCTGCAGTTGCAGTGCATTTCATGGCGCCTGTAATGCTCAGACACGTAGCTCGCTACACTTTAGAAAGCGTTTTAGCGGCTGTACTTTGCTGAACTTTAGGCCACCACACAATTACACCGTATACCATCATTGGTCTGATTACTCTGGTGTACAACCAGTTTACTATTGACGGAGTTAGACCTCAAGCATTTGCTCGTCTTATCGTTATTAGCGTAATCTGAGAACGGCTTGTGATGCTCGCTAGATGGTTGTTCCAGGTTAGCTTGTCATCTAAGCGGATTCCTAGGTATTTTGCTTTCCTGGCAACCTGATTGCCGACAAGTTTTGGCACACTAGTGATCTCCACAATTCGCTGCTTTGTAAATGGTACCATGATGGTTTTCGAGGGATTGACAGACAATCCCTCCGCATCACACCATGTCTCCACTACGGACAGTGCCCTCTACATTAGTTCCAGGTAGATGCCTACGTGTTTTCCTCGTATTAGAATAACAATGTCATCAGTATATCTTTGAGCATACCATCCCTGCTCGTTTAGTGCAACATGGAGGTCGTCGACTACCAGACTCCACAGCTCTGTGACAGAACACATTCCTGTGGACATCCTCTTTCTGTCTTCCCTTCTCTTGTGACACCACACAGGGATGCTTGTACTCTCCTGCTCCTTAGCATGTTCTCTCTAGATAAGACACTATAGTTGTGAATAAGCGAATTCCGGGTATAACTTCAAAACCTAAAGTAGAAATTGTTTACACCGCTTTTTTTGGTATTTCTATTTTTATTTCGGCTTTTTATTTATCCAAGGCGCCGACTTAAGTATTTTTGAGAATGTTCGAGATCGAGGTTAGGACTATAAAAGTGTCGATCGCGCTTCAACACTCATCATTCACTTGTTCTAGTCCATCGTTAGAGGAAGGTGTAATAGCAGAGTTGGACACTGATTCAAACCAACTCGTAGTCGACCTCACCGGCAACTTGTACGCCTCCACCAAAAATTTACGAACCCACGTGTAATACTTGGAAGTGTTACAACTGTCTCTTTCGAAACAAAATTTTTATTTATGAACCCCTGAAGAAACCCGCAACTACTACAACTAAAAATCCACACCAGACGTAGGAAGGATATAACCCAGGTAAATATTAAACACCCACGAAAGTTAATAAGTCAGGACACTCTTAACTGGGGAAAATAAAACCCCGATCATCCCCTACCTTCCTCAACCACCCCACACCAACCCCCGCCAACAACATAACATACACTCAAACTCTGAACCTCAGAAACCTCCCACCCCAATATTCAACCCAAAAATCTCTTTATACCCTTTTAAACACCCTCGAACTTATCAACGGACACATACTATATCTCAAAGCTAACTTCAATAGAACAGCCCTCCTCAAAACCTCTTCCACGTTGTCAGTTAACACATTCCTTAGAAGAATCCAAAACTCCACTGGTGACCCCAACATCACTATTCATATTCTAAACTCCACTCAACGTCCACCCCAACCAGTCAAAACCCTAATACCCACTTTTTCACTAGTCTGCAGAAATGTAGACCCAACGATCCCTCTCGAAGAATTCGAGGAAATTCTTCACGATCAAGAATTCCCGTTCACCAAAACTTGGCGAATTATCGCCAAGGCCACAAATAAACCCACTTCGATGTTCCGCATCATCACACATTCCGAGATCCATTACCACCAAGCCCTCACTTCCGGCATTTCATTCTTTGGCTTTCCACACCAGTGCGAACCATCCAACGCCAACCCTCTGCCCCCCATCCCAAAATATTGCAACCGATGCACCAAATTCGGACATTCTTCCGATTCTTGTCGGTCTCAATCGATTTGCCCTTCCTGCGGCCAAACCGGCCACCGCATCGAAAAATGCCCCAAGTCCGGTACTCCTACTTGCACCAATTGCGGCGGACCTCACGCCGCTTTCCACCCTCGCTGCCCCCATAGGCTAACCACACCAAACACCCCCCAAGAAACCGCCCCAGTCATCATCGAAAAGCCACCAGTTCCTTTCGAACACTCTACAGACTCCAAAATCATCATAGAAATCCTTACCGTCACCCTAATGAACGCCATTCCCAACATCATAGCCGACACTCTTCGTCACCTAATTCCCTCCATATATCGACACCACTGCTCTATCACAAACATAGGCAGGCGTGCTCACTTCGCTTTCACTCCCATCAGGAGTAAAAGCACTTCCACTTAAATCCGCGAGCCCCAACCCTTCCCACCGTCGGTGCTGCAGGTTTTTCACGTTTTTTCCTGTAGCATGGTGAATTTATTCACTAGCCAAATGGGCCGACATCGACGAAATTTTTAGATTTAATATTATTATTGGTACACAAACCTACATTCAACTCAAATCAATTCTACATAAACAATAAACTACAACCTCCCCTCGAATTCTTCAGCCAACCATTCACCTCTCAACACCAACACAAACACAACCCGCCAACCCCAACCGAACGCGCACACAAACCCCAAATAAAAAAGCCTCCAAACCCGCCATGCAGAGGAACCGCATCCTATATCAGGCCTTATCTCGAAAACCCCCAAAACCAACTCAAAACTAACAAACCCACCAGAAAATCTCTCGAACTCCTCTCTCTCTCTCTCTCTCTCTCAACACTCATCAGTCGACGATTAGCGTCCGGAACGATAAGTACCTACTTACTTACAGGCTAGCTAGCGAATTGCGAATTTTAAACGAAGTATTTAGGTATTGTTCTACTGCTGTATTCTGATTGTATCAGTTTTGTACATTTCTTCTTTGGACTAAACTCTCCTACGCAGTAACATTATTAATAAATAAGAATGGAACGTTGGCTTAAAGGCGTTAAACGTGTTACAATATCTTCTAATGAAGCCGATTGTTCAAAAGCAGTACGCCTAGAGTATACAGGAATTACCGATCCAGACGATGATGCAACGACGTTAAGCTCCACGGTTTCAAAGGCGAAAAAAGGAAGTATGATGAATCATATATATCAGTTTCGGATTTGTCGATTTCAACGATTCGCCTCTTTGTATGTTATGTAGTAAATTGCTTCCTAATAGTTCCATGGCACCTACCAAGTGGCGCCGACATTTGTAAACTGTACATCCTGTGTCTAAAGACAAGAATAAAGAATTTTTTGTACGTAAAAAAGAACAATTATTGGAAAGTCAAAAAACTATGATGCTTGTAACCCAAACTATCAATGAAAAGGCCACGGAGGCATCATATTTAGTTAGCTATCGCGTTGCACAAGCAGACAGTGGCGGCCTTACCCATTACGAGGCTCCGGGCAGCAGGTCTTTGCGAGGGCTTTTGTCCTTCGTGAAAAGTATGTGATGCGAAAGTAGGTCTAGTTGTTTGGTTTAGGTATTTGTCATGCTTAAGAAGAAATGCTAAAATTATACAAATAAATCAAATTTGAGTCTAAAAATATTTTACATTGAAAGATTTACAAAATTAACAAATACAGAGATGATAAATTTTAAAATTGATGTTTGCGGCTTTTCCAAAGACTTAAGTCTTTAATTAAAGCACAATAATTTAACGAATGAGCTACGTCATTTTCGATTGAAAGAATAGCAAGGGCTGAAAGCCAATCTTGTGACATCGAATTCCTCAAATATGTTTTAATAATTTTAAGCCTCGAAAAACTTCTTTCAGCAGACGCAACTGTAATAGGTGAGGTAGCAATAATTCCCAGGACTATTTCGATAGTGGGGTAAACTTCAGTTAATTTTTTTTCTATTATGTATTTTAGCACCAAGATAATGTCATCGCTTCCTTCATACACACGGATGAACATATTCAGTTCTTCGTACAATTCATATCCATCAATATCACTTGATTCTCCTACTGTCATAGATACTTGCAAGTCGCTGGATTGCTTTAAAAGTTCACTATCACTAATTTCCTTTAATTTTTTTATATTATACATGAAACCAAATATGTTCTCATGATGTTTAAGAGCCTCAAACCTAGGATGACAGCTTGCACGCACATTGTCGACAATGACATAAAAATAGTTTATTTTGAAAATTTCTTCTTCATCTTCCCCTTCATAATCAAAATGCCTTTTTACTTTTCCGCCCAACCTTTATATATGGGAGAAAAGTATTGGTTTACCCAAAAAAAGTTGGAATTTTGAAATTTTTTTTGAGTTATTTTCTCGTTTTCTATCAACAACAATACGAAAAAACGGTTTTTAGAAAAAAAAAATCCTGTTTGTATATCGTCGTCGTTGTCGTCGGCCACTTTTCCTTACATGTCTTGTTAGCACGATACAGCCTCCGGAGTGCAATAAGTCAGCAATTTTATGATTGAATATTGTCAAGGACATGTCACAGATGATCCCTATTGATTTTCAGTTCACCAGAGCCAGTACAACGGGTGCTATGGTACTTGAAGTACGACATTTTGTAATTTTTTGAGAAATTTCAGTTTGTTAGCACGATACAGCCTACGGAGTTCAACAAGTCACCTATTTTATGATTAAATATTATTCAGGGCATCTCATTGATGAACCCTATTGATTTTCAGCTCACCGGAGCCAATACAACAAGTGCTACAGTACTTTAAGTACGATGTTTTTGAAGAAGTTTCAGTTTGTTAGCACGATACAGCCTCCGGAGTATATACAAAAGACCAATTTTATGATTGAATATTATTCAAAACGTCTCAAAGATGAACCCTATTTATATTCCACTCAGTAAAGCCAGTATAACGGGTGCTATGGTACTTGAAGTACAAAATTTTCGTCATTTTTGGAGAATTTTCAGTTTGTTAGCACGATACAGCCTCCATAGTGTATACGATTGATCAATTTTATGATTGAATATTGTTCAAGGTGTCTCACAGATGTACCCTATTGATTTTCAGTTGACTATAGCGAGTACAGCGGGTCCTATAAATCCAGATATACTGAATTTTTGGAGAAATTTCGGTTTGTTAGCACGATACATCCCCCGAAGTGTATACAAGTAATAATTTTATGATAGAATATTGTTCAGGGCCACAGTTGCGGAAAAGTTAGTTTTAATCATTAAAACCGTTTATTTTATGTCGTCTTCTGACTTCTTAGAACTGTCTGTCAATATCATTTTTCTCGGCTATTTCTCTTGCTGTTACAAGGGATGACTGAAAACCATTTTCTCGATATTTAGCGAGCTAATTTGTGTATGCGTCTTGGTGTTGTATAGCCACATCTAAGTGCATGTTTTCGGTTTGCCACATTTTACTTATAATATTTATCTTTGTAAGAACGTCATACCATATGACAAGTGAAACTACAAATTCGTATGTTCCAATTTATTGTAAAAGTATATTTCTATTGTTCGGTATTGTTCTTGTAGCCCTGAAGAAGGTGACGAATTGCACCGAAACGTTGGCGAATAGAATAAAAGAGTCAAACTAGTTATTATTTTTTATCCGCTGCTGACAAACAAAAATTTTCATTCGGATACGAAGCATCATTACACAATAAAACTACTATTATTATTAGTGTTAGTGAGTTAGTGTATAAATAAATTAGCAAATAGCCATACCGTGTGTTTAAAATTAATCCCACCCGTTTATTGTTTAAATAAATAACAAAAACATTACATTGGTGTCAGGTGTGGGGTAATATAAATAAATTGCTACGTAAAAATGGCCAAGAGACTATGTGACCTCAAAGTGGCGGAGCTAAGAGCAGAATTGGAAGATCGTGAGTTGGAAACGTCCGGTAAGAAAAGTGAATTAGTAGAAAGACTTAAATTGGCACTGTAAAATGACGGCTTGATCCAGAAACAGTTTTATTTAATGACGAGGCGTCCACCTTAATCTCGTCAATTTCTGGTAATATTTCTGCTATGAAGAACGATATTTCTACCATGGAAGAGAAGATTTCAACGAATATGAAAAACGATATTTCTGCTATGAAGAACGACATTTCTTCTAATATGGTCGACAAGATCTCTGCTATGAAGAACGATATATCGACCGATATCTTACTAATGAAAAACGACATTAACACTGACGTTGAAAATGAAATTTGGTCTCTAAAATCAGAAATCGAGAATAAAATGACAACTATGGACGAAAAAATCAAGGAGTTAGAGAGTAAGATAACAGATTTACGAACACAAGACACGCCAGCAGAACAAAAGAAGATCGAGATATGCAAGCCAGCAACACAACCCAAGACAGAAAATATTAGCAGTTTTGCCCGAGTCAAGGCTCCAACGTTCGATGGAAAGACATCGTGGACCAATTATGTGAAACAATTTGAAGCAGCCGCTAGAGTGAATAATTGGTCCGATAAGGAGAAAGCATTGAACTAAACCATCGCGCTTCGGGGAGATGCCTTAGATGTACTTTAGAGGATACCTCTGGAAGAAACGGATGATTTCGAGCAGCTGAAGAAAAGGTTGGACATGCGATATGGTCACGAACATCTAGAACATTTGTACCAATCCCAGCTGAAGAACCGAAGGCAGAAACGTGACGAAGCACTTCAAGAATATGGAGTGGATATTACCCGACTCGTTCGATTTGCTTATCCACCAGCAGCAGAGAACATGATGGAATGTCTGGGTATACAGGCGTTGATTGATGGCTTACGTGACCCCGATATGCAGAGGACGCTTCGATTAGCCCATCCGAAAACATTAGTCGACGCATTGACAGCTGCCCTTGAATATGAAGCAGCAACGAAGGCTTCAGGATATAACAAAATCAGGACCATCCAAGAAGAAGGTGACGAAGACAGATTTGACCAGTTCATCAGTTTAATGAAAAATATGATGGACAAGATTTCTCGCCCCAAGACTCCTGCAAACCAAGAACCCCAGTCACAGGAAAACTAGAACGGGTGGGCTACGAGGGGGCAGCACCGACCCATGATCGTTCCAAAGACCCTCTCATACTGATAGCTTCTCTCGGATGTCGCAACGACAGTGTATATGTGGATGGCGTAGTGAATGGCAAGAAATATGCTCTGCTGGTTGACACTGGAGCAACTAGGACCATTATACGACCACAAATAATAAACTCCAAGAAGAAGCTTTTACCAACGAGACTGCGACTGCGGACCGCCACAGGTGAGAGTGCCAACATTCACGGTGAGACACAAATCCAATTGGGAATTGGCGCAGAAAAGTTCACGCATACGGTAATCGTAGCTAACATTGAAGAAGACGTGATTCTGGGAATGGACGTAATGAATATACCTGGTTTCCAATTAGACTTTAGAAACAGAACCATTAAAGTGGGTTCCGAGGAGGTATTCCTTCATCCATATGAAGGCAGCGCAGTATTGGCAGCTATACAGGAAGATACCGTTCTACCCGCACGAAGCGAAACCATGATAGTAGCACGGCTACAGGGAATCATGGAGGAAGGTACACCGGTTATGATGGAACCAAGGAACCATGACGAGGAGGTTGGCAAAGGAGTACTAATTGGGAAAGGATTGATTACGTCGGCGAAGGAGATCCCTGTACGATTGATAAACGTGAATGATTACCCAATTACCATCAAGAAGGAAACCAAGATTGGATCCTGCGTACCAGTGACGTCTATAGTTCGTCAAACAATGACCACTGACAATTCTAATGCCAGATTCGAACAGATGTTATCAGTAGCTGGTCAATCTTTGGATCGAGCTGAAATAAAGAGAATGAGAGCATTTCTCTTGCAGTATCGAGACTTATTCGTACCAAAAGGAGGAAAGACTGGCAGAACATCCGCCGTCAAACACAAAATCGATACTGGTAATGCTAAGCCAATTAGACAACCAGCTCGAAGACTTCCACGAGCGAAGAGAGGGGAAGCTGAAAGAATAATTCAAGAGATGGCAGAAGAAAAAGTAATAGAACCATCTACTAGTCGATGGGTGTCCCCAGTAGTGCTCGTCAAGAAAAAGGATGGAACTACGAGATTCTGCGTGGATTATCGCCAGCTTAACAACGTGACGAAGAAAGACAGCTATCCTCTACCTCGAATTGACGATACGCTAGACACTTTGGCCGGCAACAAACTGTTTTCCACCTTGGACCTGAAGTCTGGTTATTGGCAAGTGGAAATGGATGCAGAAGATAAAGAGAAGACTGCTTTTACCACCGGATCTGGATTATGGCAATTCAACGTCATGCCATTCGGGCTCTGTAATGCGCCTGCGACATTCGAAAGACTCATGGAAAATGTCTTGAGAGGGTTGTCTTGGAAGACATGCCTGGTCTATTTGGACGACGTCGTAGTACTGGGGAAAACATTTGACGAACATCTGAAGAATTCTGAAGACGTATTCAAACGACTCCAAGCTGCCCAGCTCATGTTAAACCCGAAGAAATGTCAGCTGTTCCAAAACCGAGTCAACTATCTAGGTCATATAGTGAGCAATGAAGGAGTCGCGGTGGATCCAGAGAAAATTGCTTCCATTCAGCAATGGCCGCAACCCACCGACAAACATCAAATTAGGAGATTCCTTGGACTTTGCACGTATTATAGAAGATTTATCAGGAAGTTTGGAGATATTGCTAAGCCTCTGACTCGACTTACAGAAGAAGCAAGAACTTTCCAATGGGACGAAGATTGTCAAACGGCTTTTGATACCTTGAAGAAGCATTTAACCACGGCGCCGATATTAGGATACCCTTTACCAGAGGGAGAATTTATTCTTGACACTGACGCAAGCAACGTAGGAATTGGTGGAGTGCTCTCACAGATCCAAGGAGGGCAAAAAAGAGTGCTGGGATATTTCAGTAAAGTCCTCTCCAAACCAGAACGAAGCTACTGCGTCACAAGAAGAGAACTTTTGGCGGTAGTGAAGTCCGTGGAACACTTTTGCCAGTATCTCTATGAGAGGAAGTTTTTAATCCGGACTGATCATGCAGCACTCAAGTGGTTGATGCAGCTCAAGAATCCCGAGGGCCAGATCGCTAGATGGATTGAACAACTTCAAGAGTACGATTTCAACATCGAACATCGACCTGGTGTGAGTCACCGAAATGCCGACTCCCTAGGGAAGCTGCAGTTTCAAGAGCTACTGTAGTCAACAAGGAATGGTCACCCACCAGGATCAGAGAAGATCAGGATCCTCACCTGAAGATGATCCGGCAATGGAAGAAAGAAAATCGGCGACCTACCTGGCAAGAAGTGTCAAAATTTTCACCGAAACTCAAGGCGTATTGAGCTCAGTGGGACTCCCTTGTCCTGGAAGAAGGGCTGTTGAAAAGAGTCCTTGAAAACGAGGATGGTTCCTAGATGAGGAGACAGCTAGTTATCCCGAGAGCGAGAGTAGCTGAGGTACTGAAGAAGTTACACGACAGTCCATCGGGAGGTCATCTGGGAGTGAAGAAAACCCTTCAGCGAGTCCGTGAAAGGTTTTATTGGATGAATAGCTCCGACGATGTGAAGGACTGGTGTAAGAAATGTACGACTTGTGCTACGAGTAATGGACCGCATCGTGAGAGAAAGGCACCCATGAAACAGTACAATGTTGGAAGCCCTTTCGAAAGGATTGCTTTAGATATCGCTGGACCATTTCCGACGACAGAAAACGCTAGCAAATATATACTGGTTGTAATGGATTATTTCACAAAGTGGTTGGAAATTTACGCTATCCCGAACCAAGAGGCCACAACTGTAGATGATGTATTGGTGAAAGAATTTATCAGCCGATATGGAGTGCCCTTGGAAGTCCACAGCGACCAGGGAAGAAATTTCGAAAGTCATCTATTCCAGGAGATTTGCGAGAAGCTGGGAATGAAGAAGACCAGGACAACAACATTACATTCAGATTGAATGGTCGAGAGAATGAACAAGACTTTTAAAAATACCTGTCCAAAGTAGTATCCAGCCAACAGAGAGATTGGGGCCAGTATCTTTCCCTATTCGCTTTGGCTTATCGATCTGCCGTCAATGAGTCCACGGGTGAAACACAGGCGGAAATCCTGTTTGGACGTGAAATGAGGCTTCCTTGTGACCTGGAGTTTGGCTGTCGGCCTGGAGAAGATCTGGCAGGCGAAGACTACGTGATCCAATTGAGAAGAAGGCTGGACGATATTCATGAATTAGTTCGAACAAATCTTCAAGTTGCCAGCGACAGGATGAAAAGTCGGTACGACACGCAGGTCACAGAAGGCGGTTTTAAAGAAGGAGACAAAGTATGGTTTCACAACCCGACGAGGAGAAAAGGATTTTCTCCAAAATTACAAAAATCCTGGGAAGGCCCATACTTAATCAAGAAAAGGATCAATGATGTTATATATCGCATAAGCAAGATCCCCAACGGAAAACCAAAAGTTGTTCACCAAAACCGACTAGCGCCGTTCGAAGGAGACAATGACCTAGAGGAAGGAGTAAACCTTATTCGAGATGTGTCTGATCCCACCTTCGATGAATTTATGGGCGCGTATGGAGGTACCGGGAAAGCTAGATATGGAGTAACTTCGGAACAACAACAAGATTTGTTCACTGTTTCGGAAGATTATTCACTGGCATACAACATCCCCGCCCGTATCAAGAACGCATTAGGGTTGGCAACCGTCTTTCGAAAGAAGTTCGGGCAATTAGAAAAACTTGAAGACCAGATTCCAGCCCCTGGCAAGACAGTGAAGCTGAAACATAATTCGCGGTACGTCTTCTATGTGGTAACTAAAAATGACTTTCAAGACCGATCTACCTACCGCGATTTGTGGGAAGCACTTCTAAACCTACGAGACCATGTATTGGAATCCAGCGTGAAGAAACTGGCTATGCCTAAGATAGCGGGTAACCAGTTGGATTGGCGAATCATCAGGAACATGGTAGAGGTTATCTTTCGAGATACCGGTGTCCAGATATTAATTTGCAGCTACAACCCCCGTTATCAGTATCCGATGAAGACGGTGCCCTGCTATTTCCATAAGATCGGAAAGTGTAGAAATGGGGCCAGTTGCCGATTCAAATATCCAGTCTCGGCTACACAAAAGTTCCAGGAGGAACTTTCATTTAAGGAGGGGGTAATGTTACGAAAACGCACCCCGAAGCAGATACTAAGTACGGTCCTGTAACCTTATGTTAACGGAGTTAAAAAAATGGCGAGCGCGCCGAATTCTGGGAAAGTCTATTGGGATTTATTGTGACAGTTTTTATAGACATATTCTCGGAAGGTCTTTTAAGGATTGAGCCGGCAATCGAGAAATATCGCGAAAGGCATTTGTTTTGTGTAAGCCGCAGCCCAGAATTCTCTAGTTAAAAAGGCACTAGTATATAAAAAGGACCGATCAGCGGACCAGTTAGTTGATAAAGTGATCTTGACAAATAAACAGTAAATAAGTGAATATAAAAGTGTTGATATATATTATTAATTAAGTTTGTGTGCATATAAATTAAATTTAAGTGATTAGTTAAGTACATATATTATAAATTAAGTGTTAGTGAGTTAGTGTTTAAATAAATTAGCAAGTAGCCATACCGTGTGTTTAAAATTTATCCCACCCGTTTATTGTTTAAATAAATAACGAAAACATTAAAATATAATATCAATATACAGTAAACAATTTAATAATAAAATAGTCACTTTAGCCCCCGTACTACAACAACGAACTAATGTCGCTTACAAAATATTAATTTAACATTATTTCTGAAAATGCAAATGGTATCGGTCCATCTTAGCAATCGAGACATATGAGAGACGTTCGTTATCTCTATTCATGTGGTCTACTGAATAGTACTTGCTGCGTTCCACATTGTATTTTATAGTAATTCGAACAAGTTTAGTTATAGGTAATTTCTACATTAAATGAAATATTACAGTTGGCTAATTGCTGTAGATAAATATTCGCTTTAAACTTACATTTTACACAGAGTGTACCGACTGACTCGCACCTTGTTTGACGCTTGGATTTTAATCAGAGTCTATCCTCCTCCAAATTTCGAAGCTTTCTAATCTTACGCGGGTAAATCAGAGCGACAGTAACATCAAATGAGCTGTCGATTGTCCAGTTATGCGAATTTTAATATTAAAAACCAATTAATATTTTTTTTCAAAAATTTTCGATTTACAGGTACGTTCGATCTAACCGGCATTCCTCCTGCACCGAGAGGTATCCCCAAGATAGACGTAACTTTTGATCTCGACGCAAACGGCATCTTGAACGTATCCGCTTTGGAAAATAGCACCGGAAAATCGAAAAGAATCACCATAAAAAACGATAAAGGTCGCCTATCTCAAAGAGACATCGAGAGGATGCTGAACGAAGCGGAAAAATATAAAGACGAAGATAATCGACAGAGAGAAAGAATAGCCGCGAGAAATAATTTGGAGAGTTACGTGTTTAGCGTTAAACAAGCTTTGCAAGAAATCGGTAATAAATTGGGTAACGAGGAAAAGAAGAAAATTCAAAATGAGTGTGATAATTGTATGCGGTGAGTATTTTTATAGAGTAAGTTTAGGGGTTTAAAGAGAATTTATTAAAGTTAGCTGAATTTATACTCGGTTAATTTCGTTCTTTTCTTTTTAGTTGGTTGGATAACAACCAAACAGCAGATAAAGACGAATACGAATATAAATTGAAAGAACTGACTCAAGTGTGCGGACCTGTCATGACGAAATTACATCGAGATAGTGCCGGACGTTACGATACTTCAATTGGAGATCAAGATGGACCCACTATAGAAGAAGTCGATTAAAAAAATCAATTTGTGCTATAACAATCAGAAACCATGGAAATTGATAGTTTCTGTATTACTTAAATATGGTGTTAATAAAGCATTAAATAGTAATTCACATTTTATTTCTTCGTGTAATAAAAATATGAAATAAATTCATGTATAATTAACTCAATTATATATATTATAACTCACCTTCTTCGAGAGATTCGTGTTAGGCTCGAATGTTTTGAAAAATTTACTTTTTCTAATTTTTTTCCTTCTACTTTTTGAAACGTTGTTTTTTTGTTTTTTGTCCATTTTTACGCAAAACACTCAGATACACTTAAAATTCACTAAAAACCTATTAAATTATGAATGTAAAAATATCTCTTCCAAACTAAACACTTTGTAATGTAAACCGATACGCTTGGAACGCCTACAACAAACTAACCATGTTTATAACATTATGTTTGTGTGGCGTGCAGATTATAAATCTAATCACTAATAATATGTGAAAATTTTTGAGTTTTCTAAATAAAATATTTTTTTCCTGGACCTCATATTTCAGAATTTAAATTTCTGGAAAAATGTATTTATCTCAACGAATTTCAATTAGGTGTATGTTGAGTTGCGCTCGGAAACCAAATTATTTCACTGATTATTTCTGTGGTTTATGGTTTCGTAAATTTTTGTATTAGTTTGGAAAATGAATAAGCGAACTGCGAATTATTTTATATACAATTGTGGGTTTTCTTTAAATAATCATTTGAGACCAGATCCAAATTTCGGTGTTTACACTTGGAAAGATATCATTGGAAAAACGATTTTGACAGAATTTGCTATTTTCTTATTTTATATTGCGACGATATAGGGTTTATTCAACGCTAGGATTTCGGGTTGCGTCCCTACCGGTCTACCAACATCGACGATGCAGCTACTGAATCCACTATTTGGGTCTGGGGGTCAATTAAGAAACGACTCATTAAAAACTTAACAAATGTATTGACGGAATTTCCGATAACAAATCGACATGAACTCAAAAGCTTAATAAAATATATACAAAACAAATATAAGACAAATACATCCAGCCCTCACCGGCACATATTCAATGACCCTCAGGAGACAATATAATATCCAATCCCAAAAATTAACCAGGCTATACAAAATATATCTAATTACCTATTTACTTACATAAACATCCTCCCAGGACACGTCTTCTCTACTCGAAAGGGCACGTTGTCTTCAATCACGGTATACACTTCTTAGGTAGGCCTTTCTCGATTCAGTTGACTGGTCGCTGGTTTTTCTCAAAACCCACTGCCCCGAAAAATTATATTTTTCGAACCAAAAAAATGCTGAGTTTGTTGTTTTTTTTGTTGTCTCTTATATTAGAAAACATTATGCTCTACTTTGAAGTAATTAGCAAAACATATTTTAAAACATTGACCTACTTTCGTTTGGCCCACCATATACTGGGTGTTATTTCTAAGCGTGACAATATATATTAATACACATCCTCTATTTGAAATTTAAAGAATAAGTAAAACATAAGGAAATTTATTTAATTTTAGTTGTCATACTCTCGATACACACTGTACTCTACGTAAATTCCTAAATTTTGAAAGATTCAGTAGAAATATCAAACATGACATTTCATAATTTCGATGACATTTGAGTAGAATATATCTAATGATAGATAGAACATAATAGGATTTGGAGAAAATATTTGAAATTGTAAAATATAGAGGTCTCTGCTAGCAAGATTACAAATGTAATAGAAGAATTTCAAAATCTCACTTGGTTATTGAAAATTATAGATTAGTAATTTTTTTCAAAAACAAGAAAAATCGGTAACCAACAGAAAGGAGAATTATTTATTTTGTAAAAATTTAGTCAGTAGCTTTTTATCCTTTGAAGAGACAACATCAGAATAAGAGTTGTCTTGAATTTTTTTGGTAGATTGCATAAATTGCATATCATACAATCAGATAAATAACCCATATAATAAATTCAGTGCGTACATAATTCGGATAAGAATTGTATCGTAAAAGTGTATGTGGTTCCAGTTTTTCTGAATCGTATATATTTATAAAGTTGCAGTATTCTAAATACGTTAGAATAAGTACGAGATTTCCTGATCCATTGGGTGAGTCCTCTCCAGTTTTAAATTTATTTCTCGAGAAATATCAGGCCTTAAATTCAATACAGTTAAAAGATGCATCTATAAAAAAAATTTTGAAATATACCAAATTTATTGATACATATAATTTACAACATCAAGTGAATAGACCATTTTGAGCAGAAGTTTCGGTATTTGACATTGATACACGTCAAGTGTAAATTATTATTTGAACGTTTGATAATAATTCATTAGGTTAAATTTTAGCATAGTTGTATTCTAATTTTAAGTTTTTTGTAGAGGTTACGACTGTTGTTCTTTTATCATAATTTCTGGGAATAACAATTTTGTTAATTTTGCGTATCTGATAGTATAATATATAATTTTGATTCTAACTACCTGTAGTATTCATTCAGTATCCAACCTCATTGAACTTATCATTTTACATTCATAAAATTTTCAATTTAATCAGTGACATTTGGTTGAAATTTTTAGTGACAGTAAATTAGTAAATGTCGTAAAATAATTAAAGGGCCTTTTATTATATTGAATTAACAGTTATTTGAGAGTTTGATAATAGTGAAACATTTAATTTGGAAATATCTTAAAAAACAAATAAATTTGAAGAATTAATTTTGAACAATGTTGATCTCACCCTGAGATAGGAGTAATAAGTTGATTGTACATAAATTTATCTTTATATTGATATTTATTGGCGCCGGGCGTGTTTAATTTGACAATTACTGTCAAATTTGAAATTCAATACGTACTTAAGTGGTATGCACAATAATTGTCGCTGCGACAAGATAGTATAATTTATTTCCATATCGTAGGTCAATTATATCTAAAGAATTGAAATATTACAAATTGTCTAAAAACGTGGGCAATTATATTCAAAGGTTTGAAAATATAACAATTGGCACCCAAAACGTGGACCTCGATTAAAAATTTGCATATAACTATAAAAATATAGAAATTTATTGATATTATTATAAAATTTTTTTATATATCTATCATGGAAAAAAGAATGACGTTAAGAGATGGTAAACAGGTAGGAGTTGAAAGTGGATCTGAGGAACAAAGCCAGGAAAGAAGACATAGTATGGGTGATTTTCAGGTGCAGTACTTGGAACAAGGAAGGGAACAATCAGGAGAAGTTTTGACGGGAGATGAAGCAGCAGAACAGGATGATAGAAGACAGGAAGTGCAAAGAGGAACAAGTCAAAATCATCAGATGATGGAAATGATGCGACAATTATTTGGAAAAATAGACGATATGAGGGGAGACATAAATAATATAAATGGGAATATGAACAACATGAATGGAAAGATGGATAAACAAGAGGAGAATATGAACAACATAAATGGAAATATGATTAGTATGCGTGAAGATATGAATAATATGAGTGGATATTTAAATGACAAGATTGATACGATGAAGGAGGAGATTAAGGGGGATATTAACCATATTACCGGAAACATGGACAGATTGGAAAAGAAAATAGAAGAAGGAAAAATTGAAAATTTGAAGGAGATTAAGAAAATTAGGGAAGAGAATAATGAATTTAGAAAGAGAATTGAAAAGGTGAAAGAAGATATGAAGGGCCAGAATGAAAATTTACGCATGGAAATTCAAGAAGTTGGCAGTAAAATCAGAGAAGATATTAACAAGAAGGTGGTAGAAGATGTTAAAGAATTAGGGAGATGCCTAGAAGAAAATTTATCTGGAGTAATTCAAGTAGAAGTCGATAAACAAAATGAGAATATAATTGAAGAGATACAGGCTATTAAAGTACAATGACAAACAAATGAAGAAGTAATGCAAATGTATGAACAGAATTTAAATAAGAAATTTAAAGACTTAAATGGAAGAATAGAAGAACAAACAGGAACATGTATAAAAAGGACTGAAAATATAGATAAATTATTTAGCAAGGAATTGGAGGAAATGAATAGAAAATTACAAGAAACTGTAAATTAAATAGAAGATAATCTTAAACAGAATGGAGGTGGAATGATACAGACTGGAAATATCGACTTTGGGATGAAATTTGATGGAAATATAAATGTAATTCACCCAAAAGTATTTATTAAAATAATCAAAAGCAGAATGAGAGGAATAAGAGACATTGTAGAGAAGAAAATTATTATCAGAGGAATGTTATGTGGACATGCTTTATTGTGGTTCTGCAATAAAGAGGAACAAATACCTGATGTGGATGAATTTGAAAAACAATTTTTTAAATATTTTTGGGGGGAGATCCAACAGGCAAGTTTCAGAGAGAAACTATACTTTGGAAAATTTGATTATAACCAGAGTAAAAATTTCAATGCATATGCAATGAAAATGTACAATAATGCACAGTATTTAGAGCCAAGTATGCGAGAAGAAGAAATGGTTCTATATATATCCAGACATTTTGATCAACAAGTATCGGAAACTATTGGTATACAAAATATCAAGACGATGGAAAGTTTATCCAATTATCTAATGAGACTTGAAAGAAGTAATAATGAAAAAAGAAATGAAATTAAAAGTTTTAATGGAATAGGGGGGAATGGAGATGGACATTACAGAAGAGATATGAATAATACATATGAAAATAGAAACTATAGGAACAGGGATTTTGATAACCGAAGAAATGATAGACATGTAGACAGGAATAATAGAAATGAAAATAGAAATTATAGAAATGAAGACCGAAGATATGGAAATGGAAATAAAAATAATGATAATAAGTACTTCGAAAATAGAAGAGATACCAGAAATTCGGACAGAAGAAATGATAATGAAGACAGACATGAAAATTGGCGACAAGATAGATGGATAGGAACAAATAATTATTATGATCGAAGAAACTTTGAAAGAAGAAATGATGATAGAAGAAATGGTACGTTGGAAAACCAAGAAAGAAACTATGATAGAAGAAATCAAGAAATAGAAGACAGTAGACAAGTAAACATAATACAAGAACAAGAAAGATATGATGATCGTAGTCAAACTGTAGATAAAAATTTTACTTAAACCGCTTTCACGTGCATAATGTTATTTTTTCTAAGTATGAACATCCAAGAGAATTTGTTGACATTGGGGAGATTGGGGAACTCCATGACAATTTAGGTTTAATATTTATTGAAGGTAAATTACAAAATATAGGATGTAAAATTCTCATAGATACAGGATCAGAAGTAACGTTGATAAGTCAAAGGATTATAGACAAGTGCAGGAAAAATAATATTATGGTGGTAAATACCAATAAATTATCACTAGTGGGAGCGAATAATAAAAAACTATATGATACTAATAAAATGATATTTGAGGAATTACAATTGGGAAATAATTCATTCAGAGTACAAATGTTAGTTGTAAAGAATTTAAATTATGATATAGTATTGGGGTCGGATGAATTAGACAATCACAATATGATTATTGATTATAAAGAAAAATTGGTACGCTGTAAAGGAGAAGACATTGAATTCATCAAAGAAGAAACAAACAAATTAGAAGAAGATACCTTTTATGTAATGAATCAAATCAATGAAGAACATAAAATAGATTTAAATTTGTGTAAACAAAAATATATGAAAATAGTAATGGAATTGATAAGACGATATAACAAATTATACAATGAAGAAGTACAAGTAGCAAAGAAATATATACATAAACTTGAAATGAACAAAGATATATCAAATTTCAAAGTAAAGACATATCCAATCCCATATAAATTAAAGGATGAAGTATATCATGAATTAGAAAATATGTTAAAATATGGAATAATAGAAAGATCAAATTCACCATATATTAATGCAGTTACGTGTGTACGAAAAAAATCTGGAGAAATAAGAAAATGTTTAGATGCAAGAAATATTAATAGCTACACAAAGAAAAAATACGAAAGTCCCATGAATATCGATAGTATATTTGGTAGAATTACTAATGCAAAGATATTTTCAAAATTAGATATGAAACATAGTTTTTGGTTGATTCCTTTAGAAAAAGAAAGTCGAAAATATACTGCGTTTATGATAGATGGAGTGGTATATCAATTCTGTGTGGTACCTTTTGGATTACAGAGCTCCTGTGCAGCTTTAGTAAGAACACTCCATACCATTTTAAACAAATATGAAAATTTTATACTTCATTATATAGATGATATCCTTATATATTCGGAAAATGAAGAAAAACATAAAGAACATTTAAATACTATTTTCAATGAACTAGAAAATGCTGGATTAAAATTAAACATAGAAAAATGTAAATTTTATCAAGAAGAGATACATTATTTGTGCTATGTTTTGAATACTAAAGAAGTTTCTATGGATCCTGATCGAATTAAAACAATTTTAGAATATAAACAACCAACTAATTTAAAAACTTTGAGAGGGTTTCTAGGAATTTTAAACTATTTCAAACGATTGATACCGGATCTAAGTAGAAAAGAAATACCATTAATTGAACTATTAAAAGAAAGTGTAAAATGGCAGTGGAATGACAAACGAGAAAAAGCATTTAGAGAACTAAAAGAAGATTTTACAAATAATCTCAAGGTATATCACCCACAGTATGATAAACAATTTATTTTGAGAACAGATGCATCAGCTGATCGTTTTGCTGGAGTACTAATACAAGAGCAGGAAAAAGGAGAAGTACCTATCAGTTTCATATCTAGGGTTACTAAAATACATGAAAGAAAATATTCAGTAACGGAACTGGAAATGGCTAGCGTGGTATTTTGTATCACGAAATTAAGATTCTTTTTATTAGGAGCTAAATTTATTATAGAAACTGATCATTCAGCTTTGACAGCTATGTTGACAAACATATATGCTAATAATAGAATACATCGCTGGATTCTATTACTACAAGAATACGATTTTGAAATCAAATATATTCCTGGAAAACAAAATATAATAGCAGATGCTTTGAGTAGAGAGACAGAGACCACATTTGAACAGAGAAAGTATAAAATAGGTATCAATACAATACTACAAGAGGAAGGATTATATTCATTGGAGAAAATTAGACAAGATCAACAAAATTTAGGATCAAATTATAAAAATAATGCTATTAATATAGAAGAAATATGGTATAAATGTTTAGAAGATAGAGAGGTATTTGTAATTACACAAGGTTATGCGAAGGAAATTTTAAAAAAATCTACATGAAGAATATGGACATGTTGGAGCAAGAAAGTTATGGATGCTTTTCAGAGAAAACTATATTACAAAAAAGGATTTATCAATTGCCAAGAATATTTGTAAAATATGCACTATATGTCAACTCGCAAAGGAGAAGAATTACCACAATAAAAATTTGGCAAAGTCAATAGTGGCACAGAATCCATTACAAATTGTAGCTATAGATTTTATAAGCAATATAATAACGAGCATACAAGGAAATAAACATATATTTGTTATCACAGACATTTTCACAAAATTTGTTAAAGTTTACCCATGTAAGAGAACCAATGCAAAAATTGTGATAATGTTTTTAAAAATGTACATGGAAAAATATGGAACTCCAAAAACAATAATTTTAGATCATGCAACGTATTTCGAAAGTGAAAAATTAGCAAAGTTTAGTCAAAATCAGGAAATCAAGTTGAACTTTATTAGCATTAGGAAACCGTCATCAAATCCAACAGAAAGATACATTAAAGAGATAAACAAATATCTAAGAATATTGTGTAATCAGGATCACTGTCAATGGGAAAATAATTTAAATCAAGTGGAAAGATTTTTGAATCAAGTACCTCATGGTATTACAAATGAATGCCCAGAGTATTTACAGGCATAATACCTCAAAGAAATTGGATAGTCAATCGAAAATCAGAAATGGAAGATGTTATGAATAAGGTAAATGAAAGATTACAAAAACAAGAACAAGAAATATATTAAAAGGACGAATCAAAAAAATAAAAAGAAGACCGTTTTTGAAAAAGGAGAATTGGTAATAGTAAGATCATTACAAGTTGCAAAAAGATCGGAGAATCGGTGCGCGAAATTAGTATTACCATTTGAGGGACCTTATGTTGTAGGCAATGAAGGAGCACAAAATAGTTATCAATTACTAGACCCCACTACCGGTAATGAAAGAGGAGTTTTTAATATAGAACAGGTGTATAAATATTATGCATAACTTGGAATAAATGATATTACGTTACGTGAAATTTTAAGATAGATATAATATAGTTAATGAGTTTTATGAAATTAGTAACAATAGTTTAATTTGATTAAAAGAATTTTTTTTTATTAGTTAATAATCATTTTCAGAACAGTACTAGTATACTGAAATAATAAGATAATATTTGGAAAATTTAAAGATGAAATTACAATGATATACAATAATCGATTTATCATTCTTTTATTAGGGGGATTTAATACACATCCTCTATTTGAAATTTAAAGAATAAGTAAAACATAAGGAAATTTATTTAATTTTAGTTGTCATACTCTCGATACACACTGTACTCTACGTAAATTCCTAAATTTTGAAAGATTCAGTAGAAATATCAAACATGACATTTGAGTAGAATATATCTAATGATAGATAGAACATAATAGGATTTGGAGAAAATATTTGAAATTGTAAAATATAGAGGTCTCTGCTAGCAAGATTACAAATGTAATAAAAGAATTTCAAAATCTCACTTGGTTATTGAAAATTATAGAATAGTAATTTTTTTCAAAAACAAGAAAAATCGGTAACCAACAGAAAGGAGAATTATTTATTTTGTAAAAATTTAGTCAGTAGCTTTTTATCCTTTGAAGAGACAACATCAGAATAAGAGTTGTCTCGAATTTTTTTGGTAGATTGCATAAATTGCATATCATACAATCAGATAAATAACCCATATAATAAATTCAGTGCGTACATAATTCGGATAAGAATTGTATCGTAAAAGTGTATGTGGTTCCAGTTTTTCTAAATCGTATATATTTAGAAAGTTGCAGTATTCTAAATACGTTAGAATAAGTACGAGATTTCCTGATCCATTGGGTGAGTCCTCTCCAGTTTTAAATTTATTTCTCGAGAAATATCAGGCCTTAAATTCAATACAGTTAAAAGATGCATCTATAAAAAAAATTTTGAAATATACCAAATTTATTGATACATATCATTTACAACATCAAGTGAATAGACCATTTTGAGCAGAAGTTTCGGTATTTGACATTGATACACGTCAAGTGTAAATTATTATTTGAACGTTTGATAATAATTCATTAGGTTAAATTTTAGCATAGTTGTATTCTAATTTTAAGTTTTTTGTAGAGGTTACGACTGTTGTTCTTTTATCATAATTTCTGGGAATAACAATTTTGTTAATTTTGCGTATCTGATAGTATAATATATAATTTTGATTCTAACTACCTGTAGTATTCATTCAGTATCCAATCTCATTGAACTTATCATTTTACATTCATAAAATTTTCAATTTAATCAGTGACATTTGGTGGAAATTTTTAGTGACAGTAAATTAGTAAATGTCATAAAATAATTAAAGGGCCTTTTATTATATTGAATTAACAGTTATTTGAGAGTTTGATAATAGTGAAACATTTATTAATTTGGAAATATCTTAAAAAACAAATAAATTTGAAGAATTAATTTTGAACAATGTTGATCTCACCCTGAGATAGGAGTAATAAGTTTGTACATAAATTTATCTTTATATTGATATTTATTGGCGCCGGGCATGTTTAATTGGACAATTACTGTCAAATTTGAAATTCAATACGTACTTAAGTGGTATGCACAATAACTGTCGCTGCGACAAGATAGTATAATTTATTTCCATATCGTAGGGCAATTATATCTAAAGAATTGAAATATTACAAATTGTCTCCAAACGTGGGCAGTTATATTCAAAGGTTTGAAAATAACAATATATATATATATATATATATATATATATATATATATATATATATATATATATATATATATATATATATATATATATATCAATACAGTTCCTCTATTTGAAATTGAGGAGAGGTTTTTTAGTCGGTAAGAATCCGACACTACTAGCAACAACATCACTGGTGTATATATATATATATATATATATATATATATATATTAATACAGTTCCTCTATGAAAAAGAAACATTAAAATAAGGAAAATTATTTATATTTGTATGCAATTCTTTCGATACACACAGTATTATATGTAGAATCAATAATTTTGAAAGATTCGGTATATATATCAAATTTGACATTTTAATTTCTGATGACATTTATGCAGAATATATCTAATGATAGATAGATCTTATTACGATTTGGAAAATATATTTGAAATTTCAAAATACAGAGGTCGTTACTAGCAGACTTACAATTGTAATAAAAGAATTCAAATCTCTCTTTGTTATTGGGAAACATAAATTAGTATTTTTTTTAAAACAAGAAAATCTCGTATCCACAGGAGAAGAGATTTATTCATTTGAATAAAGTTTAGGTAGTTGAATTTGAAACCCCCACGAGACAACATCACATTTAGAGTTGTCTCATTTTTTTGAAAATATAATAGAAATTAGTCTATTATACAATCAGATCATAAAGCATACATTATAAAGCCAGTGCGTGCATAATTCGAAGAAGAATTGCATCGTAAATAGTGTAAGTGGTTCCAGTTTTCTAAATTATATATTTAGAAAGTTTGCAGAATTCTAAATACGTTTAGAATACGTACGAGTTTTCCTGTTCCTCGTTGGTGAGTCCACTCCAGTTTTTAAATTATTTCTCGGGAATTAACAGGCCTTTTAAATACATTTAAAAATAGATGCATCTATAGGATAATTTGAATTAAAACAAAATTAACGTTACATATATGAAATTTTACATCAAGTGAAGAAAATTTTTGAATAGACAATTTTTAACGGAGATTGTGTTATTTGACATTGATACACGTCAAGTGTAAATTCGACGATTTGAACTTTTGATAAAAATCTAGCATATAAATTGTTATAATTTTAAGGTTAGTAGAAAATACTATCTTTGTTCTTTTGTGATATTTTTGGGAAACAATAATTTTTTTGAAATTTGTTATCTGATAGTATAATATATAATTTTGATTCCAACTCACTGTGGTATTCATTCAGTAGCTATTTTAATCGAATTTACATTTTGCATTCAATAGAATTTTCGATCTAATCAGTGACATTTGATTAATTTTCAGTGACAGTAAATTCGTAAATGTCATAAGATAATTAAAGTGCCTTTTATTATATTGAATAAACAGTTACTCGAGATTCTGAATAATAGAGTAATATTTAATTTGGAGAATACGTTAAAATTAAAAAATTTGAATTATTATTTTTTTAAAAAAATTGATACCACCCTGAGACAAGAGTGATTAAGTCGATTGTGATAAATTAATCTTTCTAAATACAAAATTAATATTCATCTTAGCCGGGCATTGTTTGACAACTACTGTCAAAATTGAAATAGGTTACATACGCTGCTAAAGGTGGGTGTGCAATAGTGTCGCTACAATCACAGATTGTAAAACATTGACAAATAATATTTCATATTATTATATTCAAATATCCATTCATCAAAGGTAAAATATAGTATATCAAATTGTCATCCAAACGCGGGCAACTATAAAATAATATTAGAAATATAACAAATTTAGCGGCCCAACGTGAAGCGAATTGAAATTTATCTTTATAGGAAGGTTTTAAAAACATTAAAATTAAACAATTGAAATTCATCATATAATATTAGATATATAATAAATTTGTCACCGCAACGTGGGGCGACTATATAATAAAATTAAATATATTACAATATATATATATATATATATATATATATATATATATATATATTTAAATCAGAAAATCAAAACAGATTATTATTCTGTGGTAATTATCGACCGTACTATTTATATAAGCAAAAGGTGATGATTGTCATGTATGCGGTCAGTATAAGAAATAAAACTCTATATTCTCAATATTTCGCTATTGTTCAATAGCATCATCAGGAGACACTACAATAATTAAAATATAAATAAAATGACAAAGATAGGAACACAAATACTTACAGATATTAAGAGTCAGTAAGAGTTGATGTACACCACATTAAGGTACTAACTAGACTAATTGCTAATGATTAATTTGTAAAAATGGTTGTGGTGTGAATTGATAAAAACAAGAAACAATTTAAGTTAAAAACAAAACAATAAAATAAATAATCTGAAACGTATGAATAACTGGGGTGACAAAACAACAATATTAAAATGAATTTAACAGGTGACAATAAATACCACTGAGATTATTAGTGTCAGATTTGAGATTGATAGCATCTTTTTGTTTGTTGATGTGATACATTTCAAAAAATAAACGATTCCTGTATTGGTCAACTTTCTGCAGAATCTCTGTATCGTTATAATTGAACGTATGGTCCGTCTTTATAAAATGATCCACCACTACACAGTTATTCTTGCCTACTCGACAATCACTTCTATGTTGGGTAATACGCTTTTTTAACCATTGAGACGTTTGACCAACGTAGCATCCCGGACACTGCGAGCAATTTATTTTGTAAATCACGTTGGTTTGTGAATGGTGTTTTATCTTTAACTATCGAAAAAAGGAGAGAAATAGTTGTCAAATTGTATTTGGCAACTCTGAAATTGGTGAACTGTTTGAACAGTGGTAAAATCAATTGAGTTAAATTATTGATGTAAGGAAGTCTTTTGTACAGAGTGGCCTGTTGATTGAAATTGTCAACCTGATATTTGATATTTTCGTTAACAACGGTTATCCTAAACACATTTTAAAAAAATTAATTTATAACACAGACTTCTACGATGGTCAGGTTGATAATTTCAATCAACAGGCTACTCTGTACAAAAGACTTCCTTACATCAATAATTTAACTCAATTGATTTTACCACTGTTCAAACAGTTCACCAATTTCAGAAATGCCAAATACAATTTGACAACTATTTCTCTCCTTTTTTCGAAAGTTAAAGATAAAACACCTTTATTATTACAAACCAACGTGATTTATAAAATAAATTGCTCGCAGCGTCCGGGATGCTACGTTGGTCAAACGTCTCAATGGTTAAAAAACCATATTACCCAACATAGAAGTGATTGTCGAGTAGGCAAGAATAACTGTGTAGTGGTGGATCATTTTATAAAGACGGGCCATACGTTCAATTATGACGATACAGAGATTCTGCAGAAAGTTGACCAATACAGGAATCGTTTATTTTTTGAAATGTATCACATCAACAAACAAAAAGATGCTATCAATCTCAAATCTGACACTAATAAACTCAGTGATATTTATTGTCACCTGTTAAATTCATTTTAATATTGTTGTTTTGTTACCCCAGTTATTCATACGTTTCAGATTATTTATTTTATTGTTTTGTTTTTAACTCAAATTGTTTCTTGTTTTTATCAATTCACACCACAACCATTTTTACAAATTAATCATTAGCAATTAGTCTAGTTAGTAACTTAATGTGGTGTACATCAACTCTTACTGACTCTTAACATCTGTAAGTATTTGTGTTCCTATCTTTGTCATTTTATTTATATTTTAATTATTGCAGTGTCTCCTGATGATGCTATTGAACAATAGCGAAATATTGAGAATGAGAATATAGAGTTTTATTTCTTATACTGACCGCATAACTGACAATCATCACCTTTTGCTTATATATATATATATATATATATATATATATATATATATATATATATATATTGAACCAGTTCTCTAATATATGTAAATAATTCACGTATGAGATTGAATATTAAAAAGATTTTTTATTAATATGTAGGGTGTACCATTAGACACTACCTAGTTAAAAAATAAATTTAACATAAACGAATAAATGAAGTAAGCAAATGTATTATCAAATATTGAGAAAACCAATTATAAAGAAAGGATTAAAGGATAAGGAATAACATTTTAATGATAACATTATAATTAAGTATAAAATTTTACCTTCACAATTAAATCCTAAGGTCAAGTCAATGTCAACAATTTTCAAAATCATCTGAACACTGCCATGTCAATATCTGGATGAAGTAGAATGTTGTATTGTTTGAAACCTAAAATAACAAGAAATAATACTCAACTTACTAATTGATTAGCGATATTCACAGACGATGGTAGTAAAAGTTTACAATTTAAAAAAGAATTTATAAAACAAAAAACTTTATGAAAGATGACATACGGAACAGAGCCATGTTATATGTCAAGGAAATCTGTTAACTAAATAAAATTTAATGAACAGGAAGTAATAAAATCTAGTGATTTTCTTGCCAACCTAAAATCATTGATTTGGAATTGAATATCTATATATATAAAAGAAAGTCGTGTTAGTTACTCCACTTATAACTCAAGTACGGCTGAACCGATTTAGCTGAAAATTGGCAGGGAGGTAGTTTAGAGCCAGGAGAAGGACATAGGATACTTTTTATCCCGTTCGACAGCATTCCCATAGGATACTTTTTATCCCGTTCGACAGCATTCCCGTGTGACTTGACATGAAACGTCAGTCACTATAAAACGTGGTATAACAAAAAAGAATCAGACTTGGAATAACAAAACGCAAATGACAGCTATGTAATTGACGTATAATAACAGCTATGTAATGACGTATGGATGACAATTTGATATTTGTAAGAAATCAATAATAAAACTATTTCTATTAAATAAATAATTAATAATTATAATGTAATGATAGTGCCATTGCCCATTCGTATAAACAGTGAAGTGAACTATAAAACTCGGTATGGTTGAAAATTTGAGTTTTTAGGTGAAGTGAAGTTCAATTAATAACGCCGCGACCAAGACGATCGAATCTTTCCCGACAAAGCCGTGATTCAAGAAGAATACGAAATACTGCAAATGAAAGGAGTGAAGAAGAACAAGAAATAAAAATTCGTGTCAGTTCCAGAAATCACGATATTGAGATGAATGAGGAGATACATAATCGTGCTTTACTCTTGATCGAAGATATGTGTTACCTCATGTGCGGTAATTTATTAATCAGGTTAGGAAATGCCAGCACCATATCGTGAAATGAATGACGCATTTAATCGAGAATTGGAACGGGAACGTGAATATGATCACCAGGAATTAGATTTAGTAGTTCAAACGAATGTACCCCTGTTGAATTACCAACAAAAGGAAGTTTATGATACTTTAATGAAGGCAATCGATGATGAAAATGGTGGTTTATATTTCCTAGATGCCCCTCGTGGAACTGGCAAGACATTCCTCATGTCATTAGTTTTAGCAACTGTTCGGGCGAGATCTAACATAGCAGTTGCAGTTGCTTCTTCTGGAATAGCAGCCACATTGTTAGAAGGATGCCGTACGGCTCATTCAGCATTCAAATTACCGTGTAATATTGTAAAACACTCAGCAATGGCCAAAGATTTAGCGGTATCGGAAATCATCATCTGGCACGAATGCACAATGGCGCATAAACGTGCATTAGAAGCACTTAACCGAACATTAAAACATTTACGCAATGACTCGAGATGTTTTGGAGGAGCAATGATTTTACTGTCTGGCGATTCTGGCCAAACACTGCCAGTAATTCCAAGATCTACGGCTGCCGACGAAATAGACGCTTGCCTCAAATCGTCAAATCTATGGCGCTATGTGAAGAAACTGCAACTGACAACAAACATGAGAGTTACATTGCTTAATGATACATCTGCTGAAGATTTCTCGGAGCAATTGCTGACTATCGGTAATGGTCAAGTACCTGTCGATGAATCGAACGGATTAATATCATTTCCAAATAATTTCTGTAATTTTGTCTCATCAAAAGACGAACTTATCAACAATGTATTTCCAGAAATTATTTCTAACTACAAAAATAATGAATGGTTGAGTGAGCGAGCAATTTTAGCGACTAAGAATAAAGATGTAGATGACCTAAACTACATAATTCAAAACAAGATCATTGGAGCAATGCATTCATTCAAATCTATTGACTGCGTCACAAATGAAGATGAAGCCACCAACTATCCAATTGAATTTTTAAACTCTTTGGACGTGCCTGGCTTACCACCGCACAATTTACGCCTAAAGGTTGGCTCTGTAGTGATCATGCTTCGAAACATAAACCAACCAAAACTGTGCAACGGTACGCGTTTGGTGGTTAGAAAATTGATGAACAATGTAATTTACGCTACGATAATGATAGGAAAATTCAAAGGTGAGGAAGTTCTCATTCCGAGGATACCGATGATCCCAACCGATATGCCGTTTGAATTTAAAATACTTCAATTTCCGATACGTCTTGCATTTGCCATGACCATCAACAAATCACAAGTCCAATCCTTAAAAGTTTGTGGTTTAAATCTAGAACATTCATGTTTTTCCCATGGTCAATTATACGTGGCATGTTCACGGGTCGGAAGACCATCTGCGTTGTTTGTTTTTGCGCCTGATAATAAAACAAAAAATGTCGTGTATCACAAGGTACTTAAATGAAGAGCAACCTATGTACTAAAATACAGAAATAATTATGAATGATTAATGTAGGTATTTAATTTTTTTTGTATTTTTTCCAATTAAAAAAAAGTCTGCTTATTTTTTGCCATTAAGGCGGAACAAAGTTCGCCGGGTCAGCTAGTAAAACATAAAAGGCAAATTTGGAAATAAATAAGAGTTTATTTAAAATAAAATTAGTAAAAATTCATAAATTGAAAACTAAACGGTTCCACATATATAAATATTTTTTTAGGTTGTAGAAATTGTATATTTAATTGTTAATAAATATACCATAAAAAGGGAATTACAACAAATTTTGGGATTGTAATACATGTAAAGGACATTTTATATATTCCCTAAGACATTATAAACCCATTTATATAAGTGTTATTATCATCCAGGACAATTTTAATTAAAGAATTTTGTATTTTCATGAAAAACACTCAAATTGACAATTATCGAATAAAAAAACAATATAAGGAGGCTTTGTTTTTGATATGTGCAAAAGTTTGTTGATTTAAAAAATAATTGAGAATCGGGCGTTGGTAGAAGAATGGTTAGCATCTATGTAGCTCTCCTCAACAAAAATTTTCATAAAACTATGTGAAAGTATATAATTTTAAGTTAAAAACCATTATAAAATCATAATATCAATTTCGTTTCAACTGTGTAATAAAGTGCAGTGTGCAGAAAGTGTATTTCTTTAATAAGAAATTCCAAGAAAAAGAGACGCTTAGCAGCAGTTCCACAGTGCCGAGAATTGGAAATAAGGTCGGTGGTTTTTAAGTTTTTTTATTTGGAATTCCAAAAAGAAAGAAATAGTGGACAATAAAAATATTATTTGAACAATAAAAAATGATGAATATCATTTCATATCCATGGATATCCATGTAATTTTGATTATCATACAACTTTAATAATAGTTATAATTTGTACTTACTTGTAAAAAATTTTTATTTCACATCATCATTGATTACATTGCACGTAAAGTACCATTTCACTTTTATTTCTTCTAATGCATGTTTAACTATTTCTATAACTATTCATCATTCACTTTACTCGCATTTTGATATATGTATGTAACTGTATAGTGTAATTTTTCAATAATATATCGATGATTGCAATGAATTTAAGAACGTTAAATTTATAAAAACATTCATATAAACAACGTCGACTGTGAACCATACGTTTTGTGTCGTTGTGAAACGATAAACGACGGTTTGTTTCTCCTATGCGCCGACGCAGTCATTTTAAGCATTCAGTGCGCATGTTCAGTCAAGAATGCAGGAGCGGTGTAAAGAATATTTATGTAATAAGAATTTGAATATAATCTCAACAATTTATTAAATCATTTCGTTAAAGTGTTGGTTTTTTTATCATTCTATTTAATATTTATAATACATTTAGAAAATGGTGCTTAATTCATTCATTCTATAATAATATTTGGAGTCGATAAAAACAAAGGTATATATTTTATTCAGGAATAAAACATTCTAGAAAAATTTCAGAATTCAATATTTAAATGTGTTTCAAAGTTATACATGTGCGTCCAGAACTCAAAGGGAGGAGTTTCATGCTGCCGACTATCATATAAATTATAAATAAAATTAAATTTCACAGATTATCATCAGGAGCTAGCCGAAGGTAAAGTAAAAAAAGGTAAAATATACAATACAATAAAGATAAATCATATAAAAATAAATATCCCATAGTAAAAATTAACAATCATAATATATATATATATATATATATATATATATATATATGTATATATATATATATATATATATATATATATATATATATATATATATATATTTATATATTGTTGTAGAATGAACGAGCATATAAAGAATAGAAAAATCATAATACAGTATAAAAAATTACGATATCTATCAATAAAAGTAATTTGTCAAAAACTTTATCAAATTAATAAAAATATAGAAGAATGTAATTAATTGAATCAGTACACATAATCATGAAGAATATAAATAAGAAAAGCAAAATAATTAATAAATAATTATTGCTAAACATTTATTAAAATAATTCAGTACCATAATCAACCTTAGACAGAACTTAACAAGCAACGAAGTTCCATAAAATAACGTGACGCCACGCGTAATATTAGACACATAAAAGATCTGTTTACATTTAAAGAATACATGCAATAGGAATAAAAAATCAACAGAACTATGAATGATGGATAAATAAATAAAATTTTGAATTAGAAAAAATATATATATGATATGTTAAATGAAATATTCAATTATAAACTTTAATAGGAAATATAATAAAATGTAGAAACCTGTAATTAGTAGGTAATGTCAAACAAATAGAAATGTAACAGTTGACGGCAGGTATACCAACATAAAATGCAATTGATATGAGATATTAAGAATAAAAATAAATGATTACTGATATATTTATGTATAGCGATATATAGTGACTGAGAAGAAAATAAAAAAACGAATTGTATCCATATGTATTATGTAAATATTTAGGTTGTAGAAGGTGAAAAATTTGTATGTTTGCATTGATCAATCGGAAGACTTCAATATGACTAACAAGAAAAACAATGATAAATGCTATTTCAGTGAATAATTGAATGACGATAAGGTTATAGTGCATAAAAACAATATATAATAGCAAATTTAAGTCAGAAAAACAATAAAATATTAATAAAACCAAAGTGACAGTCGAACGATAATCAAAAGAATTTTCTAGAACATAGGAATTTCCGGTCATCAACAAAAATGAGAGTTGGCGGATAAAAAACACGGCAGTGGGCAGTGAAGCGTTGGTAAGAAGAGAAGCAACAGGTGTAAATCGAATGTGATCCACTTTTATAAAATTTTAAAGTAAAAAGTGTTATATATGGAATATAAAAAAAGTCCAACAAATATTAAAACCTAATTGAGTGCACAGACAATAATAGTGTCAAAAAGGAACCCCAAGGAATAGAATTATCACCCGATAATGCTAAGAGAAGAAATTACATCATGGAGCGGGAAAGCGTCATGGATGGACATTGTTGAAAGCGTCAGCGTGTGAAAAGGTCTGTGGTGTGTTTAATCAATATATATTTTGGATCCAAAATTATTGAGTAGTGAAACAATAATAATTAAATGATCATTTAAAATATAAACACCTAATAAAACAATTTTAAGTAATAGAAAAATGTAAAAACTCACCTAATAGAAATTGTAGATATATGTATTATTCAATTTTCGTTGCATGTTTTAATCATATATATAAATTTTTCACATATAGTAACAATGCACAACTATTTTCAGTTTATCACATGCACAAAGTTATAATATGTTAAGATTTTAAGATTAAATAAAGTAGATTGAGAAATCAAAGCCATCCACTCCATTACACGGTTTTGTTTAAACTAAAATAGTTCGAAATATTTCAATCATACCTTTTAGAGTAACAAAAAAGTTACAATATTTGAATATTTTTAAAAACAGATGTTTCTCCTTCAGAGATATATAAACGTCCCAAACGATTATGTAAATTCATGCTAATGAGTTTGCATAGCCGTCTCAAACAATGAATAGTTTTTAAGGTTTTATAATAGTTGTGCGTGTGAAAATTTAGATATATATATATATATATATATATATATATATATATATATATATATATTCTATTTTGTATTTTGTGGTTATAAGGATATTTCGTATTTTTGAAAACAAGATAATCATTTATTTTTTATAGAATACCTACTCATATGAATACACAAAGGATCTGCTTACTATATGAGCCCAAACTTTAACTAAATAATCTCAACATAGAAAAAGGGAAGTTTTTAACAAATTTTCTGTAACAAGATAAGTATAAATCGTAAATTGCATTTCTTTTTGATTTTCTTGTTGATTTTTTTTATAACTACGCCCAGGAACCCTACTGAGAGAAAGAGTGGTAGAGAAATAGGAGTAGCTGAGGAAAATTTTTAAATTGAATGAAACTACATGATTAGAAATAGCTGGATGAGTAGGAGAAAATATAATAAATAATAATATAAATATTTTCTTAACATATTAATTAGCTAGCCAAAATTATTAATCTGCACAGTTATTATTTCAATATTAAGATTGCATTCATATTCATTTATTATTCACTATTATAAAAGAAATATAGGTCTATAACAAATTAACCAGCAACATGGAGTATTCAAAAAAAAATTGTGGTATGCTTTTCTATTAAATCTCATATATAAATAATCCACAACAATTGAAAATCCCAACGAGAGGCATTAAAAATCTATCCACAATAATATATAAGTAATAAAGATGCTCGCTCTAAAGAGCAACAGGACCAAGTTGGCCTTACCGTTTATTGATGGAATTATGGCGATAATATTTCACAGAATGACAGAATTTGTCTTTTCGGATACATCCTATAAGAAATAAAACTACATTAAGCGATAAATCGGCACACGCAAATAGTGTAATCAATCCAAAAAGACCGAGAGATGATGTTTTGATCATAAAAAGGGATGGTAAAACCTATGCCGAACTACTGAAAACATTTAAAGAGACAATTAACCCTAAATCAATAGGAGTAGAAGTGAAGGTAGTACATAAAACCAAAAAAGGTGACCTAATGGTAAAAATTCGCAATGGAACATGCAAAGCGGAGATATTGCAGAAGGAGATAAATGACAAAATACCCAATGTCGGTGTTAGTTTCTAAGAAGGTGATTCATATTAAAGGGATGGACGAAGTCACAACTGTACCGGACATAAGGGAAGCAATATCGAAAGTAGTAAATATCGATCAAAACCGACTTACGGCTCTCTTATAGAAATAAACAAAACGTGACTATAATTACAAGCGAAGAAGATGCAAATAAACTTCTGGAACTGAAATCTCTAAGGATCGGTTGGGTAGACTGTCGGTTTCTTGAGAGACAAAAAGATGACAGATGCTACAGATGTTGGGAGTACGGACACAGTTAAGAACAGTGCAAAGGACCCAACAGGGAGAATTTATGCATGAGATGCGGCGAAGACGGGCACAAAGCAGCTATCTGCGATAGAACACCCTTCTGCTTGAATTGCAAGGAAAAAGGTCATCAAACGGCAAGTAGTGGCTGTTCTGAGTTCAAAAAAGGCGTTTCTAAGAAAAAACGTAACTTTAAAGAAAACTAAATATGAAATAAGCCAAAATGAAAACCAAAATAATGCAAATAAACACAAATAGAAGTCTTAGAGCACAAGACATGGCAATTGCTACTGCAAGAGAAGAAAATGTGTGCATACTCTTGATAAGTGAACCAAACAAAAATGCCATAAAGGACAGGAAGGACTGGATGTTTCATAAAGAATTTGATACAGCAATAAAAGTAGCTGATACAAATATAGCAGTTAAACGTCAGGGACATGGCCATGGATTTACATGCTTTGTAACAAAACCCTTTACAGTATACAGTTGTTACGCCTCCCCAAATAAGGAAATAGACGACCTTGAGAGAGCCTTAACAGAAATAGGATTTCATCTTAGAAGGCATAAAGTGGAATGAATGGCAGAAAACGACCTTGTCTGTCAAAACCATGGAGATAGACCTACATTCCAGAGAAACCAAAGTTCGTCAATCATCGACATAACGCTATCAACCAATGATATTGTAATACAAAACTGGTATGTGAGTGACAGAGAGACCCTTAGCGATCATAACTACATTTTGTTTGAAGTACATGTGAACACAAAATCGGACAAACTAAGTGAGAGAATAGTCGACAGTGGGTGGAATCTGAGGAAGCTACATACTGCAAGCCCAAGCCAAATAGTTTCTAATATTCCAGTAAATGCACCTACACCAGATCCAAAAAGTTTTTATGAAATACTCGCGAATGTATGCAATGCCTCGATGCCAAAAAGAAAGAGCCACCCAAGAGGTAATCCGGTATATTGGTGGTCGCAGGCAATCGCAGACCTCAGAAACGAGTGAACAAGAAAAAGAAGAATCTGCACAAGGAACAACAGAAGATATGAACCAGAAGTAAAACAACAATTACAAGATAAGTACAAAGAATCCAAAAAACAGTTGAGGAATGCTATAAGAAAAGCCAAGCAGGTCTGCTGGAACAATATCTGTGCAGGTATAAACTCCGATATATGAGGCAATGGCTATAAAATAGCTATGAAGAGGATCATTGGCTACCCTCCGAAACCCTAACTACCGGCAGATACTATACATAAAGTGGTACGGCACCTCTTTCCGATACATGAGGAGGTACATTTCGAATGTAGAAAAACCCCTTACTCTCTAGATTTTACGGTGGAAGAACTGAAAATAGCAAATCAGAAGCTAAAAACAAACAAGGCACCAGGTTCAAGAAATATTCCTGCAGACATTCTGAAATACCTGATTGACAGCAAGACGGACTTTGTTCTAAGATTTTACAACTCACTTGGCGATACAAAATACTTTTCGAAAGAATGGAAGCAGGCCAGACTGGTACTGCACCAGATGACCCTTCTTCATATCGACCCGTATGTCTCTTAGATGTGGAAGGGAAAGTATTTGAACACATAATTTTGGCTAGACTAAAGAAGGGACTGGAACGTACAGGCGGCCTTGCTGAAAGACAGTACGGCTTCAGGGAAAAAAGACAAACCGTATATGCTATCATAGACGTCATAAGAATTGCAAAACAGGCTTGGGATTTCTCTCCACAAAATAGAAAAATATGCGCTGTGATAACTTTAGACGTAAAGAATGCCTTTAATAGTGCTGCCTGGCAGATAATCTTAAATAAGCTAAGAAAAAGAGGAATTAATGAAGACCTACTTGCGTTGATAGCATCCTACCTCTCTGAACGAGAAATCATAATCGGATATGAGGGCTTTGAGGAAAATATAGAAATAAATAGCGGTATTCCGCAGGGTTCGGTTCTTAGCCCTACACTTTGGAATATACTATACGATGATCTGCTTACGATGGACTTGCCACAATACGTCACCCTGATAGGCTTCGCTGATGACATAGCAATGGTGGTTGTGGATAAACAAGAGAAAGGCCTTATGGAAAAAGCAATTCTGGGAATTCTGATGGTGTCAAATTGGATGGAGAATAACTCTCAGTCTAGCATTAGAGAAAACAGAAGCTGTGGTGCTTACTAGAAGAACTCGAGTGAGTCCTGTATCTTTCAACATTCATGGAAATAAAATCACTCCAAAGGGGTCGGTGAAATATCTAGGTGTATGGTTGGATCCAATGCCTTGTCCAGACTTATGCCCAATGTGGAAGGCCCAAAAGGTACAAAAAGGCGAGTCTTAGCTTCTGTGGCTCAATCTCAGATCCTCTGTGCCGCCCCAGTGTGGTGCGCGGTTACGTATAATAAACGACTTAAAAGAATAAACGGTTTTAAAGATTAAAACTAACTTTTCCGCATCTGTGACCCTGAACAATATTCTATCATAAAATTGTTACTTGTATACACTTCGGGGGATGTATTGTGCTAACAAACCGAAATTTCTCCAAAAATAACCAAAAATTTAGTATATCTGGATTTATAGGACCCGCTGTACTCGCTCCAGTCAACTGAAAATCAATAGGGTACATCTGTGAGACACTTTGAACAATATTCAATCATAAAATTGATCAATCGTATACTCTCTGGAGGCTGTATTGTGCTAAGAAACTGAAAATTCTCCAAAAATGACAAAAATCTGGTACTTCAAGTACCATAGCACCCGTTGTATTGGCTTTAGTGAGCTGAATATCGATAGTGTTCATCTTTGAAACGCTCTGAATAATATTTAATCATAAAACTGATCACTTGTATATACTCCGGAGGCAGTATCGGGCTAACAAACTGAAACTTCTCCAAAAATGACAAAAATATCATACTTAAAGTACTGTAGCACCTGTTGTATTGGCTCTGGTGAGCTGAAAATCAATAGGGTTCATCAGTGAGATGTCTTTAACAATATTCAATCATAAAATTGGTGACTTGTTGATCTCCGGAGGCTGTATCGTGCTAACCAACTGAAAACTCGCAAAAAATGACAAAATGTCGTACTTCAAGTACCATAGCAACCAAAAATATCATACTTAAAGTACTGTAGCACCTGTTGTATTGGCTCTGGTGAACTGAAAATCAATAGGGTTCATCTGTGACATCTCCTTAACAATATTCAATCATAAAATTGCTGAATTATTGCACTCCGGAGGCTGTATCGTGCTAACAAGAATTGTAAGGAAAAGTGGCCGACGACAACGACGACGACGACGACATACACACAGGATTTTTTTCTAAAAACCGTTTTTTCGTGTTGTTGTTGATGGAAAACGTGAAAATAACTCAAAAAAAATTTCAAAATTCCAACTTTTTTTGGGGTAAACCAATACTTTTCTCGCAGGTTGGGCGGAAAAAGTAAAACTAGTTAGCATACAGAGGCTGATGTCGATCAGAGTGGCTAGTGCGTATAGGACAATATCTGCTGATGCATTGGGAGTGATAGCTCGTATCCCCCCATTGACCTCTTGATTGAAGAAAGAAAGGCGATTTACGAGAGAGTGGACCGAAACGTTGCACGTACATCCTTAAATGTTGGCAAGAGCGCTGGAAAACTAGTACGAAGGGACGATGGACTTACAAAATAATTCCAGGTATCGCAGAGTGGATAAATGGATTCTGTGGCGAAGTCAATTACTATCTGACGCAAGCACTCTCAGGGCACGGTTGCTCTAAGTCATTCCTTTACAAGAGGAAGAAATTGGACACTGATCGCTGTCAGTACTGTAAGAACGTGGACGAGGTAGAGCACACGTTGTTCCTTTGTCCCAGATGGGAAGAGATCAGAGCAGGGTATCAAGAAGAGAGAAATAACTTAACAATTATCGAGACCAAGGAAAAAGAGATGTACTCAGTGAGCTGAACAGCATACCTACCACCACATCGAAGTAATGCGAGAGCGGTTCGAATGTGGTGTGTGAGAGGAAATGAGGAGAGGTTTTTTAGTCGGTAAGAATCCGACACTACTAGCAACAACATCACTGGTGTATATATATATATATATATATATATATATATATATTAATACAGTTCCTCTATGAAAAAGAAACATTAAAATAAGGAAAACTATTTATATTTGTATGAAATACTTTCGATACACACTGTATTATATGTATAATCGATAATTTTGAAAGATTCAGTATACAAATCAAATTTGACATTTTAATTTTCGGATGACGTTTATGTAGAATATATTTAATGATAGACAGATTATATAACATTTTGGAGAATATATTTGAAATTTTGAAATACAGATGTCTCTGCTATCAGAATTACAACGGTAATAAAATAATTCAAATATCTCTTTGTTATAGGGAAACATAAATTAGAATTTTTTTTTAAAAAAGGAATTTTTCGTAACCACAGGAGAAGAGATTTTATTTATTTGAAAAAAGTTTAGGCAGTTGAATTTGAAACCCCCACGAGACAACATCGAAATAAGAGTTGTCTCAAATTTTGTTGAGAATTTAATAAAAAATTGTAAACTATACAATCAGATTATAAAGCCATACATTGTAAAGCCAGTGCGTGCATAATTCGTAGAAGAATTGCATCGTATCAAGTGGAAGTGGTATCCAGTTTCTAAATCAGATATTTAGAAAGTTTTGCAGAATTCTAAATACATTTAGAATACGTACGAGTTTTCCTGTCCTATTTGGTGAGTCCCTCCAGTTTAAAATTATTTCTCGAGAATTAACAGGCCTTTTTAAATACATTTCGAAAATAGATGCATCTATAGAATAATATTAGCTAAACCAAATTAACGTTATACATAAAAGATCTTACATCAAGTGAAAAATTTTGAATAGACAATTTGAAGACAAATTTGCGTTATTTGACATTGATACACGTCAAGTGTATATTAAACGAGTTGAAATTTTACTTAAAAAAATTACAATTAGTTGATTTCTAGAATAGGTTGTAGTAATAATAAGGTTGGTAGAAATTATTATCTTTGTTTCGTTTACAATATTTTTGGTAAACAATAAATACTTTTATAATTTGTTATCTGATTATATAATATATAATTTTGATTCCAACTCACTGTGGTATTCATTCAGTATCTATTTTCATTGTATTTAACATTTTACATGCTATAGAAATTTTGATCTAATCAGTGACATTTGCTTAATTTCCAGTGACAATTAATTTGTAAATGTCATAAGATAATTCAAGTGCCTTTTATTATACTAAAAAACAGTTACTCGAGATTCGGAATATAGAATAATATTTGATTTGAATAATACTTGAAAATTACAAAATTTGAATTACTATTATTTAAAAAAATTTTGATCCCACCCTGCGACTAGAGTGATTAAGTATATTGTGAATTAATTTATCTTTCTAAATCCAGAAATTAATATTTATCTTGGCCGGGCATTGTTTGACAACTACTGTCAAAAGTAAATTAGGTTACGTACGCTGCTAAAGGTGTGTGTACAAGAGTGTCGCTATAATCACAAATTGTGAAAACGTCGACATATAATATTGTATATCGTTATATTGATATATCAACTATAATACAACTATAAAAGAATATTGAATATATTATAATTTGTCACCCAAACGTGGGGCAACTATAAATTAGATAGAGGTATATAATAATTTGGCTCCCAACGTGGGGCAATTACAATTAAAGGATTCGAAATATTACAATATATATATATATATATATATATATATATATATATATATATATATTGAATTTATCGTAAGAAGTATTAAAGAGAATAAGACACAATTATATGAGTTTGCAACTTTGTCAAATAACAAGTAGAGATTACTTTCTTCAAACAGATAGAATCATCTTTCCTACGGGTAATAATAAGTGAGAAATATATCTCATATTGAATCGAACACCTATGATATCAATTTTTCCGTATAACTATAGAAATACATAAGTAATATTGAAATTATTTACCTTAAATTCCAGAATGAGTCATAAATTTTAATTCATTTAGTTGGTAAATTATAAATTCACTTACTTATTAGCAGCACAAATGATGACTTTTATATATTATCTAGAATATCCAACATTGAATCTGAAAAGAACATAAAATTATTAGTAGACAATAATAAACAGGATATTTGATAACAATACACAAACAAAATTACCACAGTTATCGAAATGAAACAACAGAAGTGTCAATTCAAACTTCATGTCATTTAGCACGGAATAATGATAGCAGAAATATATTCAACCATAGAATTATTTATGTTTCAGAACTATTGATTATTTGCAAAGCAAAGAGGATGTTTGGAAAATATAACTGAATTAAATAATAGGCCAAATTTATATGATATAAATGTTGAATCATGAATAAAAATTGAATTGCAAGGCATTATAAAAGGTTTTCAAACTGTAATGATTGTAAATTTATTGATATTTGAATTTAAAGTTGGATATATATAATCATTGTATATAAATATGAGGTATATTTTTGGATATATTTCACATGTAAATAGGTGTAATGAATTATTTTGAAATTTTACATGAACAGTAAATAACAATAGGAATAAGATAAAGACATTAAATGAAATATTAAGCATTAGATAAAAAAGACTATGATATATCTAGTAAGTTGTTAGTGTTTTGTTTGAAAATAACAAAGCTAGCAACAAGAGTTTGTTGAAAACAAAGGAGTTAGTGAGGTGATGCTAAAGGAAATGGACACATGTAAGAAATTTCTATAAAATTTAATTAAAATATTCGGAAATTATTAGAAATTAAAGTCAAAACATATTACCATCGTTAAATTACAACCTCAGACACATTTCCAGAAAAAAATATCATGAAATATTAGTTATTTGTAAGAAATACACACAATTGAATTTTGAGAGGGAACGCTATGTATAAATTTGAATAAAGTAACCACATTACAGTATTAAATACTATATAAAATCATTAATAATCATCATAAAAACATTCTGAGCCAAGTTTAACAAACGATTTAATAATATTACATCGACTTACCTGCTGTACAAACTATAGAGTTTGTTCTACAAGTTGAAGAGGGTCCAACTTCATTCCAGGGGATAACACAGGAGCGGAGTGAACAAAAACTTCCCAGTGTTGTGATCAGGTCAGTGTGTAAATAATTTATATGGTTAACCATTTTAAAGACATATATCACTAATTTGGCCAAATTTCACCATTGATAATTTTATATGTTTAAGAATATTCAGTATAAGTAATTTAGTTTGTAATAATTTTGTTTAACATAAGTTTTTCTTCACAAATTATAATGCTTTTCAATTTTATGTCTGTTGGTAATTATAATAACTAAATCTTGAGTCATCTGATTTTTATTTGCATGTCATCTGCTAAATATAGGAAAAGGCTTGATACCATAGAAGTCGCTTTGATGTGTTTCACATAATTTATTCACAGCTTTTGGAGGAGATGATGTTAATACAATATTTATAAAGTGCAAATTTCATATATTTTTAATTCAATCCGGAACCCAACGGGAGTATAGATTTCTCATGCTCTCCATTAAATCAATAAATTAATAATAAAATTAAAATCAATTTACCCTGAGCTAGCTATTCAATTTAAACCATAATAGACAAATACATAAACCATAGATAAATATTCTATACTTAAACCATAGATAGAAAAAAATAACAAAAAACATAGATAAACTTAATAAACCAATAAATCTTAATAATAAAATAAAAAAAAACAGAATATCTGGGTATATATATATATATATATATATATATATATATATATATATATATATATGTATATATTAACATAGAGTGAAACCTGCAACACCCTGTATACAGAATTATGAATAATAGACTACATATTTCAAGTAATTAAAATTTTTGGAATTTGAATTTTTTTTAAAATGATCTAAAAAGGAGACAATCTGTACTATTTACTATTCAATAGAGAAAGCATATAAAGGATCTAACTGTATGATTATAGAGAAGAATTAAAATAAGCTTTATAAGAATATAGGTGACATTAAAACAACTTCCATATTTAAAAGAGAGAATTTTAAAACGTTTGTTACATATGAATGAAATAATAATAACCCATTATTCTTATTGTCAAAGTAAATTAATATTGTGATTTGTTTTAAAGAAGTGAATATTAGGGCTTGAAGGAAGTTTTCAATAAGATTGTATAAGTATTTAAAATATGTAAATGTGGGAAGTAAAATGAAAAACATTAACTCTATGGAATATGACATTTGTTGCACGATTTGACATTTAGAATAAATAATTTAGAAAACAAGAACTGTCATTTAGTAAATTTATTGAAATACAAATTAAGGGACAAATATATGAGTTATAATCGTTTAAGAGGCTCAAAACAGAATGTTTTAAAATGATGGATGGACAATCCACTATTTGGAATGAAATCTTTCAAATAAGAATTTTGATAACCAATTTTGATTGGTGGAATGCTTTAAAAATATTTTTATCAGCGACAAGTAGGTTGCTAATAATAATAAAAAAATTGAATGGGAACAGTTTGTTGATTATACAGTCTATTGACTAGGTACTTTCTTTTTGGGTAGAAATTTTGAAGAAGCAACATCTTTTGGAGAAAAATTTTGAAACTTTAAAAAAAACAATAATTTGGCATTCTAAATCTGGGAAAGAAATACATTATACTTAAAAGCTAGAGTAATATATTTAAAGCAAGCAGAAGTACACATTATAGGAGATTGGTAATTATATTTGAATACTAACCATAAAATTTATAGATGTAATTAAGTAAAATATTGTATGGTGGAACGGTGTCTCCACCATACCTTTTAGAAAGTTTTGGATTGTGTGATTTGATTAAAATGTATTGATGTGGACGAGATATAGCACTGTTTCTGGACATTATGCAAGCTGGACAAATGGTATGGTATTTTCCAAGAGGTAACCTAAAACAAAATAAGAAACATTTATTGATGTGCATTAATTGAACTATACAGTGAAAAAAGGTATTTAAAACTATTTAATTATATAAAAAGAAGTTAGAGTAAACTTACCCATTTAGTGCAAAGAATTGAACTTTGATGTTAAACAGACGCTTATAAGTTTTATCTTCCGCCATTTTCCTATCATAGACGTTTATATAACGGATTTCGTATTATAAGATTTGTGTTAAAAGTTGCCTATTTTGAATTAGATATAGAAATTGTACTTCATTGAGTGGATGACTTTATTTGAATGAATGATCATAATAGATAATAGGTTTTCATTAATTTATGTCCTGTAAAAGAATAATGTATTTGTTCCTACAGCATTAAATAACGTTTTTCTATTTGAAGAACATTGTGAAATTATTTTCTCATTGGTGATTGCTCCATCTAGTTTAAACATTTGGTAGCTTTAAACTGACATCTATGAACCGTGGAGAGGTTCAGCATTAAACACAGGACCGTCTTTAGAATTTCTTTGGAAACAATAATAAAGCAAGTATATTTTGATCAACAAAATTTTTATTGAAAGATAGGAATATTATTTGAATTTCGGCGCTCATATTAGAAATTGAAACTGTATTGTTTTTCTACATCTGAACCCTACTCTGAGATCAGAGAGTTTCTCATGCAAAGAAATAATTATTTTACAAATAAATCTTAAATATTAAAATATACCGGGCAAATAAAAATTAAGTAACAACTCAACTAAACTAAAAATAATAATTCATAGTATTTAAACTTTTTAAATATTCTCTCTCTCTCCCCATTCTATCCAGTTTAACATGTCGGCCCAACGTAGGGCAAATTAGGGAAAGTATATTTGTCTTGAAACATTAAAATTACACACCTAACAAATCAGTATAATATATATATATATATACATATATATATATATATTATAATATATCTTATATTTATATTGTTTTATTTATAATCAATGAATGTTGTTCGGCTAGCTTAAATTAATTGTTGCGGCGATAATTTATAATTATTATTGTTTATTTATAGCTCAGGGTAATTATATCAAGTAGAGCATGAGTACTCCTTAATCTCTTGAGTTCAGGTCTAAAGATTTTTATGTAATTTATTATTTTGTTTTATATATTTTCATAAAGAATGATTTGTTTTGGTCTTTTATTTAAAATGAAAAAATTATACCTTGTCTAAATTTATGTTCAGACGCCTATGGTATCAAACCTATTCCTGTCTTTAGTATTGACACGTGAAATGATCTCAATTTATCTATATAATTGGTTGTCACTATTATTAACTATTTTCTGTTTCTGATATTGTAATGAAACAACAATGTCATACACTCTAATTATATAATCAAAAATATGGAATGAAAATGAGAAAGGAAGTACATATATCAACACAAACAAAATCTAAATCTAGTATGTTGAACAAATAACTATAACCTAATAAAATTTTAAATCAGTGTACTATTAAAATGAATTTGAATTGCCAAATCAGATTTTTTTTAATTATTCAATTGGTTAACCAATAAAATTGCGCAACACTAACCTTACTACTGATGGCTTCTTCTGGCACCGACAATTAACAGTCTCCAACAACACAACTCTTCTATTAATGTGTCTACTGCATCTACTCCCTCTGGATACTTGACACAACTCCTCCAGGTAAGTTTTGAAATTATATTTCTTGTTATCTTTCAAAATAACTTATTTTTCCTTTTTAATTCAAATTCTAGTTTTATTAGTTTATAAATATTTTTCAATGATACTTTCAGTTTATTTTATTATTCTAATGTCTTTGATTTCTATCTATTTTAATCATTTATCTTTTGTACCTTCAATTAGCTTCTAAATCTTCTCAACTTACTTCTTCAACTTCATTTAACTTTTTTCTGTTACTTTTCTTGAGTTATACGAGGACTTCTCTTATATTTTATTATAATTTGAAAATTTCATTTATCTACGTCCTCTCTTCAAAATATCACACCACATACTCCATTTTTCCAAATCAACAACAACCTTTTTCCTGTCCGTTGCTATGGACAAAACTCATCATCTCACTAGATTTTTTTTAACAATAATTTACAAATCAGAGGTTTTCATTTAATTTCATATTTTTCTTAACTATTTGATGATATTTAATGCTTCGTTTATTTCCAAAATAATTTAATTTATATATTTAAAACTCTACTTCTCCAAAAATATCCCTATTTATAAAAAAACCTCTCATTGTGTAATACGTTTCCATTCTAAATTAGACAAATCTACAAACTGATACTTTTCAAAATATATATAATTCTTTTCTATTTCTATTAAAATTTGGTCACGATTATGATTTCTCATAAACTTGGCCTAAAATTATATATACAAAAATTCTTCATGTGTTATATTTCATTGTCCCTTCAGATATCAATCAGAATTACATAGTTCTATGAGAACGAATTCCTGTCGCGCACATCGAACTCTGTCGCTGATGTTTCATGCTTTGAAAGTATTTTGACATTCCAATCTTGTTGACAGTTCTCTGTGTCATTGAAATAATAAACATCAAAATAAAGATTCTGCTACTAATTCTTATTAAACATGATGTATTATAACAATCTAAATACATTTGTTTATTCTTTTAGGGTTTTAGATACTTTTAATGACGTATATGACACATTTACAAGTTATTATATTGTTTAAAGATGGTTTCTGGTCTACAGGTATGCGTTGAATTATTTAATGAAGCCCTGACAATGGTAAATGTTTTGAATATTATTTTAGCATCTCAATATTTAAATTAAACAAACGATATCATAGGTAAAAATTCAATATATAACCCATTTTAATTTCATTCATATCATGAAAAACAAATAATTCCCTATGTTTTGGCAACTTACAACCAAATTCAGCTTGAAAACCTCACACACCAACACCTTCAAACCCTTATAGATGTTGTGATGAGTTCAATATATATTGTGCTGTATTTTAATTTGAGTTACAGGTTGGATTTTTAAAAAAAATTGCGATGGTGATTATTTTTTAATTATTATGTTATTGTCAAATTGCAATATTTTTTTGTAGAATTTTTTATTGCTTATTATGAACATTAAATGTGTTAAACATTGTATTTCCTTTTTTAATCATGGGCGCCAGAACTCGTATGGTATGCTCGTTACAACAGAGCGATTTTGTACCTAATGCAAGTTCAAATATTAATACCAAAAGCTTTATTCCTTTTTTTTATCTCAGGGGTGTGTCCGGCACTAGCGTTGAACAGTAACAGGAAACTGACAGGTTTTGAGAACACTTGAAGGAAAACAAGGAGGTTTGAATGTAGTTTTGTTTAATTAATCAAAAATTCTATGTATTTCTTAACATTTCTCCCTCAATACTTACTGACGATAAATCCTGGACAAATTACATAATAATTTATAAACGTCTATGTATAATTCTCATAGTTAGATGATCCAAGTGAAATTATTAAATAACAAAAAAATAACTATTAAATATTTTGTAACCATGATATCATCGTTAACCTGCAATAAATTCCCACCTCTAACATTTAACGGAGAATGATATTGGCGCTGTGAATCGTTGTCATGTGACCAGAGATATGGCTTGTGAATCGTAAATGGTATATTTAGAAGTAATGTTCTTCTTCTAAAGGTTATTAATATATTTCATCTTAAATAATAAAATCAGTGAGTGATTTCGTCGTTGTTCGAGATTAAATTGAATTAGTAAGATAGTGGAAATTGATTATTCTTAAATAACTATGTAAATTCAAAAAAAAATCAGTTCATAATATTATACCTAACCTAAATAATAATTCAAGAAACCAAATGTTTGTGAATACATACAGAAATTCATGAGTTTGAAGATAACAAAAGTCTTGTGTTCCCACTCATTTCAGTTCAATGAAACTTGTGATGATTAAAGTGTAATAGCTTCTCTATTCGACGAGGAGTTAAAGTTTATTATATTCGGACTACTTTCAATATAAGTAATTTCTGCTACGAGGAAAACGTAACCAAATAGCCAGGAACAAATAAGGTAAAAATTAAATTATCTCACCAAATTCTAGAAGACGATTAATGAAAGTTTTTTTTATTTTATATTCAATTATTGGAAACTGGATCATTCCATTTACTGCCAATGACGTTGTCACAGTATTTAGTCAAAATTTTGTCCTTTAATTATGATTTTTTTTTAACTTAATTGTATTATTTTATTCTCGTTCTCACATCTTTCCATACCACCTTTTCAACCTAACAACCCTCTCTCCACGCTCAACAATCAACAACCTCCTTCTGTTTTTTTCCGATCCTCTTTTGTTAACTTGTAAACAGTTATTGTTTTTAAAAAAATCTATTTATCCGCGTCTTGTTCTTTTTCAATTATTCACTCCGTTCGAAAATACCTCCGCGATTACACTAATGTCACTTTATTTATACTTAATCTAAATATTGATAAAGCTGTCACTTTATATATAATACTATTCATGTCTATTTGCTTTTTTAATCGTCGTCAAAAAAAATACTTTATCGTATACAGGGTTTGTCAAAAGTTATAGCAATCGGGAAAATACAATTATAGAAGTTGGTTTTTTTAAAATTTATGTTACGAATGAATAATATCTTTTTATAATAGACTCACGTGTATGCAACACACAACTATATGTTAATAGTTTCGTTTATCAAATATTGTTTTTATCATGAATTTAAATATCACGTAACTATGAGCATTATAATTCTTTTTAGTTGCAAATGGGCATTTATATACAAAATTTTATTTGTTCATTTTCCTGTTATTAATATTTCACTTTAATATATATATATATATATATATATATATATATATATATATATATATATATATATACATATATATATATATACGTATATATATATATTGAACCAGATATCATATATATTAAGAGAATTCAGTTCTGTAGGAATATTTTGCTTATCTATCTATAATTATTAAAAATAAAGTAAAAGCTAGTATAATATATATATGTAAACAACAACAACAAAGAGATTCATGGGTAATTTACGTTGTTTATGTGTTTTCCCATGTTTCGATTAACATCTTTGCTTCCAAGTTTCACATCCTTATTTGATTATACCGTGCTGAGGACGGCAAATGAACCAGAAACATGCATGTCCGCGGTTACCACTCTGTTTCAATAGCCTTTTTTCTTTTTGCGTGAATTACCCATGAATCTTTTTGTTGTTGTTGTTTACATATCACGCGATATTCCTACCTCTTTATTGTTTACTATTGGTCGGAAGGTTCAGGCAGGGGGGCTATATGCGCCTCCGTATCGATCTTTGTTGTTGTCCCGAAAGCTCGAGATCTTCCAATTGAAGGCACAAATGAGCGTTTGGTTTCCCTGTTGAAATCCGTTGTTTTGTGTTTCCTCATCCCAACCTAATTTTGACAAACAATATTTTGCATTAGAATTTTTGCTACTACAAGGACAGGAGATATAAATCCTAAGGGATCAAACATCTGTGCAATTTGGTATAGGACAACACGTTTAGTAATCAAATTTTTACTAAGATCTTTAGGAAGTTTTACTGAAAACTGATCCAAATTTGGCTCCCACGAAACACCTTACAGTTTATTTGAAGAGCTTTCCATTTTCAAATTAATACTTTCTTGAGAATTACTTTTTATAACATTTTTTAGAAATTGTGGTTCATTACAAGCCCACTTATACAATGAAAAATTTTCTGACTGTAACAACTTTACTAGCTGATTCCTGTCAAATTATCTATAGAATCACTACCTGATAAAATATCATCTATATAACACTGAGAAAGAATGGTATTAGCAGCTAAGGGAAATTTTTCTTTATTCATATAAGCTAACTCATTCAGTGTATGAGTAGCTAAATATGGTACAATATTTGTGCCATATGTAACAGTTAGTAGTTCTAAGCATCTTAGAGGATCTGTAGGATTTTCTCGCCATAATATATTTTGTAGGAATGTCTGATTTGGATTTAATCTAATCATTCGATACATTTTTTGTATATCACAAGTAAGCACAAAATGAAACATACGAAAACGACAAAGAATATCGAATAGTTCTGGTGGAACTGTGAAACCCTTTAACACGATATTATTTAACGAAACATTGGACGAACTTTTCATGCTATCATCAAACACTACTCTCAACTTAGTCGAACTACTTACTATCTTCTCGAATCCCACAATGGTGAAGACGGAAATATTTATTTTCTTGGAACTCATTCATCAATTTCAAAGGCACACATATCTAGCATGATTTAATAAAACATATTCGTCTATAAAGGATGTATAATCTTTGAATAAACTAGAATTTTTCTCAAAACGCATTTCTAAATTGTGAACTCTATTTTTTGCCATGGAATAGGAATTACCTAACTTTTTTTTTATTTAGAAAATAAAAGTTGCATCCACCATTAGGGTTATTAGCAACATAACATAACAGTAACATGAAATAACATTTAGGCTGGTAACGTCACTATAACATACAATAATATTTGAATAGCATAATATCAAAGATAGGAATCAGTGATAAGCAACATGGTAACGAGCTTAGTAATTTACATTTTGTTGACTACAAAATTACAGTACACACCAAGAAAGAGTTGATTTTAAATCTGCACTTATACTGTACGTCCGGCGTTGTTCCGCGAACCTCGGACACTCGACCATGAAATGTTTAACGGACATTGGCACCTGACACATATCACAGATTTTGTCTTCTCCTCCCTTCAGTAAGTGTTCATGGGTATACTTTGTATGTCCAGTGCGCAAACGGGTGATTATTATTTGGTGTCTTCTTTGGCTAGGGATGTTTCTCCATGGTTTGATATCATCTTTAATTTCTTTAAGTTTCATTCCAGATTCTGCCCAGACAGATGACCAGTAGTTAGGGACCACATATTTCATATATTTTTTCAGATCAGTATACGGTACTCCCTCTTGCTTTTGAAAGATTGGTTCATTCATGATTTCACGTGCAATTTTATCAACCCGCTCATTGCCAGAGATCCCAACATGTGACGGGACCCACATGAAGACCAATCGTCTGGATTTTTCCCTAATTGTGTGAACATACTCTTTGATGAGTCTTGTCAGGGGATGATCTGAATAAATGTGTTGTATACCTTGTAACGAGCTTAACGAATCTGTAAGAATTAAAGTATTGTGGATATCTTCATGAGCGGCTTATTTGATTGCTTGAAGGATTGCAAAAAGTTCACCACTATAAATGCTGCATTGTGGAGGTAGTTTGAATCCACTGGATGTATTAAAAAAGCTGATGCTACTCCTTGGTTTGACTTGGAAGCGTCTGTGTAGATGTGAGTATAATCACAATATTCATTTATTGATGAGAGGAAATGATTGTGAAGCAGACTAGGAATAATTTCGGATTTGTTGAATTTGGAGAGGTATAGGTTGCATGGTGGCAAGGCAATAAGCCAAGGTGGCGTGTCTGAGTTGTTGTTGGGAAGGGTAACTGGGAAAGTCACATTCAATTCGGAACTGAACTTGTTGATCCTCTGATAGAAAGGGTATGTTAGTCTTCTTCGGTTTTCATACAGATTGCGAAAACGGTTTGAAAAGGTGTTATGATATACTGGATGCTGACTATCAGTAGAGACTAAAGATGCATACGCTAAGCTCAGCTGCTGTCGTCGCAGCTGCAATGATGGCTCCCAAACTTCACTGTAGAGACTCTCAGCGGGCGTTGTCCTGTATGCTCCAAGGGCCAGCCGTATTGCTGTATTGTGTACCGTGTTAACAATTTTCAGAACTGATTTACTTGCTGAGGCATATATTATAGAGCCATAATCGATTTTGGATCTTACTAGAGCTCGATAGAGAAGTAAGAGCGTTTGTCTGTCGGAACCCAATTTTGGTTTGACAGAATTCTCAGTAGATGGATGCCGCTCTGACATGATGTTCTGAGATGGTTAAGATGGGCATTCCAGTTTAACTTTCTATCAAAAATAATTCCTAGGTAACGCATCTGTTCCACCACTTGGATATTCCGGCCACATAGTTTCAGATTAGGCAGTGCTAGATCTCTTTTTTTAGTAAAAAACATGCAGTTTTTTCTGGGCACATTTTGAAACCAGTGCATTTCAGCCAACTCTCAATCGAAATCACTGCCTCCTGCAAGTTATTTTGGATTGTGGTAAGATTTTTTCCTCGCGAGTATACCACAAGATCGTCAGCATAAAGGGTAGCTTCTACAGGTTGTTTGATATTCTTCATAGCTTCATTTATCGCAATTAGAAAGAGGGTGACGCTCAAAACCGAACCTTGAGGGGTACCATTCTGTTGCACTCTTTTCACGGAAAGTGTTCCATTAACTTTAACTCTGAAGAATCTTTCTCCCACGAAGTTTTCAGCAAATTTTAGAATATTGCCATTTATACCCCAGGAGCTCAGCTTTCTAAGAATGTTATATCTCCAGGTCATGTCATAAGCTTTACTTATATCGAAGAAAATTGCTATGGTGTTTTGTTTGTTAGCATACCCTTCGTGAATATATGATTCTAAGTTAATTAGATTGTCTGATGTTGATTTACCTTTCCTAAAACCACTTTGTTTTGGTGTGAGCAGGTGGTTTTTCTCCAGGAACCAAGTGAGTCGATTGTTAACAGTTTTTTCCATCAGCTTGCACATTGTACAAGTTAAGGATATTGGTCTGTATGATTGAGGATCTGTCTTTGGTTTACCATGTTTTATTAACGGAACTATGGTTGCCTCTGACCACTTCTCAGGAAAGACCCCTTCTGTCCATATCTTATTAAATATTTTCAGGAGAATATGCTTAGCTGTATCTGGCATGTTTTGTAGGAAAATGAACGGGATATCATCAGGTCCTGGGCTGGAGTTTTTGAAAGAAACCAGAGCTTCGAGGAATTCTTCATAGGATATAGGTACATTTAAAGGGTTCATTTCATCTTGGGAAACATCAATCCCTTCAGATTCTTCATTATTTTTGTAGTTCAGAAATTCGGGTGTGTAGTTTGCACTGTTAGAATTCTTTTCATAGATGTCTGAGAAAATTTGAGAAATTTCGGTACAACTGGAAGTTGATTTTCCCTGATATTCAATCCGTGGGATTCCATGGTCTGTTTTATTACATTTAATACGTTTCACTTTGTCCCAGATCGTACTTAGTGGTGTTGAACTGCTAATGGATGATACATATCTTGTCCATAATTCTTTTCTACTTTTTTTCATGATCCATCGAGCTTTTGCCCTCAGACTCTTAAAAGTTATCAGGTTTCCTGGTGTGTGGTGCCTTTTTAGTCTATTGAAAGCGTGTTTAGAGGATTTTATTGCCTGGTCGCATTCTTGATTCCACCGAGGAACGGGAGTGTGGTTGTTCAGTTGCTTTGTCTTTCCTATTGCTAGTTGGGCTGCATCCGTTATGATTTTGGTAATATCATCAACACATTCATCGATACTATCTCGCATGTGGAAGTGACTAACCTTGGTTTCTATAATATTTGCAAAAAGATTCCAGTCAGCTCTTTTTAGTTTCCATTTTTTTGTCACAATAGGTTCTTCTACAACATGCTGTGAACTTGTGAGTAAGATGGGAAAGTGGTCACTGCCATATAGATAGGGAAAGATGGTAAAATTGAATTGAGTGTGGAGTGAGAGGTCGCTAATGCTGAGATCTATAACACTGGAGTTTCCTGAAAACGAGTTGAAACGAGTTTTTTCTCCGTTGTTAAGTAACGTCATATTGTTATCATCGATAACATGTTCTAATATACGACCTCTTGTATGTGTGGAGTCGCATCCCCATAGGGTGTTATGGCAATTGAAGTCTCCTAATAATAATCTCGGTTTGGGTATTTGCTGAAAGAGATCATTCAGCTCCTCGTATGTCACGTCACGATTTGGTGGAATGTAGATATTACAAATATGTATCTCTTTAGGGTCCAAAATTTTAATGGCAACTGCTTCAAGGTGGGTTGTTATAGGGATTTCGATTGCACCGTAAGTTTGGTGTATGTAAGTAGCGACGCCACCGCTTGCTATGTTTTGATCTGGTCTGTTTTTATGGAAACAAAGATAGTTCCTCAGATTTTGTGAGTAGTCTTGTTTAAAATGTGTCTCCTGTAAACATATGATCGAGGGTTTGTTTTCGGAGATAATCAGTTTTAGCATTTCTTGTTGTGTGAAGTACCCATTAAGGTTCCATTGAATGATGGATAGTTCGAAAGTTGATATTATTAATATGTTTCTTGTGACGATGCGTCGCTTTCAGAATCTGAAGTTAGCGATACTTCTGCTAGCAACTGTTTCGATAATTTATTCTTAATTTTGGTACACCTACTTTTGATACATCTGTCTTTAAAATATGGGTACACACTCAGAGGGTCGTTAGAGCCGTATACATTTTCAAAAAAGTCTTTGAGTTGATTGTAGTTGATTACAAAATTTTCTGAATCAATGTATGCTTTAGTTGGTTGCATGTGTTCTTCGAAACTTGTGGTTTCAGGGCGACTTTTCTTACTTATACTCGACGATGGTTTTCGGAATGGGTCAGAGGGTGTATCTTCCGTAGGAGTTAATATTTCTGGGAGGTTCCTCTTATTCGATGCATTAGTTAGGTTGTCTTGGTCGGGAGTGATGGGGGAATCTTCTGGAATTAGGGAGGTTGTAGTATACTCTGGCGGTTCTTCTGGATTTTCGGGAGGGGGCATTGCAGGGGGTTCATTTAGATGTTCAGGTGTCTCAGTTGTACATTGAGAAGATATATGACCATTTTGCTTGCATTTGAAGCAGGTTAGATTATCTAATGATAAGAATATTCGATAGGAGGTATTTTCATGGTTGACCAACATAGACTCCGGGATGACAATATTTTCGGGAGGATTAATGTACACTTGCCTTCTGAAACTCATTATATGTGCAAAATCTGGATTGGTCATGTTGACTCTGAGAAAGGATATAGGGGATAATAGGCTGAGGCCAAGTTGTTGTAGGGCTTGCTCTAAATGTGAATGTGGGATTGTTGGGCTCACGTTAGATAGGATCAAACGTTCAGATGGAGTTATCAATCTTCTGGCTCGTATAATTTGGTTGTTGACACCAATTGCACCGTGGTCATTAATAAAAGTAGTTACTAACTCTGGGCTGGCGAGGTATATACAAATTCTATTATTCGAAATTGTAGATGCGAACAGAATGTGTTTAGGGTTGACGACTATTCCTAAGGCTAGGAGATATTCTTGGATTTTGGTTCCTTCAATCGCAGGAAATATTATAGCTTGGTTCTTCTCTGGAAATTTTGTTGGCTGTGGTTTACTAAGTACTGAAGAATATGACATGTTTCTTTCGGTTTGTTGGTTAGATTTCTCTATTCTGGTATCCATCGTTGTGGTTTGGGGATTTCTGTAGTCAGAAATCCCCGATTTTGGTGAACTCAATTCAATATTTGAAACTTTTGGCACGGGTCATGTGTACCTGAGTACGGTCCTGGCCCGTGCGATTTATCGAGACCTACGAGTCTCAAATACACACAACGGTGCACTATGATGTTAGGTAGTACACTTTCTCGAATTTATATTCACTTTTATTCAAGAACTTTAAATAAAAATATTGCCGTGGTGGAATAAATTCGGTATTTCATTAAAAAAACTGGTCAGCAAATCTGTTGTTATTAAATTATTTAAATGGTTTCCCACAAAAAATGTCAATGGAACAGCTCAAATCTTAGATTTTATTACTTGCCTTTAGCAACAGGAGCATACAGAGGTTCACTGAATACAATGATGCACTTATTAGAATTTTAAAACTGAAAATTCACTGATTTAGATAGACTTTAATCCAGAGCAAATTTAAGACTCCACCAAGTAGCAATTCCACCACTAATTCCTCAATTACCTAACTTTTAATGTTCATTTGAACTTTTTAAAGGCAAATCGACCTGAAAGGAACCATTTTCTAGAATTTGTATTCTATTTGTGAAGATATTCTCAGCTAACACTTCATAAGGACTTAGAATTTTATTTCTTTTGCATAATTGTATTTCAAGATTGTGGAAAAAATCATGTTTAGCACTCGTGAACATATCTTTTCCTCAATTGTACAGTTCTGGACGCGTGATAAGAAGACGTACTTTGCTCACCTGTACTAAAAAAAGTATTTTACGTAAATGTATCCAAACCGAGTCTTTTTGAACACACGGTGTGGAAAAGTTTTCAAACCCACGTAAAAAATTATTATCCAGTATTTACCGGCAAAACTACGTCAAGACGTTATATTGATTCTTTTCCTGGAAATATTTCGATCAATAGGTAACTTGAAGCACATTGCGTCATTACAAGACAAAAAAAACCCGTAGGTGTAATCAATTTCAACTGGGTCACGTGTCTTTTCAACAAAATATATTTTCATCGAAAGAAAAATATTACTACATACTAAATTGTTATAATTATTAAAAAAAAGTTAGACTTTTAAACATAAATCTTTTTTATGAATACTAATTTGATGGAATTACCAGGAGAATACAAAAAATAACCAGAAAACTCTCAATAAAAAAAGGTCTCGAACATTCGATTAGGCTCAAAATTATGTCTGCTTTATTATTTGAGAGAATTATATAGCAATATATTGGAAGGAAAACGTCACCCACGTTTTAGTTTTTATTTGGATAGTTGAAAATAAGTAAAAGTATGTTATTATAAAAGTGTAATATTTAACTGAATGTGCTTATAGATAAAACCATTGTTTAAAATTAATTCATTTCATTATTTTTAATCATTTACGATGTTTCAAAGACTATGAATCTACGACATTGATTGATTGATTTGTAACCAACAATGCTGTTTTTTAGTTGCGACGGAAAAAAAAACATAACGAAGCTTCTACAAAGAACACCAAGAAAATGTTCAAATATTATTTTATTGTTAATAAAAATCAATCTACTGAGGATGTCTGAGTGGTCTAGAAATATTCTTATATAATATAAACCATACGTGGAATTGATTTGACCCTTTATTTTTTTTTAGAAAACCATAAAACATGCATTAGCCCCTTTATCTCATGTATATAAGGGAAGTGTACGTATGTGCTCAAAGGACCACGTACATTGATAATTAGCGCACTGTTATTCCAATTATTATTGTTTGTAGTTAAATAAAAATCAAAATCAGCCACTATTACTATATTTACACGGAATTATTTCACCATTTACACATATTATTAATTGTACAATGTTTCTTTACGGTTGCGAAAATTTGCTACTTAGTTTACTACTAGAGATACCGAGTGAAAAAATTGCTAGATATTCTTGAGAATGTGTAGCTCAAATAGAGAAATACAGAGAAAGAGAAGCGTAAGAATAATAAAATAAGTTACTAGAGTTACTTCAGTAAACAACTTAAGCTGGAGTTGACCCGACTCACTTTAAGAAACATTCACGACTGAGGGTTAGAACTGAGATTTTAAATAAAAAATATTCTTTATTAATGTTTTAAAATCGCATTACAACAATTAGAGAAATACATATGGAAATGTGTGCCGGTGCTCGGGCCATTTCTCTTCTTGTTGTGTTCGTCATATCTGCAGTTCGTGGCTCCTTGCTCGAGGGCATTATCCATAATTTTTCACTTTTTACAACAACTTTGTCCCTTAAATGTTTTTGACTCCTAGAATACTTCGGCTAGGTTATCCCTGAAAAGTAGCTAAAAAACAGGGTTTCAAAAATGATATGGGGGGTAGTTTTTGAGGCGGCAACATGACTGATGTTGATTTTGTATGTTTATTTGTTTGATTTGATTTATACGTTATGTGATAGTAGAGGCTTGAAGTTAATCAACCTTGTTATGTAATTAGTGTCCCATGCAGAAGCCTACACCCACTATCTCGGATGTCTCCTGCGCGATTAGCGTCTATGAGAATTTTTCGAAGGTCTTCTGGCAGACAATAATTATAAAAGTTTGACGAAATTTTTGTTATGAAGTCTTTGATAGTTGGTATGTCGGTTTTGTCATGTAACCAGGTGTTTTTTGGTAATCTGGGGTAACAGTTGTATTTCATTGCCATTGCATTGTTTTGAACCACTTGTAGGGAGTTGAAGTTGTGTTTTGTGCCGTTGTAGTAAACGGGGGCAGCGTATGTTAGTATAGGTCTTATGATGTATTTATATGTAAGAATTTTGTTGTGTGATGTTAAGTTGCTGTATGTTCATATGAGTGGGTAAAGTTTACTCATTGCAGTCTTAGCTTTGCGTATCTGTTGCATAATGTGTGTATTTGCATTGGTATTTCCTTGTATGGTGTACCCTAAGTATTTAAGCGTAGTACTGGGATTTATGATTTGCCCATCTACGCAAAGCTGAGATTGCAATGATCTGTTTTTTTTAGCTAACCTCCTGAGTAATAAATACTCTGTTTTAGAGGCGTTGATAGCTAATTTGCAATCGTGTAAATATGGAATGATTTTTGTGTTTATGTGTGTTTGTAATGTTTCGAGTGCGTGATCTGGATTCTGTGCTGTGGCAACAAAACAAGTATCGTCGGCGTACATAGCAGTTAGTAGATGAGGGGATGTTGGAAGACTGTTGACCAAAAGGGAATATAACAAGGGTGGTGATACAGAGCCATGAGGCACTCCAGCTTTAATGGAGTACGGTCCAGCTGTGTGGTTGTCAATTTTGGAATAAAATTTCCTATTTGTTAAATATGAATTTAATATTTTTATTAAATAATCTGGACTTTCAAGATTAATTAATTTGTTTATTAAACCCTCGAGCCATACGGAATCAAAGGCCTATTGAATATCAAGTGTTACCATCACGGCTTTATGTTTATTTAGAAAGCCTTCCCTTATATAGTTTATGACTCGTATAATTTGGGCTACAGTACTATGGCCACTTCTGAAACCGTATTGCTCGGAGGGTATAATATTTTGCTTTTCTACAAAGTGTTTTAATCTGTGTAGAATAATTTTATCTATCACCTTTGCCATATTGTTTAGGAGGGAAATAGGTTTATAGCTATCTACATAACATGGTTGTTTATTAGATTTGACGATAGGGATGACATTGGCTATCATGAGCATATCAGGATATTGCCCTGTTTTGATAATATAATTAGTTATGTGTGTTAATTGTACGATGGCTTTTTTCGGTAGGTTTTTAAGCAAAATGTTGTGTATAGTGTCTGACCCCGGGGCTGTTTTGTTTTTGTATTGTGTTATAAACTTCGGTGCATGTTGTTAGATTATTATTTGTGTTTAGTGTATTGAGTGAATTGATGTATTGATGTACTGTGTGAGTTATATTTTGGTGCTGTTGTGTATGTTGAGTGTTAACAAAATTGCATTGGAAATATTCTCCGAACTGTTCTGCGATATCTGAAGTATTTATGTATATCTGGCCATTGTTTGAAATTTTGTTGATTACACTGAATTTTTTCCTGAAATGTCGTACGACTCTCAATAACGAGTTGTCGTCTGGTTTCAGGGTTTCTAGAAATTTTATCCATTCAGCGTTTTTGTGCTCTTTGATTGTTTTATTTATTAGGTGTTGTTGATCTTTTACTGCATGATGATCATTAATTTTTCTTGTTTTTTTTGCCATATTTTTCTAAGTTTATTTTTTTGCTGAATTAACTGCAAAATCTTGTCGGGTGATGTATTATTAATGTTTTTTATTTTGTTAATTGAGGTTGACTTATTTCTCGCGTTAATAATTAAGTTTTGAAGATCTTTTATTATATTAGTTAAGTGATTTAAGTTTTCTACTTTATCAATTATTTTTAAGCTTTTGTTAATATGTTTTCTAATAAGAAAGATCGTAGGCTATCAATAAAACACGGGCAAATCTTACAACTCAACGAGATATTTACTTTTCTAGGTAAAGCTATATTACAGCAATAAACAAAGAATATCTATCTTTACAAATTGTAGAATCTTTTATGGGAGGTAATGCGTAATAGTATATTTCGAACATAGCTTTACCACAAATCATATTGTACATCATGTTAAAGAGAAGCTGGGGTTTACAGAGTTCATTCGTTAAAGTAATGAATCAAAAACATCAACATTTAAACTTGGTTGTCTAACAAAAAATTTTGCTAGCAAATTGTTTAACAATAATGTATAGCCACCTGGAGTTTCATTAAAATGGTCTGTTGAGTCTTCGTTGTCCCAAGAAGCCTCGACGATGGATTCTCTTCAACCCGTGAAAGTTAATCGAGTAAAAGTTCTGACCCTTCTCGTCCGGTGGTAGTACCCATCACATCTGACAAACATGCTATAGCCGTATGTAAATCAAACAGCTTTTCGTGTGATAAATCATTCCAGTTTACAAAAGATTCACACAATGACTAACTTTTCGCTGGACCCGATGACTCCTCCTACGGTCAGATTAACGCAGGAGTCCTCTACTGGAGGTAATCGTTATATTATGTGTAGATTAAGAGAACCGGCTATTTTATCATCTCTCAAGTTATTCCTCGCCTATCTACGTGACCAAACATCGTCTGTATGTTTTGAAGGTTATACTTCCACAAGTGTAAAGGTATTTTTAGCATTCGAGGGTCTGTCCGTTGATTCCATAGCTTTAAGGGCAATTTATTATAAGTTTCATGATTTTTATGGCATAAGTTCAGTTGAAGTGCATGAAGATATATCTACCTACAGAACTTACATCAATTCGGAACGGAGAATTCACCGACACAAAATTAGAGAGTGTAATAGCGGTGACTTTACTGCCTATTCTTCTAAGAAAACTTTTTAGTTGTTAAGACGTGTCCAGAGGAACTTGAATCCTCACTTAGTTTTAAGGACAGTACATTAAGAATAGTTCTAATTAATATTCAGTCAATACTCAATAAAACGGACGAGCTGTATTACTGAACAACAGTTACAAGTAAATGAACCTGTTTTTAGTGAAAAATATCGAGTTATTAGCAGATATGATAGGGGTAATTCAGCTCACGGTGGAATCCTAATTTTATCTTCTGGCGAGGACTTCTCGGCTTTATTAAAATACTTTTGAATTTTCTATAATTTACAACAAAAATATCGATTTATATATAATTTGTATTCACAATCAAATGTACATTTTTTTTTGAGACCCTTCTAAATTTACTTAACGCTCTACCTGTTAAGAGCAAGAAAGTTTTATGCGACGATTTTAATATTGACTTTACTAATGATTGTACCACTCGAAGGTCTTTGGCAAATATTTTTGAGTAATTTCATCCAGATGTGGACGTGGTTTACCAACTCGAACTACTGAAACAACTTCTTCAATTTTATATTGCAACTGGCTCTTATCAACTTTATCAACACAACTAGATTTTTCAAAAAAAATTAGTTGTTATCTTCTTAATCTTGAGTTACAAAAGCGAACGGCAGCTTTTCACGGAAGAGCATTGATGGGAGTGAATTAGGAATACATCACATAACCCCTGGCGCCATGCAATTTTGTCTTATATAATAAAAAAAGAAAAAACAAGTAATTTAAAGAATATAGATTTTACCAAATTGCAAAACATAAAAAATCTAAAGTAAGAGGTGAGACAAATCAATAAAAAATTTATTTTAAAAAAAGACAAAGATCATCCTTTTATTCAGATTTGAATATAGTAATTTTTATGACAATGAGAATAATACTCAATAGGTTCTTGATAAAATATTCAAATCAGGAAGTCACTTAATTCTTAATTGGTAAGTTAGATATATTCAAAAAAAGTAAATACAGTGACCCTCCGGCACTATAGTTTACCTTTAAAATAATTATAAATTTACATATTGTATTGTATGAACGTAAATTATTTCTGTACGGATTTTAATTAATGTCCATTACTAAAAATTCAAAAAAGCCACAATAAATTTCTCCGGAATTTCACAGTATTTAAATTGAAATTGAAGAAAGATCTGAGTAGTGTAGCAAGCGGGGTTCTGTGACACTTTGGTAACCATGCCATCCACTTCTCCATGCCTACCTGAAGAAGTGCCAGAGGCGTGTACAAGAAGTGGAGGACAATGATCAGAAGGTGTACAAGAATCATACTTGAAGACAATGACCAGAGGGTGTACAAGAATCATACTTGAAGACAATGACCAGAGGGTGTACAAGATTCACCCCTACCTGAAGAAGTGCCAGAGGGGTGTACAAGAAGTGATCGACAATAAGCGATAATTTTTGCAAATATACAAGGAGTATCAAAAGAGTCATCTGAAGAAGTGAACGAGAATGACCAGAGGGTATAGGGTGTGTCTTTCTCAGGGTGTGTCTTTAGCTACCCTTACCTGTGCAATCGACAATGAGAGTGGGAAAAAAATTATAAGAAGTGGTATACCTATACCTGTGCTGAATAGTCGACAATGACCAGAGGCTGCCGTTGATCGATGGGAAAGAAGAAGAGATAAGCGATAAGTTTTACAATATTATACAGGTTCATTCAAATGTTACGTATAAGAGGTGACTGAAGAAAGAAAATGTGACAAGAACAATGGAACAATGACTAAATGGTTGAAGTCAATTGTCATTGTCGTCGTCGTTGTCGCTTTCCCATTGATACATGTGCAGGTATGTTTGAGATGAGTAAAATGTAAAATATTTTATGTGGTATTAAGAGAATATAAATTGACGAAAGTGGTCATTGTCGATTCTTCAGAACAGGTATAGGTAAACCACTTTTTTACCAACCCTGTATAATATTGTAAAACTCATCGCTTATCTCTTCTTCTTTCCCACCCTCATTGTCGATTGCACAGGTAAGGGTAGCTAAAGACACACCCTGAGAAAGACACACCCTATACCCTCTGGTCATTGTCGTTCACTTCTTCAGATGACTCTTTTGATACTCCTTGTATATTTGCAAAACTTATAGCTTATCTCTTGATCTCTTCTTCTCTCTTGTACACCCTCTGGTCATTGTCGATCACTTCTTGTACACCCCTCTGGCACTTCTTCAGGTAGGGGTGATTCTTGTACACCCTCTGGTCATTGTCCTTCACTTCTTGTACACCCCTCTGGCACTTCTTCAGGTATAGGCATGGAGAAGTGGATGGCATGTTTACCAAAGTGTCACGGAAACCCCGCTTGCAGAAGAATTTAATGATCATGTTGCGCAAATCGACAGGCAAGAACTCATGCCCACAAAATCGATATCTATTCTGGAAAGCCAAAATTCAGAAATAGAATTTAATGATAATGTTGCGCAAATCGACAAGCAAGTCAAAATTTCCAGTGACGTTACTTTCAAACAAGATTTCAATCAACATTTGCCGTTAAATCTTTCAGGAACATACAACAATTGTAATTTTACATTTAATTTCCAATCTAAATAAATATTTGACAAGTAATTTGACATTTTATTTGTTCGTTGTCCAGGGCACGAAAGTTTTTCATACTTAGCTACCGATAACCTAGCATGTTTTACTTTCGCTTTCGCTTGCCTATTTAAAATAAAAAAATATCTTTTCGTAGGGGGGAGAATGAAAAAGTACTTTACCTGCCGCAAATGCGGCAGGTAAAGTACAGTGATAACGTGCTATTGGCATATTTTCCGATTTATCAAAGAAGTATTGTTCCTCTTCTATGTGGTCCTATTATTCCATGCTTAAAGCAACCCTTTCAGTGAAGCAAGACGTCAACATAGGTGAATATATAAAACTTACAGCTTTTTTAAAACAAAAAGCAAGGAATCATGTTCCAAAGAAATCCAAAACTCCTTCACAAGAAGAAATGCTTAAATTTTTACTAGATGCACCGGACGAAATCTACTTGACGATGATGGTAATTTGTACAAACTTTTCAAGCCCAAAATGATACAATGTCGCATTTTTTAGATTTGTGTTTCATTTGGAATTACTGGAGCCTCGTTTATTTGTAGTCACTGAAGAATTTGAAGGAAAAGTAAAATCCATAGAATTATTTAATAAATATTTCTCTCAGCGTCCTAAGCACACGTCTCACGATCGATTTTTCCTAACCTACAGGAACGGCAAATGTACTGTTCAGACAATTGGAATTCATACTATCGGAAGTGTTCCAAGCAAAATTGCCAAATATCTGTTTCTGCTAGAACCATCAATTTACACGGGACATTGTTTCCGTCGAACAATCGAACATCCGCCACTCTCTTTGCCAACGCAGGCGCGGAAGTAAAGAAAATTTGAAACGCCACGAACACGATTGCAGAGTCCTATGTTGAAGAATCTGTGCTCAATAAAACAAAAATTGCGAAGAGAATTTTAGGCGATGATCCAACTGACAACACAGCTATCACCAATACTAAAAGAGAAGATTTGCACATTTTCAATATAGATAATAACCCTCAAACGTTTTCGGTTGGAACTCCTTCCACTTCAGGTATTAATTTTTATAATGCTTCAGGGTGTACGTTCAATATCAATATAACAAATATTTAGTAGATTTGTTCTATATTTGCTGTTAACTTTGGCATAATAAAATACAATGAGTGATATCTCTGTTTTTTATATTCTGAATTCTTAACAGGCGATAAATTTTGTATGCACCACGTCAGTAAACTCGCCTGTTATTCGCCTCGCTCGCTTCGCTCGCTCGTCTCATAATTTCAGACTCGTTCGATAAAGAATCACTTAGTGCCTTGGTACATAAACAATATTATTATTATTATTATAAGTCAGTGCAAAATCTATTGTTACTATTGTGCATTGAGGAATGATCTGACTATATGGCATGTTTTTAAAATGACTGCCTTCTGAAAGTTTCTTTGTATGTTTGTGTCGAGTTCTAGCTGTTTCAGGTATGATTTGAATGTTTTTGGTGTAAGGCCAGTCACTGACATAATAATAGGGATAATAGTTACTCTTTCCTGCTTCCAAATCCTTTTCATTTCCATTGCCAGGTCTATGTATTTGGTGACTTTTTCATCATATTTCGTTTGGATGTTTCACTGGGAATAGCTATCTCAATTAAGTATGTGATTTTTTCTTTCTTTAACTGAAAAGTGATATCTGGTCTATTGGCAGGTATTGTTTTATCTGTTTGAATATTAATATCCCAGTACAGTTTAAAGTCTTTGTTTTCAAGTATAGAAGCTGGTGTGTACTTGTAGTATGGCTCGGTGTTTTCTATAAGTTTATACGTTGTGGCTAATGCTTGATTTTCTGCATAGGTCATCTACAGTAGCTGGGTCCTTGATTATATGTTTTTTATAATTCCTAGTTGCAATGACTTGGTCTTGGATAGCAAGTAGGAATCCTTCTGTTTCGGGAAAGAGCTGACGATCTTCTAACCATGTGTATGATGATTTTTTATCAATAAAATTTTGTTTCATGCGGTGTCTGTGCTGTCCATGTAGTACTTTTTCTGACCAAGTATTCATTTTTTCTTGTTGTAGTTGCGCATCATTGTATGTGTCTGCCGCATGATTTGTTTGGGATAGTTTGAGGGGTGTATAATTTTTATCTGCCTTACTTATCGCTATATGTAGACTGGTCTGTTTAGTATGAAAGAATTCTCGGAGTTTTTGTATTTGCCTTGTGTGTAGTGATGTTATGTCTATAATTCCCCTTCCTCCTTCAATTCTTTTGATTGTTAGCCTTTCTTTGCATGAGTTTGGGTGTAGCTTTCTGTGCTTAGTTAGTTCGGAACGCATGAGGATGTTAATGTTTTCTATGTCTGTTTGGGACCACTTGATGATACCGAATGAATAGGTGAGGGTAGCTATGGCATAAGTGTTTATGGCCTTAGTAAGGTTCCTGGAGTTTAACTTAGTTTTTATCAGTTTGGTGAGTCTAGTTTTGCATTCATTTATGAGCTCTGTTTTCATGTGCGTGAATTACCTCAACGCATCCTGATGACAACGCAGTGTAAACGCCAAGTCAGCAGAGTGCGGAACCGAGGACATAAAAACAGTCGTAAAGGGTTTTTTGTGGTTGTTGTTAATTTGAATTTAAAGTAAACGTAATAATTGTCAGAGAATATATTTGTAACTTGAAAATAAAGTTTTTAAAAATAGAATTTAATGCTTGAAGCAGTTAATTGGCGCAGTCAGTAGGATATCGTGGGATTGATTTGTATCGAACAAACCAATTTCGTGTCGACGATTAGCCCGATATCGAACCGTATAAACTGTCAGTAGTGGTGTCGCCGACGGATACGTTAAAAAGTGAACTTTAAGTGAAGAAGTTTGAGAATTGGAATCATATCGTCCACTTTTGCGAGGGACCAGTGTTTCAGAGAAGACAAGATTGCTGAACCGGACCTCTACCTCATAATTGGAATGCTGAGAGTCATTTATTTACTGTAAGTGCAATTTATGTCTGATATACTTGAAATTTTAACAAATAGTTTACAAAATTTGTCTATTGAGAACTCTTTAATTGACTCTTCGGTGACGAATACAAACTCAAATACTACTAATATTGACAACAACCAAAGTAATAATATAATGGCAGAAAATTTTAAATCTGAATATTTGAAATGTATTCCACAATTCGATGGAAATCCGAATGACAAATCAATTTTTATCAGTTTGTGATAGTCTTATTACCAATTTTTATGATAGGGTAAACCGAAATAATTTTCATAATGTATACTTGCTGCAGTCTATAATAAGTAAATTAGTAGGTAGTGCAAGAACTGTAGTTAATATTCAAAATGTCGATACTTGGGATCAGTTGAAATCTGTCTTAAGACGAAATTTTGCAGATCAACGGGATGAGACTTGTTTGAATAGAGACTTGGTAGTAATGAGGCAAATGCCTAATGAAAAAGCCCAAAATTTCTATGATAGAATTTTAAATATACTAAATTTATTATGCAGTTATGTAGAAATTCACGAAAATATACAAGCTTCAAGGGATTTAAAGAAAAAATTATACAATGATCTAGCACTCAAAACATTTCTTTGTGGACTAAGGGAACCTTTAGGCACTACAATTCGATGTATGCGTCCTGAAAATTTGGCTGTAGCATTACAATTTGTGACTGAGGAAGAAAATACTCACTATTTTCAAAATTCAACAAATAAAAATCAATTTAAACCAAATAACTCAACAAACAGATCATTTCAACAAAATGTTCCAAATCGTAATTTCAATAACCCTCAGTATGTATCACAAAATAGAAATTTCTTTTCAAATCAGAATTTTAATAGAAACAATAATCAATTCCCAACAGGTCCAATTCAATTTAGACAAAATGTTCCGAGCCAAAATGTTTCCTCTAATGCACGAACTTTCCGAAATACATCAGTAGAAAATGTTTTCAAACCAAATCCAAATAGAACATTTCCAAAACCGACACCAATGTCATCATCAACAAGGTATACTGGAAGAATAAATAATAATTATAATAATAACAATCAATCTTTTAATAATCAAAATAGAAGTAATAATTTTGCACAGCCTAACCATTCTAACTATAGACCGCAACAAAACTATATAGCCGAAGAATTATATAATACTGAAATAGAAAATACTAATAGAAACTTTTGCGAGGAAAGTGAAATTAATGAAAGAACTCATGAAGAAAATCTTGAAACAATTGAAAATTTTCATATCACCTCCGATCCAATGCCGGAGATTTGACACCTCTTACTATTTCGTTAAATAACGTAGATTGTAGTGAATTAGCATATATAACTTTTCCGGAATATAACATTAAACTTCTTGTCGATTCTGGGTCGACAAAATCATTTTTAGATCCAGATATTGCTAGGAAATTATTTCCAAAATTAATCAAATATGACCCATTTATTGTATCCACTGTATTCCAAAAATCATCTCATAAACATAGTGTAGAAATACCAGCGTCAGAAATTTTTCGCTTGACAAATAAACACTTATTAAAATTTTATTTATTTAAGTTTCATAATATTTTTGATGGTTTGATAGGATTAGATAATCTCAAATTACTGAAAGCTTCAATAGATTTTAATAATGCATGTCTAATCACACCTCATGCAAAAATAAAGCTTAAATTTCAAAAAATTAGTAACACGAATAATACACATGTAATTAATATAGAACCTCGTACAGAGAAAGTAATTCAAGTAAAAACTACAATAAAAAACGGAGAGATTGTAATTCCTTATCAAAAGATAAAAGACTGCGAAATTCCAGAATGCCTGACGGTTGCTCGTAATGGCCTTGCTATTACAACAATAATAAACAACACTACAAGCCCCTTAACGCTTGATTTCTCGGAACCGTTGACAGTAGAAAAATTTGATGTCGACAATATCTCAGAGTTCAACGTGCATAATTTTGATGACTCGGATAAATGCGAATTGGATTTATCTCAGATTCGGACCGACCATCTGAATAAAGAAGAAAAGGATGCAATTTTAAATTTATGTTATAAATATTCAGATATTTTTTATAGAGAGAATGAGCCTTTAAGTTTTACAAGTAAAATTAAACATTGTATTAAAACTACGGACGAGGTGCCAATTTATTCAAAATCATATCGTTATCCATTTATCTATAGACAAGAAGTAAAAAATCAAATTCAGAGTATGCTCAATCAAAATATAATTAAACCGAGCAGTAGCCCATGGTCGAGTAATATCTGGGTGGTACCGAAGCGAAAGGATGCATCAGGCAAACAAAAATTCCGCGTTGTGATCGACTATCGTAAGTTAAACGAAAAGACGATAGACGATAAATACCCTCTCCCAAATATAACTGATTTATTAGATAAACTCGGCAAATGCCAGTATTTTACTACTCTCGATTTGGCCAGCGGATATCACCAAATTGAAATGAATGAAGCTGACATAGAAAAGACGGCGTTTAGTACAGAACAAGGACATTGGGAATTCCTGAGACTTCCCTTCGGTCTAAAAAACAGTCCATCAACGTTTCAACGCGTCATGGATAACATACTAAGGGGCATCCAAAATGAGAAATGTCTAGTCTACCTTGATGACATTATAATTTTTTCCACGTCACTTCAAGAACATCTAGAAAGACTTAAGGCCGTATTTGAAAGATTAAGAGAAGCCAACTTTAAAATACAACTATACAAATCTGAATTTTTGAGTAAGGAAGTGGTCTATCTTGGACACGTCGTAACTCCGGAAGGTGTTCGACCTAATCCGGACAAAATTAAGGCAATAAAAGAATCCCCGTTACCAAAAACTACAAAACAAATAAAAGGATTTCTTGGTTTAGTGGGTTATTATAGACGATTTATAAATAATTTCGCAAAAATAACTAAACCATTGACTCAGTGTCTAAAAAAGGGTGCAAAAATTGAGCATAATGCAGAATTTTTAAATAGTTTTGAAACTTGTAAACAGTTACTGACGAACGAGCCTATATTACAATACCCTGACTTCTCAAAACCGTTCAATTTAACAACCGACGACAGTAATGTAGCACTGGGAGCTGTCCTATCACAGGGACAAATCGGTAAAGACTTACCCGTCGCATATGCATCGAGAACGTTAAATGATTCTGAAAGGAATTACTCTACGATTGAAAGAGAATTGTTGTGTATTGTTTGGGCTACTAAATATTTCAGGCCATATTTATATGGACGTAAATTTTTCATAATAACTGACCACAAACCATTACAATGGTTGTTTTCGTTAAAAGATCCCAATTCAAAACTCTTAAGGTGGAGAATTAAACTTGAAGAATACGACTACACTATAATTTATCGGAAGGGATCATTCATAGCTCATGCCGACAATCTGAGCCGAATTGAAATTCACGCAAAAGAAACACAAAGCGACATTTGGGACGAAATAGATATAATCACAGAAGAAGTTGAAAGTAACAGAGGAGAATTAATTACACCGGATATTGAAGATATTTTTAAACCGATAACTGTTACCACGTCAAAATCTCCTAGTCTGGACCTGGACAATATTTCACTCATAGTTCACCCAGAGTCTGACATAGAACAAGAAAACGAAGGACAAACTATTCACTCAAATGCGGAGGAAAATCCCGTAGTTGGCATTCCTATCAGCGAAACACCTGTTAATCATGGTCAAAACCAAATAATTATACAATCTGTTTATCACTCACCATCAAAACCAATAATTACGAAATTATTTGAAAATAAACAGAGAATAACGTTACAAATTTCAGACAATAATTTCGAAAACGATATAATTAATTTCATAAAAGAATATATTGCCCCCGGAGTATCATATTACTTGTATTTTGTAAAAACGGAAATGTTTGAACCGTTCTGCGAAGTTGTAAGAAAAAACTTTAAATGGCCGTCATTAAAATTTCGTAGATGTACAGAAAGGTTAATAGATGTAACTAGTAAAGCCGAAATAGCCGAAATAATACAAACCTATCACGAATCAAAAAGCAACTATAGGGGAATCGACGAAACACTTAATAGAATCAAAAAGATTTATTATTGGCCGAATTTAAAACAATCTATTCAAACTTATATAAATAATTGTGAAATTTGCCAACAATGCAAATATGAAAGGAACCCTATTAAAATGCAAATGAATATTACACCCACAGCAAATAAACCATTCGAAATAATTCATATGGATACATATACAATAGAAAAAGCTAAATTTCTCACTATAATCGATACATTTTCTAAGTATGCTCAAGCTTATCATCTAAATTCAGTAAATTCAACAGACATAACGAATCACCTGGTGACCTTCTTCTCTCATCATGGTGTCCCTAAACAGATAATTACGGATAACGGTACAGAATTCAAAAACTCGGTAATCTCTGAATTGTTAGCTCTACATAAGATAAAAATCCATTTTTGTTCCCCAAATCACCCCCAATCTAATTCGCCTGTAGAAAGAGTTCATTCCACATTTAACGAACATGTCAGATTACTTAATACCAGAGGGTTTTTGAAAACACCTATACAAGTTAAAATGAAATATGTTATTTTAGCATATAATCACACCATACACTCATCAACCAAATTCAAACCCATAGACATAATTAACGGTCATTTAGATGCCGAAAATCCATTTGATTTAAATATGGATATGATTTTAACAAGTAATTTTATAAACGAACATAAAGAAATAACTCGCGAATTGTATTCTAAAATTAATGAAGCTTTGGCCAGACAAAAGCAAAACGTAATTCAAAAAATTAATGAGAATAGAGACACACCAGATACTTTTAAAATCGGTGATAAAACTTATATAAAAGATAATCGGCGACCTAAAACTGCGAATAAATTTTCGAAATCAACAGAAATAATTGATATAAATGAACAAAGAAAAACAGTGAGTACAGATCGTGGTGAGAAGGTCCATATGGACAATCTCAAGAGACCGTGAAAGAAAACATACTTATTTTAAAAATTTTTACAGGTTTCCCATTACGCTCGGGCTTAGGGAACAAATAAAGATAAACCCATTGGACAATAATTTAGGATTAATACCACTTAGGTTAGGAACCGCTAGAATAGAAGAATATTCCTACAAGATGATACATTATTACGATTTAACCTCAATTATCTCGGAAATTGAAAAACTACAGCGAAAATCACGATATATAATAAAAGTAGTATGCACAAACAAAAACTATTCTTGGGACGTTTCAAACGATATGAAAGTATTAGAATATATTGAAGAAAAGGTGGAATATAAAATTTTAAATATACTACCACATAAAAAACGAGTAAGAAGGGGTCTAATTAATGGCTTAGGTTCAATCTTCAAATCAATATCAGGTAATCTAGATTCAGAAGATGGTGAAAGATATGAAAATTTAATTAATAATTTACAAAAAAATCAAGAGAGGATTGCCTCGACATTCAAATCTCAAATTTCACTTTCAATCAACACTTACACAAATTTTAACCAGACAATTGAGAAAATTAAACATAATGAGAAACTATTGGAATCAAAAATATATGAAGTTATCAAAATGGTTAACTCCGTAGATGATAGAGAGAACTTTATTTCCATTAAAGATATTATTAATCAAATTATAAATATGTTCGAAATTATTCATTGCACACTTCAAGATATAGAGACTTCTTTAACCTTTGCAAAAATAAAAGTAATGCATCCCAGTATAATTAAATCTACAGATTTGTATACAGAACTAAAAGCGATAGGAAAACAAATACCAAGTTCACAGCTACCATTTGATGTTTCTTTGGAAAACATTTCACGATATGAAAGTATCATGAAAATTCAGTGTTACATTTATAATAATAAAATAGTTTATATCCTTCATTTACCAATAATGTACATAGATAGTTTTGAAATATACCGTTTGTATTCGACTCCGATTCCATACAAGAGTCAGTTCAAGGTTATAATTACCGAAAATAATTACTTGATAAAAAATAAATTGCACTACATCCTTCGTAATGACCTATTCACCGAAGTTTTGCCTCAATACTACTTATGTGAGAATCAGACGCCCAAGGAAATACAATCGCATCCACCTTGTGAAGTGAAGATTTTCAACGCAGCAGACGCGTCAGAATGCAAACAATTCCTCATCACCCTCACAGAATCAAGGTTCCACCATCTAGGAGACACAAATAATTGGTTAGCTATAATCCCAGAAAAAAAGAGTATTACGTTTGACTGTCAAGATCAGCATGAAGTAAAACAACTCAAGGGTACTTATATTATGGAAGTTCCCTTAGGATGTAAAATCAAAACTGATATAGAAACCATAATAAACAAAGAAAGTGTTATTCAAGGACAACCAACATTATTCCCAGAAATAAGTTTGGAGAATGATACGTTACCAACATTAACATCAGAAATAAACTTAGAAGATATAAGCCTTGAACACTACTCAGAAGATATACGTCATCTGTCACTAGAACAAACTCAGTTGAACAACGAAATTTCCTATACTCCTAGTGTTTGGACAATATTATTGTATACCCTGATAATTGGCGTAATAGCCACTATAATCTACAAGAAATTCCGCCCAAGGGATAATCCAGATTCCACTTCAAGTACACAAGTTCCAGTAGTCCAACTCCCTCGTCTACCCTCATGAGTTGGAGCTTCGGGGGGAGGAATTACCTCAACGCATCCTGATGACAACGCAGTGTAAACGCCAAGTCAGCAGAGTGCGGAACCGAGGACATAAAAACAGTCGTAAAGAGTTTTTTGTGGTTGTTGTTAATTTGAATTTAAAGTAAACGTAATAATTGTCAGAGAATATATTTGTAACTTGAAAATAAAGTTTTTAAAAATAGAATTTAATGCTTGAAGCAGTTAATTCGTGTGTTCGATTTTGGTGCTTTGATGGAATCCTAGGTACTTGTATGTTTCCTTTCTAAGCATGCTGTCTAGTGTTTTATCATTTCCGATTTGAACCTCATGATGTTCCTTCCACTGACCTCTATTTATTTGGAGTACCTTGCATTTACTCATTCCAAACTCCATACAGATGTCTGAGGTGAATGTTTCTGTGATTTTGAGAAGGCCCTTCAACTGTGTTTCAGTGGCTGCGAAGAGTTTGATGTCGTCCATATATAACAAGTGGTTTATTTGATGTTGGGTTTCTTTTTTGTGCTTGATATTAAAACCAAACTTTGTATTATTAAGTAGGTTTGAGAGTGGGTTAAGACAGAGGCAAAACCACAGCGCGCTGAGTGAATCTCCCTGGAAAATGCCACGTCTAATATGGAGTTCATCTGTTTGGATGTATTGGGATCCAGTATTTAATTGTATTTTAGTTCTCCAGGTGTTCATTATTTGCGTAAGGAATTCTCTGATTTTCTTATTAATTTTGTAGATTTCAAGGACTTTAATTAGCCAGCTGTGGGGTACGGAATCAAAAGTTTTTTTATAATCTATGTACCCGACGTGGAGATTTCTGTGTTCTATTCCAGTTTGTCCCATGATGATACTATATATAACTAGTTGTTCCTTACAGCCCTGGTTTTCTTCCTACATCATTTTTGTTCTTCCGTGAGTACGTTGTTAAGTGTTAAGTGTTGTTCTATTTTCTTACAAATTGTAGCTGTGATGATTTTATATAGGGTTGGGAAACAGGTGATAGGTTGATAGTTCGATGGGTTTTTGGTGTCCGAATTTTTGGGTTTTATGTAGGTTATTCCTTGAGTCAGGAAGCTAGGAAATATCTGAGGTTGTTGAATCATTTTGTTAATTTGGTGTGTAAGGGGCTCGTGTATAGTAGTAAACTGTTTATACCAGAAATTTTGAATGTTGTCTATGCCTGGGCACTTCCAGTTGTGTGTGTGTTTGATTGTATCTGTAATCTCTTCTGTTGTAAGTATTAAATCTATTTGTTCCGTTGTGTATGTTTGTCTATCTTCTTCGGTTTTGATCCAGTGGCTGTTATTGCTGTGTTGTTTTGATTCCGACTATATGCTCTTCCAGTAATTGGTTAGTTCTTGTTTATCTGGTGGTTCTTTTATTCTTATTTCCTGGCTGGAGATGGTTCTTTGGTAGAATAACTTTTCATTTCTAAGAAAGATGTTGTTGGCGTCTTTTCTTTCATTTGACTCTTTGTATCTATGGAGTCTTGACGCATATACAGATAGGCTTTATTTAAGGGTATCAAGAATTTCTGGCATTGATTGGGTGGGATATTTGGATTTTAATTTCTCTATGCTCTGTGTTACATGTTTTGAGGAATTCCCGTTTGTAAACTGGGTAGTGTGCCCCAAATTTTTCCTGATTTCATTAATTTTGTTTTCTAGTCTTATTTGCCATTTGAATTTAGGTTTTGTTTTGTTAAAGTTTCTTTGTCGTTGTGGCAGTTTTTGATCATTCTGTGTAACTGTGGGGATAGCTGCTGCGTATATTATTGTATGGATGTCTTCGGTTGTGCTTGAGTTTGTTATATACTGAGGTATTATATCTTTGTTAATTGTATTGAGGATTTGTTGTGTATTTTGCTTTAAAATCAGCCGAGGGATTGGGTTCCTCAGTGTAGGATCACAGCCTATTTCTAGGCTTAGGCGTTTATCCATTTCCGTTTGAAGTTTTTGTAAAAGAGGTGATTTGGATAGATGTTGTGTAGGTGTAGTTCGCTCTGTTGATTGGTTGGTTGCTGTGTTTATGATGTTTTGTTGCTGTGTTTTCGCCTCTTGTGGAAGGATATTACGCGTTGTGCTTTCATTAGCCGGGCTTGGACCCGTATTTTGTGGGGTGAGGAGCTCAAAGTGCCCTGATACAGGGTTGCCCGTCAGAAGTAGGTATATGTTCTTATCGTGTTTTATCTTACTTATCGTTGTTGGTTCGCCTTTCATTGTAATTATTCTGTTCTCTGTTGTTCTTGGTCTGGTGTAAATATGGAAGTTCATGTTTAGAATTTCGGAGAGAGCAAGTATTTCAAGGCTAGTGCCGTAGACATTTGTCTTCTTCATGTTATTATAATATATTTTGATATCTCTCATCCTGTTACTTTCAATTAGGGCATGGTTTTGAAGTACGGACCAATTCTCTTTTATATATTCTAGGGCCTTTAGTCTAAGCGGCTCGTGGCATTCTTGTTGACTATATAGATACAAACTTACCGCTCTAAATATACAGCTGCCATCGCCCACAATATCAGATATGGTAAAGGTGTTATTTATAGAATTATACGGAGGTGTAACTGGGTTGTCATCTTTTTGATCGGGCTGAGAATTCCCGCGTCGCACCCGATCGTAGCGACGCTCGTCCGAGGCTTTTGTTTTTAATTTTCTCTCCATTAGAAATGGGTGTGCATTTTAAAGCTACTGCCAGCTTACAGGGTAAAAGAGTCCATCTTAGCAGATCCCTGCCGTACCACTACTAATTTCATGGTAGTACTAAGATACGGGCATTTCTACTTCCAGTGGTCCCCTGGCCCACTGTGAAATGCTAGGGTCCGGTGGTTCGGAACATCCAAGTATACCTTAATATACTGTGCGGGACTTATACACCACAAAGTGATAACTCCCTCATGTGGAACACTTCTGTCTGGGTTACCATACCATAGCCGAGGTTTTTCGGCGCCGGAAACTCGCCGCTCGTCCCCCAAGTCTGGTTAGGACTTGTCAGTGTGTTCGGATGTAACTTGGGCATGTTGAATCTTGTACTGGCATTTGTTGGTGCTATCATATCGGCATAAATAGCCCCACCAGTGCCTCACTGACCATTTCTGAGCTGTTTTTTAGTTTCACTCCTCCCTTCCCGTCCTCGCGGCTCGAGGAGGGATGAAGTTACTGAGCCACTCCACCAACGACAAGGTCTTACAGCTCCTAGGAGTGGTTATTATTATTATTATAATTATAATTAAGATACATATTTATTAGTAAAAAATCTTTATATTCTGTCTTGACCTAAAGTTTTTCGTAGATATTCAAAATATATATGCCATTAATCCTCACGTTTTTATTTGTGGTTGTTTTTCAATTTATTAATTTCCATCTCCTATTATATTTTTTTTTCTCTTTTCTTAAAATCAAACGCACAAAATTATGTTCTATTGCTATATTTTCTCCCCATTCATATAAAAAATTATTTTGTCCCTTGCCAATAGTTATTATTCCCATGATTTTCCCCTTTACAAGTCGTTGGTCGTTGAAAAAAATGATTTCATCATTTACAGGAATTATCATGCTACAATTATTGTTTGGATAAGTTTTTTCATTACATTATCTCGTTGAAATTTAATACGCAATATATGTTTTTCAAGAAAAACCTCAACAATATTATCTGTATGTAACCTACCTTTATCAAACAATGGAAGATTTTGTAATGGAATTTAATTTCTATTATTTTTAGTTGTAGACATTGCAATGTCAATTTTTTACAGATAATGGAAATTGAATTAATTTTTAACCATTTTCCAGGTTAACGTAATCTTTTATTATTTTAATGCAACATTTCCTTGAAATTTACTGTCTCGACCTTTACTTTGTGGTATCTATTCATATTACTGTTTTAAATGAAACTAACTGCTTGTAGATAATTCCACAATATATTGAAAAACTGTTAAAAATTCTAAGAAATTTGACAATTGTTTCGATATTAAATATCATTGTCAGAATGACAGAAGTTACATTTCGTTTAATGCCTATACCTGATGTTTAATAATTATTTTTGGCTAGACTAAGAAGTGACCTACCTTGTGATTGACTTAATATATGAAGGGTACAGGGGCAAAAAGATGAATGTCACAAAAACACGTTTCCGAGAAAAACGGCTTAGAAAGTTTGATATCATACATCTGAAAACATAGAGATGTCAAATATTTTTTAAACTTCATATAGTAATATCGTCTTACGTATGTAAAACTACTATAGCGATATAATGACCGCAGGCGTAGAAAAAAAAAATATTAGGTGACCTCACATTAAAAAAAAATCGTCAAAATAAATGAAATATATATTTTTATGATAGTTGAAAATAAACATAATTTTAATAATACTTTTTATTGTGAACGAATATTATTTTATCTAAAAAATAAAAGTGTTATCCAGCATTGAGGATATGGTGTAAATTTTCGAAATAACTACTTGCTCCAGGATTTTGACAAAACTTCTTCAATTCTTGGAGGTTTTGGTACTTTTTGAATTGTAATGGAAGACGTTCCTTGTACTTTAGACTTGGTAACACGAATTGACCTCTGTTTTCGCTTCGGTGGTATCACCACAGAAGTAGTACAGTGTCCATTGTAAGTTTCACGATACTCTATCATTATGGGCATTCCTTCAAAAATTGTCAGTTTCTTTATAGGTCTGCTCTCGAATGGACACTTTTTGAAAAAATACCCCGAAAGATGATCCGTCCAGGAAAGAAATATATCCTGATTCTCACAATCTACTAATTTGAATGGTTTAGGCTGTGTCCTGGCGTTCAAGATCTGTGCATTCCATTCTGCTGGAAGCTCTACGGTGGCTTTCTGGTTCATTAATCCCATATTTCGATTACACTCTAGATAACTATGTCCTCTCACGGGAACAGTCATCATCATTTTTTTCAGTCGCTTTGTTTTATGTACGATGAAATGCAAAAAACGGAATAAAGTATAATTCTTATTTTAGCCGCCACACGAATCACAAACAATTTCTAATTCTTCTACTCTCAAATCCAAATAATTTCCTTTTTTATTAAAATTAACGTGCTCGGCGACTATGGCCACTTGCACAAAACGATTACATTGCTATATAAAATACAATAAGACAATAATATCATATGTAGGTTTGGTTAAATTTTGCTGTAAAGCTGCGCATCTTTGAGTAATTGCAGTAGGCTGTTAATTTGCTCTGGATTATTTAGCATATATCGTAGGCTTGATGAGAAGTGGTAGGTAATGTTGTCTCCTGGCTGAGAACTGGTGACATTCAGTTAAAATGTGTTTTATTGTCAAATGCGATTGACAAATTTGACAATAGGTTCGGTTGCTGGATGTCATTAGGTATCCATGCGTTAACTTAGAATTTCCGATGTGTAGTCTCCTTATTATGGCTAGATCTCGCCTTGTAAGTTCTGTAGGAGCAAGGAGAGGGCTATTGATTGACGGCTGTATTTCGTGTAAAAAAGAGCGGTTTGTATCCCAGTGCTGTTGCCATATAATTTCCGTTCGTTTTTTGATGTGTGCCTTCAAGTCATTACATATTTGGATATTGTCAGTAATGTCAGTGAATGTTGAGGCAATTTTCGCGTAATGATCAGCGAGTTCATTGCCTGCTATACCAATGTGGGATGGTAGCCAAATTATAGTAACTGATATATCTTGGGAAGTGATAAGCTGGTGGTAAGTATCTTGGATATTTTGGGCAATTGGATGTTTGGTAAATATATTTTGGATAATCTGGATAAAGGCAAGTGAGTCTGGGCATATAGCTACATGCTTATTTGTTAAAGTGATGTGTTTGAGGGCTTGAAGTATGTTAAATAATTCGTCAGTATGGACGCTGCATAAAAGAGGGATAAGGGAAGAGTTAATATGAGAATGGGACGTTGTAACCGAGCAGCCTACTTCTGTTTCATTTTTTGAGGCATCAGTACCTATATAGAACTAGATCGTATTTATTTGTTAGTACGATGTTATTAAAAGCTTTCATTATGAGTTCCCTTGGTGATATATGTTTGTCGTATCGTGTAAGTGATATGTTGAGCTGAGGACTGATAATGACCCAAGGGGGAGTCTGGGGTAGTGGGAGAGGAGTTGTTTGCCGTAGATTTATGTCATTAAGTAGCTGTACTAGCACTGATGGAATAGGTTTAATTGATGATATTGGGTGTGCGTTGTGTGAGGTAGATGTCGGTGATATAAAAAGGGGGTATACTGGATTATGGGGGTTCGAGGAAACGGAGGCTGCGTAAGAGAGAAGTAGCTGTTGTCGTCTCAACCAAATGGGTGGTTCATTGGCTTCACAATAAAGGTTTTCAACATGGGTAGATCGGAAGGCTCCTAAGCAGAGACGTAGATCTGTATTGTGTATGGGGTTTAAGAGGTCAGTGTATGTTTTGGAAGCTGACATATATATGTAGCAACCATAATCTAGTTTGGAGCGTATAAGCGATCTATATACTTTAAGGAGGGAATTTTCGTCTGCACCCCAATGAAAATGTGAGAGCCTCTTACTACACTCACCTTTTAATTCTAGTAGATGTTGTTTCCAGGTAAGTCGTGAGTCATAAGTAACACCGAGTATTTTGCAGTGGCCAACTAGAGGGATACAAATGTTGTTGATCATAATACGAGGGGATGGGGAGGGAGGGCGTCGGCTGAATTTAATGATTTTAGATTTTATGTAAAATCCAAATAATTAAAACTGAAGTGGAACAGTATAGATGCTACTTCATCAGCTCCTTTTTTGCTGCGGTTTCTGTATAATTTTAAAAAAATGATGCACCTGTAGGTAGCACATGGATATTGAAGGAGTAAAATGAAAGTTGACGTTTAGTGTAGACATCATTGGTGTTTATATTAGTAATTGGTAAATTTTTCTGGAAATCCATGGTTATTGCCTTTGTTTTATTATTTCTCTGTGCATTGAGGCGTGCCATCTTCTTTCTTTTATAGAAGGTATCAGCCTTCAGAAGGTGAAGTTTGTGTTCTGTTTCCAAGACTGATAAGTTCGCTATTTGTTCGGGATCTTGTACCATACTTAACTTCTTCGCCTTATACTCATCGCAACTGCTGCAAGTGTCTGTTCGTGGATATCCAAAACTTTGTCACAAAAATGGTTCTGTAGGTTTCATAAGAAACTTTAATCCCAGGATATTTTTCAGATACATTTTATGCATATTTTTCACTTTCAGCTCTTCAGGTAAATATATCCTTTCAGAATCGTGGAGGCTGTAATGCGATCTTCTACCCTTGAATGACTTGATACGTCCATAAACCGCGTTTAAAATTGCTTCTTCAAGTTTGTTTTTATGGTTAGTATGTCGACCTCGCCTATCATGTTGCACATATCCAGAAGTGATTAGCTGCTTTTGGATACCGTGAAGACGTTTCGCAGATATGCCGTGTAATGAAAGCATTGCTTAATAACATATCGGTATTTCTACAGAATTATCATCACGCTGAATACGAACTTTGTACTTATATGAGAATGAATGGAAATCGGCGTTTTCATCGTTGATTTTCCTGCTCCGATGTCTCTTCACCGGGTGAAATGAAATCAGACCCCCCAAATAGAGATTCTGTTCGTCATGTGATTCGAATCCATTAAAATGTTTAATAATCAGTTTTCGATCTCCTACTGTGATATGTTCGAAACATTTGAGCTTGGTGCAATCACAACATACGTCCATGGGAGGCCCTCTTTTTAGAGTTCAATGAAATATTTTCATTCGTTTCGTCAGTCATTGTATAGTACCTGGATCATACTTGATTGAATTCAAATTACCAAAACCAAAGTGTCGAATTCACTCACTTTCTCACTATAGTATGCGTATAAGGAATCTATCAGATTATGCTTTTCTGATGACATTATCACTGCACACTTGTGTTCTTCTAGACAGATAAAATCAAACTGAATTAATCATGCAAAACAGCACTGAGAAAATACGTGCCTGTGGACATTCATATTTTTTCTCCTGTACTGGTAATTTTAAATTCGCTGTTACATGCCAGTTTATTGTTTTTACCTGGTTCGAATCACATATTGAATTCTAACGTCTTTGTTCTCCAGTTTGGCACCATAATCTCAAAATGGCCGTTTTTGGACATTCATATTTTCGCCCCTGTACCCTTCATATGTTAATAGAAAAAAGAAGAAGTATAATATTACAAATATCAAAGCTTAGATATTATTAGCACTATGGGGATATCCTGGATATCTTTTTCCCATTTAAGTATGATATGGAACAGCCATTCTCTAAGTGTGTGCCGCGGAACCGAACGTTCCACAATACCCCTGTAGGGGTTCCGCAAGAATTCAGAAAAAAAAATCAAAATACCTCTTTCTAGTCGAACGTTTTGAGGCGGGTGTATCACGAGGCGCAGCTGAACTTAGTGGCCACCCACAACAGTACAATTTTACTATGCCGCCACCGCCGATATCTACTTGTGCGCTCTCACAAAGTCGAAATTGTTTACACCGCATTTTTTGTGTTTCTATTTTTATTTCGGCTTTTAATTTATGAAGACACCGACTCGAGTATTTTTGCGAATGTTTGAGATCGAGGTTAGGATTATAAAAATGACGATCGCGCCTCAACACTCATCAGTCGACGATTAGCGATGAGTACATACCTACTTACAAGCTAGCTAGCGAATTGCGAATTTTAAACGAAGTCTTTAAGTATTGTTCTACTGCTGTATTTTGATTGTATCAGTTTTGTACATTTCTTCTTTGGACTAAACTCTTCTACGCAGTAACATTATTAATAAAGAAGAATGTTCAAAAGCAGTACGCGTGGAGTATACAGCAATTACGGATCCAGACGATGATGCAACGACATCAAGCTCCACGGTTTCAAAGGCGAAAAAAAGGAAGTATGATGAATAATATATCAGTTTCGGATTTGTTGATTCCAACGATTCACCTCTTTGCACGTTATGAGTAAATTGCTTCCTAATAGTTCCATGGCACCTGCCAAGCTGCGCCAACATTTGGAAACTGCACACTCCGAGTCTAAAGACAAGAATAAAGAGTTTTTTGTACGTAAAAAAGAACAATTATTGAAAAGTCAGAAAACTATGATGCTTGTAACCCAAACTATCAGGGAAAAGGACACGGAGGAATTTAATAAAGCCATGTGTGTTAGACATAAAAAAATGTATGCTTGATGAACAATCTGCAAAGCATCTTTCTACTGTACCGCTATCAAACTATACTGTTCCACGGCGAATTCTTGATATGGCAAGCTACCTCAAACAAGAACTAGTTACACGCCTACAAAAAACACGATTCGAGTTTTATTTTTTCATTATAGAAAATGGCCTTTTAAAAAGAACTAGAATTAACAATATCAAAATATATTTAAACAAAGAGCAAAAGTAATACAAAAAATGTATAAAGAATGTACTGAGAGTTATACAAAGTATTGGAATTTTAATTTAGTTTCAACAAAAACCACTCTATTTTATTGCTTTAACATTCTTATGTGAAATAAAATTGAATTAGAATAATAACATCCTGTCTTACAAATGGTTGTCCTCTGACACAGGGTTAGGTTTTATGATACCCATATAAAAGAGAGTCTCTGAATATCCCATAATAATGTGATATTATTCTAATTTATTTGAAACGTAAACGGGTGGGATAAATTTTAAACACTCGGTATGGCTACTTACTAATTTATTTAAACACTAACTCACTAACACTTAATTTATATATACTTAACTAATCACTTACTTATTAATTTATATTAACTGTATATTCACTCAAACTAATTTATATAAACACTTTATATTCACTTATTTACTTGTATATCTCACGATGTCAAATTATCAACTAACTGGTCCGCTGATCGGACCTTTTTATATACTAGTGCCTTTTTTACTAGAGAATTCTGGACTGCGGCTTACACAAAAAATGCCTTTCGCGATATTTCCCGATTGCCGGCTCAATCCTTAAAAGACCTTCCGAGAACATGTCTATAAAAACTGTCACAATAAATCCCAATAGATCTTCCCAGAATTCGGCGCGCTAGCCATTTTTTTAACTCCATTAACATAAGGTTACAGGACCGTACTTAGTATCTGCTTCGATGTGCGAGTTCGTAACATTACCCTCTCCTTAAATGAAAGTTCCTCCTGGAACTTTTGTGTAGCCGAGACTGGATGTTTGAATCGCCAACTGACTCCATTTCTACACTTTCCAATCTTTTGGAAATAGCAGGGCACCGTCTTCATCGGATACTGATAACGGGGGTTGTAGCTGCAAATTAATATCTGGACACCGGTATCTTGAAAGATAATCTCTACCATGTTCCTGATGATTCGCCAATCCAACTGGTTACTCGCTATCTTAGGCATAGCCAGTTTCTTCACGCTGGATTCCAACACATGGTCTCGTAGGTTTCGAAGTGCTTCCCACACATCGCGGTAGGTAGATCGATCTTGAAATTCATTTTTAGTTACCACGTAGAAGACGTACCGCGAATTATATTTCAGTTTCAGTGTCTTGCCAGGGGCTGGAATCTGGTCTTCAAGTTTTACTAATTGCCCGAACTTCTTTCCAAAGACGGTTGCCAATCCTCGTGCGTTCTTGATACGGGCGGGGATGTTGTATGCCAGTGAATAACCTTCCGGGAGAATGAACAAATCTTGTTGTTGTTCCGAAGTGACTCCATATCTAGCATTCCCGGTACCTCCAAACGTGCCCATAAATTCCTCGGAGGTATGGTCAGACACAACTCGAATAAGGTTTACTTCTTTTCTCCAGGTCATGGTCGGCGCTAGTCGGTTTTGGTGAACTACTTTTGGTTTTCCGTTGGGGATCTTGCTTATGCGATATATAACATCATTGATCATTTTCTTGATTAAGTATGGACCTTCCCAGGATTTTTGTAATTTTGGAGAAAATCCTTTTCTCCCCGTCGGGTTGTGTAACCATACTTTGACCCCTTCTTTAAAACCGCCTTCTGTGGCCTGCGTGTCGTACCGACTTTTCATTATGTCGCTGGCAACTTGAAGATTTGTTCGAACTAATTCATGAATATCATCCAGCCTTCTTCTCAATTGGGTCGCGTAGTCTTCGCCTGCTAGATCTTCTCCAGGCCGACAGCCAAATTCCAGGTCACAAGGAAGCCTCATTTTACGTCCAAACAGGATTTTTGCCGGTGTTTCACGCGTGGACTCATTGACGGCAGATCGATAAACCAATGCGAATAGGGAAAGATAATGGCCCCAATCTCTCTGATGGCTGGATACTACTTTGGGCAGGTATTTTCCAATAGTCCTGTTCATTCTCTCGACCATTCCATCTGACTGTGGATGTAATGCTGTTGTCCTGGTCTTCTTCATTCCCAGCTTCTCGCAAATCTCCTGGAATAGATGACTTTCGAAATTTCTTCCCTGGTCGCTGTGGACTTCCAAGGGCACTCCATATCGGCTGATAAATTCTTTCACCAATACATCTGCTCTTGGTTCGGGATAGCGTGAGTTTCCACCCACTTTGTGAAATAATCCATTACAACCAGTATGTATTTGCCACCATTTTCGGTCGTCGGAAAAGGTCCAGCGATATCTAAAGCAATCCTTTCGAAAGGGCTTCCAACATTGTACTGTTTCATGGGTGCCTTTCTCTTGCGATGTGGTCCATTACTCGTAGCACAAGTCGTACATTTCTTACACCAGTCCTTCACATCATAGGAGCTGTTCATCCAATAAAACCTCTCACGGATTCGCTGGAGTGTTTTCTTCACTCCCAGATGACCTCCCGATGGACTGTCGTGTAACTTCTTCAGTACCTCAGCTACTCTTGTTCTCGGGATAACTAGCTGTCTCCTCATCTCGGAACCATCATCGTTTTCAAGGACTCTTTTCAACAGCCCTTCTTCCAGGACAAGAGACTCCCACTGAGCCCAATACGCCTTGAGTTTCGGTGAAAATTTTGACACTTCTTGCCAGGTAGGTCGCCGATTTTCTTTCTTCCATTGCCGGATCATCTTCAGGTGAGGATCATTCTCCTGATATTCTCTGATCCTGGTGGGTGACCATTCCTCGTTGACTACAGTAGTTCTTGAAACTGCAGCTTCCCTAGATTCCACCTTGTTGCAGTGGGAGCAGTCTGTTGGGCACGGCCGTCTGGATAGGGAGTCGGCATTTCGGTGACTCAGACCAGCTCGATGTTCGATGTTGAAATCGTACTCTTGAAGTCGTTCAATCCATCTAGCGATCTGGCCCTCGGGATTCTTGAACTGCATCAACCACTTGAGTGCTGCATGATCAGTCCGGATTAAAAACTTCCTCCCATAGAGATACTGGTAAAAGTGTTCCACGGACTTTACTACCGCCAAAAGTTCTCTTCTTGTGACGCAGTAGTTTTGTTCTGGTTTGGAGAGGACTTTACTGAAATACCCCAGCACTCTTTCTTGCCCTCCTTGGATATGTGAGAGCACTCCACCAATTCCTACGTTGCTTGCGTCAGTGTCAAGAATAAAGTCTCCCTCTGGTAAAGGGTATCCTAATATCGGTGCCGTGGTTAAATGCTTCTTCAAGGTATCAAAAGCCGTTTGACAATCTTCGTCCCATTGGAAAGCTCTTGCTTCTTCTGTAAGTCGAGTCAGATGCTTAGCAATATCTCCAAACTTCCTGATAAATCTTCTATAATATGTGCAAAGTCCAAGGAAGCTCCTAATATGATGTTTGTCGGTTGGTTGCGGCCATTGCTGAATGGAAGCATTTTTCTCTGGATCCACCGCCACTCCTTCATTGCTCACTATATGACCTAGATAGTGGACCCGGTTTTGCAACAGCTGACATTTCTTCGGGTTTAACATGAGCTGGGCAGCTTGGAGTCGTTTGAATACGTCTTCCAAATTCTTCAGATGTTCGTCAAATGTCTTCCCCAATACTACCATATCGTCCAAATAGACCAGGCATGTCTTCCAAGACAACCCTCTCAAGACATTTTCCATGAGTCTTTCGAATGTCGCAGGCGCATTACAGAGCCCGAATGGCATGACGTTGAATTGCCATAATCCCGATCCGGTGGTAAAAGCAGTCTTTTCTTTGTCTTCTGGGTCCATTTCCACTTGCCAATAGCCAGACTTCAGGTCCAAGGTGGAAAACAGTTTGCTGCCGGCCAAAGTATCTAGCGTATCGTCAATTCGAGGCAAAGGATAGCTGTCCTTATTCGTCACGTTGTTAAGCTGGCGATAATCCACGCAGAATCTCCATCCTTTTTCTTGACGAGCACTACTGGAGACACCCATGGACTAGTAGATGGTTCTATTACTTTTTCTTCTGCCATCTCTCGAATTATTCTTTCAGCTTCCTCTCTCTTCGCTCGTGGAAGTCTTCGAGCTGATTGCCTAATTGGCTTAGGATTACCGGTATCGATTTTGTGTTTGACGGCTGATGTTCTGCCAGTCTTTTCTCCTTTTGGTACGAATAAGTCTCGATACTGCAAGAGAAATTCTCTCATTCTCTGTTTTTCAGCTCGATCCAAAGATTGACCAGCTACTGATAACATCTGTTTGAATCTGGCATTAGAATTGTCAGTGGTCGTTTTCTGACGAACTATAGACGTCACTGGTACGCAGGATCCAATCTTGGTTTCCTTCTTGATGGTAATTGGGTAATCGTTCACGGTTATCAATCGTACAGGGATCTCTTTCGCCGACGTAACCAATCCTTTCCCAATTAGTACTCCTTTGCCAACCTCCCCGTCGTGGTTCCTTGGTTCCATCATAATCGGTGTACCTTCCTCCATGATTCCCTGTAGCCGTGCTACTATCATGGTTTCGCTTCGTGCAGGTAGAACGGTATCTTCCTGTACAGCGGCCAACACCACGCTGCCTTCATATGGATGCAGGAATACCTCCTCGGAACCCACTTTAATGGTTCTGTTTCTAAAGTCTAATTGGAAACTATGTACATTCATTACGTCCATTTCCAGAATCACGTCTTCTTCAATGTCAGCTACGATTACCGTATGCGTGAACTTTTCTGCGCCAATTCCCACTTGGATTTGTGTTTCCCCGTGAGCGTTGGCACTCTCGTCTGTGGCGGTCCGCAGTCGCAGTCTCGTTGGTAGAAGCTTCTTCTTGGGGTTTATTATTTCTGGTCGTATAATGGTTCTAGTTGCCCCAGTGTCAACCAGCAGAGCATATTTCTTGCCATTTACTTCGCCATCCACGTATACACTGTCGTTGCGACATCTGAGAGAAGCTATCAGTATGTGACGGTCTTTGGAACGGTCATGGGTCGGTGCTGCCCCCTCGTAGTCGACCCGTTCTAGTTTTTCCTGTGACTGGGGTTCTTGGTTTGCAGGAGTCTTGGGGCGCTTACACGAACTACGTACATGCCCTAGCTCACCACATTTCCAGCATCTGATTTTTCTCCGTTTCTTGTCCATCATACTTTTTATTAAATTGACGAACTGGTCAAATCTGTCTTCGTCACCTTCTTCTTGGATGGTCCTAATTTTGTTATATCCTGAAGCCTTCGTTGCTGCTTCATATTCAAGGGCAGCTGTCAATGCGTCAACTAATGTTTTGGGATGGGCTAAGCGAAGTGTCCTCTGCATATCGGGGTTACGTAAGCCATCAATAAAGGCCTGGATGCCCAGACATTCCATCATGTTCTCTGCTGCTGATGGATAAGCAAATCGAACGAGTCGGGCAATATCCACTTCATATCCTTGAAGTGTTTCGTCACGTTTCTGCCTTCGGTTCTCCAGCTGGGATTGGTACAAATGTTCTAGATATTCGTGACCATATCGCATGTCCAACCTCTTCTTCAGCTGCTTGAAATCATCCGTTTCTTCCAGAGGTATCGTCTGAAGTACATCTAAGGCATCTCCCCGAAGCGCGATGGTTAAGTTCACTGCTTTCTCCTTATCGGACCAATTATTCACTCTAGCGGCTGCTTCAAATTGTTTCACATAATTGGTCTACGATGTCTTTCCGTCGAACGTTGGGGCCTTGACTCGGGTAAAACTGCCAATATCATCTGTCTTGTATTGTGTTTCTGACTTGCAGATCTCGATCTTCTTTTCTCTTATTCTCCATGTCTGATTTTAGAGACGAATTTTTATTCTCAACTTCAGCAGCAATGTCATTTTTCAATGATAAAATATCTGCAGATATATCATTCTTCATGGTAGAAATATCATTCTTCATGGTAGAAATATCGTTCTTCATAGCAGAAATCTTCTCGTCCATATTAGTAGAAACCTTGTCCATGTTAGCAGAAATATCGTTCTTCATGGTTGAAATCTTCTCGTCCATGGCAGAAAAATCGTTCTTTATTACAGAAAAATCATTCCTCATATCAGAAATTGACGAAGTTAAGTTGGAAGCCTCGTCTTTGAATAAGAATGTTTCTGGATCCAAGCCTTCACTTTCCAGTGCCATTTTGAGTCTTTCTATTAATTCACTTTTCTTACCGGACGTTTCCAACTCACGATCTTCCAATTCTGCTCTTAGTTCCGCCACTTTGAGGTCACATAGTCTCTTGGCCATTTTTACGTAGCAATATATTTATATTATCCCACTTCTGACACCAATGTAATGTTATTCTAATTTATTTAAAACGTAAACGGGTGGGATAAATTTTAAACACTCGGTATGGCTACTTACTAATTTATTTAAACACTAACTCACTAACACCTAATTTATATATACTTAACTAATCACTTAATTATTAATTTATATTAACTGTATATTCACTCAAACTAATTTATATAAACACTTTATATTCACTTATTTACTTGTTTATCTCACGATGTCAAATTATCAACTAACTGGTCCGCTGATCGGTCCTTTTTATATACTAGTTCCTTTTTTACTAGAGAATTCTGGGCTACGGCTTACACAAAACAAATGTCTTTCGCGATGTTTCTCGATTGCCGGCTCAATCCTCAAAAGACCTTCCGAGAACATGTCTATAAAAACTGTCACAATAAATCCCAATAGACCTTCCCAGAATTCGGCGCGCTCTCCATTTTTTTAACTCCGTTAACATAAGGTTACAGGACCGTACTTAGTATCTGCTTCGGTGTGCGAGTTCGTAACAATAAATATATTCACACAGCTTTTAGAGTATACACAAAAAGAAGCAGATGTTTTTTTTTTCTAGTGTGCGAACCAAGAAAATATATTCTTGTGATTTTAAAATTATTTTAGTCTGAATCGAAATTCTATAGTAGAAGGACATACCTACCGGGCGCTATAAATTTTAAGAAATAAACAGTATTCAAACAGTAATTATAGTTTAATTTAATTCGACCGATCAAAGTCTAAATCCTCTTCCATATCCAATACAAAGAATGCTTCAAAATGATTTTCAGACAGAATATATAATATCGTACAAAGGTGTCTATTATGCGGTTTTACAGGTGTCCACTTGATAGTGCTGCAGACATTATTCCTCCCTCCTTAAGTTTCGAAAAACACGGAGTGGCTTTTTGAAATATTATTTTCTTCTGCAGTGTTTTCCTTTGGCCTCTTCTTGAAAATTTTCAAAATTTGAGTTCTATATTTGATGAATATGTAGACTAAGGCGCATGCGGTCGCAATTCCTATAACTGTTCCTAATATGCTTGTGTTATACGGGTTGTCTTCCACTTCTGTAATTGGTTCCAATTGTTTCGAAGTTCTGCTAATTTCTTTAGTTCTTGAAAGTCTATTTTTGTTATGTTCGGTATTTGGTAATTTCTGGAAGCAGTTAACGTTTCCGTTTCAATATTTGGTAGTATGAACTTGCCTTTACTAATTGGAATTTTATTAATGTATTTCTGGTTATTAGTCAATATTTCGGATGAGTCTGGAATTTTGATTAATATTGGAGACGTCACAAGAATATATTTGTTACTTCTACATCTCGAAAATATTTGTTGAGGTTTTTCGGGTATTATTAGGATTTCATTTTCGTTGACTAGTTCAATGATGATTTCTTGCAAATTTACTTCAATGATGTGGCAATGTGAGGGATATTCTCCTTGGAGTAGCTGTATTGTACAATTATCTAGGGATAAACGATTTTGTCGGCAATAATATGTCTCATCTAGGAATGACAATCTTCTTTTTCGAATTGGTTGTCTTCATTCTTGTGTGCCAAATAGGGAAATAGAGAGGTATACGTTTTATGATTTTGGATAACTGGGAACATATAAAATTCGTAAGGTTTGTAAGGATAGGTATATGAATTGCATAAATTTGTTCAAAATTTGATATTGACACTTGAGTGCCCATAAATTGATAGTAGGTTAATACATTCTCAAATTTAGGAATTTGATTAGATTCAAATATATTGTTACGAACTCGCACACCGAAGCAGATACTAAGTACGGTCCTGTAACGTTATGTTAACGGAGTTGAAAAAATGGCGAGCGCGCCGAATTCGGAGAAGGTCTATTGGGATTTATTGTGACCGTTTTTATAGACATGTTCTCGGAAGGTCTTTTAAGGATTAAGTCGGCAATCGAGAAATATCGCGAAAGGCATTTGTTTTGTTTAAGCCGCAGTCCGGAATGTTTAAGTAAAGAAAGCTTTGATATAAATAAAGGACCGATCAGCGGATGAGTTTAGTTTATAATTTGACATCGTGAGTTAAACAGTACATAAGTGAATATATCGCATAAGCAAGATCCTCAACGGAAAACCAAAAGTAGTTCACCAAAACCGACTATTGCCATTCGAAGGAGACCATAAACTAGAGGAAGGAGTAAACCTTATTCAAGATGTGTCTGACCCTACCTTCGATGAATTTATGGACGCATATGGAGGTACCGGGAAAGCTAGATATGGAGTCACTTCAGAACAACGACAAGATTTGTTCACTCTCCAGGAAGATTATTCACTGGCACACAACATGCCCGCCCGTCACAAGAACGCATGAGGGTTGGCATCCGTGTTTCGAAAGAAGTTCGGCCAATTAGAGAAACTTGAAGACCAGATTCCAGCCCCTGGCAAGACACTGAAACTGAAACATAATTCGCGGTACGTATTCTACGTGGTAACTAAAAATGAATTTCAAGATCGATCTACCTACCGCGATCTGTGGAAAGCACTTCGAAACCTACGAGACCATGTTTTAGAATCCAGCGTGAAGAAACTGGCTATGCCTAAGATAGCGATTAACCAGTTGGATTGGCGAATCATTAGGAACATGGTAGAAGTTATCTTTAGAGATACCGGTGTCCAGATATTAATTTGCAGCTACAACCCCCGTTATCAGTATCCGATGAAGACGGTGCCCAGCGATTTCCATAAGATTGAAAAGTGTAGAAATGGAGTCAGTTGCCGATTCAAACATCCTCTCGGCTACTCAAAAGTTCCAGGAGGAACTTTCATTTAAGGAGGGGGTAATGTTACGAACTCGCACACCGAAGCAGATACTAAGTACGGTTCTGTAACGTTATGTTAACGGAGTTGAAAAAAGAGCGGGCGCGCCGAATTCTGAGAAGGTCTATTGGGATTTATTGTGACCGTTTTTATAGACATGTTCTCGGAAGGTCTTTTAAGGATTAACTCGGCAATCGAGAAATATCGCGAAAGGCATTTGTTTTGTGTAAGCCGCAGTCCGGAATGTTCTAGTAAAAAAAGCTTTGATATAAATAAAGGACCGATCAGCGGATGAGTTTAGTTCATAATTTGACATCGTGAGTTGAACAGTAAATAAGTGAATATAAATTAAGTGATTATATAAATTAGTTTAAGTGAATGTACTGAGTATATATAAATTAAGTGTTAGTGATTAGTTTAGTGTTTAAATAAATTAAGTAAGTGAACCTACCGTGTGTTTAAAATTTATCCCACCCGTTTATTGTTTAAATAAATAACAAAAACATTACAATATTATGTAAATACTTAATCATTTCGAATATATCAGAGCTCGAAATTATTGAATTATGTACATAGTTTAATTTGGAAAATATTATGGCGTTTTCTAAATTATGTATTAAGGTAACCGTTGATTGGCAATCTAAATTTATTTGTGATATAATTCCCTGAAAACTTTCAAGAGTTTCTATTTTATGATAAAATGAAGCCTGTATTTTCTCTAAATTGTTTTTAACTGTGCTCTTGATTATTATTTAAAATACTTATAGATTTATTATAGTGTTCAATAAGTTTTTTGTATAAAAATATTTGTAAATTAACTTCTTGAATAATATATTTCTTATTTTTCTGTAGTATATCAATTGCTTTGTTATATCGTTCTTCATCCTCTGCATAAGGTGCCAATAAGCTATTTATCAATTTTTCCGATATAGATTATTCAGTTTTATTTCTAAAGAATTAATTAAAGATTCTGTCCTTGTCAAAATGCTTTGTGCTAAATTATAGTATGATATGGGGTTACTACCATTAATTATTTTTTGCGCGATCGATCTTTTTTATTTATTTACAGCATCGGTTGTCAGGACGGTAGGTTGTGTTTACTGGTTTCTAAGTCCAACACGTCGGTAAGTGATTTACTTACCGTTCAGACGTCTTAGCCCTACATACATTTATGTGGTCCCAAATAATATATTACCTCCTTCATTACACAAAAGGAGCAAAAAAATAAGAAGATTTATATTTTTTAATCTGCTTTTTGGTAAACACAGCTGCTTTCTTAGGTCTATGTCCAACATTTTTCCTCTTTAGATAGGCAATCAAAGTATGAAATGTTGAAATATCGATAGCATCTTTAAAAAAATAGTGCTTTTCAACATAGAATATTCTGCCCAAAGACTACGAGGCGATTTTAATGTCTCATTTCGCCGAACAAAATATACCAACAACACTTTTTCATTAATACTGGCCCCATTCTTCTCCTCACACAAATTCTTAAACATTTTGTAGAGTTTTTCATATCCTATTTGCCACGCTTTTTCTACTTCAGTATCACTTTGACTCATTTTATATTAGTAAACTAATCTTCGCTACGCTCTACGCTCAGCCTCCATTGCTGTCGACCGGTAAACAAACCTTACCGTTCTTAATACTCGATTCTCACTATAGTGCAATGAATGTGCAAGGCACGGGAAAGGCACAGGCTCGGCAATATTTGTATGATATGTAATTGAAAGTGATTTTCGACTTCGCGTTCTCACTATACGGGTAACGACTTGTCAATGCATGTCGCTTGCACGTAGGTATTCTTCGAAACAATATTTGCCGAGCACGTGCTCTGCCGAATCCTAGCCGGTTTCGCAAAACTTGCCTAGTCTGAATACTCATTCCCGGCAATCAACAGGCAAAAAGAAAGTGACGATTTTAAATAATTATGTCGAAGCGTCAAAGAAAGACTTTTACATCGGAAATGGATGAAATGTTAATTGAATATGTGCGTGGAAATGAAGCGTTGTATAATTTATCTAATAAAAAATACTCAGATAATCAATACAAGTCAAATATGTGGACGTCAATTGGGGAAAAATTAGAATTGGGTAAGTAATAATTTAATATATTTATTAAACTATTATATAACACGTAACTATCAATTATATTTTTAATATTATATTTTGTCATATTGCCAAGGTACAGAGCCAGCATCTAAATTAAAAAAACTGGTGAATTTTTTTCTGCAAAGGAACGCTTCCTGTTGTGCATTACCACCCTGCTTTGGTAGATCTTGCAGTATACATATGTTGTGATTCTCCATAGCAGCAATTTCTTCCTGTGTCATCGTGGCTTTGTTGAGTAGATAATTATGTAGAATGCATGTTGTTAAGACAATTCTTTCAACATAGCCAGGTTTTAAATTGATTTTTCTAAAATATATGCGGAAACGCTGTGCCAAAATTCCAAAGGCGTTTTCAACAACACGCCTTGCTCGACAATGTCGGTAGTTAAAAAACCTTTTCTGTACATCATTTAGTATCTGGGTCTGAGAAAAAGGTCTCAAAAGGTTAATTTTTAAAGGAAACGCTGAATCACCCAGAATAACGTAAGGCGTTGTTATATCAGAATCTGGAAGCTGTTTAATGCCAGGTATGTCCAAGGTACCATTTTCCAATTGTCTTCCCAATCTCGTGTTTGCGAAGATACCTCCATCACTGTTTTTGCCATATGATCCTATATCCACCGCCAGAAATCTGTAATCAGCATCGACTAATGCAAGAAGAACAACGGAAAAGGTTTTTCTATAATTAAAATAATTTGAACCACTATTAGCAGGTGCTATAATTTCAATATGCTTGCCATCTAGGGCTCCTAAGCAGTTAGGAAAATTCCAAGTAGTCCAAAACCTTTTCGAAATATTTTCCCAGTCTTCTTTACGCGGTGTAGGAATATAAGCTGGCAATAAGTTGTTTATAATTGCATTACACACTTCTTGGATAATGGCATGTACAGTAGAATGTCCTAGTCTGAACTGAATGCAATCGTTTGATAAGAGTATCCAGTAGCAAGAAATCTAGAATAAATTAATATTGTTACTTTCAGATGGTCAAGCATGCAAGCATCGTTGGGAGGCAATCCGCGGTCAGTATAGAACATTTCGAAATTCAAATAAAACTAAAACAGGGCAAGCAGCAGATCTCAACGCGAGATGGAAGTATGGCATATTGGAATTTCTCCATATTCACATGAAGGATAAGAGCGAGTTACTTCAGTTACTACGACTGAAAACCCCACTTTTGTAACTGACGATAAAAGCAATGGACCGGAAAATATAAGTCAGTATTCCGATTCTTCACAACATATTTTTTCACAGGATAACATTCAGGACATAACACCTCCGAATAGTCAGCTTGATGGTCAGGATATTCTGCAGTCTACCGATTTATCACAAGCTAGTACATCCCAACAAGCAAATCATAAGTCAAAAGGAGAGATAGTATGAAACAAGAAGGCAACAACTAAAACAATCAAAGATAAAGCAAAATCGTCAACCCAGCCTATGACAGCTAGCAGCACCCTAATGAACTATCTTTTGGTCGAGGAAAACAACAAAAAAATTGAGGCAAATAAAGACGAAATTGATCTTTTTTTTGAAAGCATGAAAGCTACTGTGAAAAAGTTTTTTCCCGGTGACAAACATCCAGTTAAAACTAAAATATTTGGACTTGTCTCCGATATTGAAGCTAAATACGTATATGACCAGCAGCATACTCAAAACTTTTCAGCATACAATGCCAGTAACATGCAAACCATTAAATTACATAACACGATTACCGACAGTTTAGAAATTCGCCCGCCTCTAGTGTCTCCTACACCCCACTCATCAAATTTTTCCTTAACTCCCATTCAATCTCCACCATCATCAAGTGCTTCCATGTGCCAATCCTACAATTCTTCACTTGCCGCCTCCTTTTATGAAACCTTTTCCCCACAGAATACCTTAGACTAATCATTAATATAATGTAATAATCATTAATACAAGTAATATTATCTACATCATGTGTCAAAATAAAAATAAAAAAAAAACATGTTAAACGCTATAAAGCTGATATTTGATTTTTACCTTAAGCACACCGCAAGTTTTTGAACTGGTGGAATGGATTCAGGAAAAGTGATATTTTGTTTCTGCAAAACTTCTTCTATCTGTTTTAACAAATTATTGAATTCGTTAATCGACATTCTATAATATTTAAAGAATTTGGTTTCGTCGTCTATCAATTCGGGGTGTAGTGTAGAGAATTCTCCTTCTTGATTCAGTCTTTTTAACATATCATGCACCCAAAAACGTCTTTTTCGTTTCTGACCTTTCTCTATTTGTTTTTCCTCGTCTTCATCTAATAACACAGCAATTTTCACAAGTGTTTTAGTGGAAAACAAGTTGTTATTATTCGATCTATTAATTATATAAACGGTACCACTGACATTCGGTGACCGTAGCTACTCGTTCAGTGTGAATGCGCGATACATTTCTTGCCCTTGCCGTGCCCGTGCCTTTCCCGTGCTTTTCCCGTGCCTTGCACATTCATTGCACTAGTGAGAATCGAGCTTTAATATACTATTAATACTATCTTTAATGATATAATAATGTTTTATTAAGTTATTAACTTGCTTAAAAATAATGTCTAAATCTACATAGTGTATAAATGTGTGTTTATTATATATAATACGAGAATTTCCTTATAGGATAGGAAGGATTAGGCTTTCAATTTTACTGGTAGATACATCCTCTTCAATGCATTGTATCTGCAGAATCATGATGTATGTCATGAAGTTCATCGCTAGATTCCTGTAACAATTTGTTTGTTACTAACCTCGGTTTTCTAGTTAAATTTTTATGGTATATGCCTTTATTAGTTTTAATGAGGATACCTTTTTGGCTTAATACTTTCGTCTTTTTAAATTTGGGTAGTTTTTTAGTTCTCTATTTGGTTTTTATGTAGTATGTTTTTTGGTTTGATGAATCTGGGGGATTTTCGCGCTTTTCATTTCGTTTTTGAATAATCTTTTCTTTTGTGGATCCATTATTTTGCTTAATTTTTCCATAAAATATTTTACTAGTTTCTTTATGATCTTGTACGTAAGTTGATATAATTAAATGATCGTCTAAATCAAAAGGATCGGGATAGTTTATGTGACCTTTAATAATTTCGAAAGGCGTATATTTCGTAACTGAATGAATACTATTATTATAACAGAAAATTGCATTTTTTATTAGTTGATCAGGGTTCAAATTTTTATTTTCTTCTTGTGGGCATCGATAATACTCTTGGTTGCCCTGGTCAGACGTAATTTAGCTAAGTAGACCGTGGTGGGAAATTACATCGAGTAATTTCTCAGCTACAGGTACCGTCAAACGGGGTGTGACTTTGGACACTTTTTGCAACTTTCTTAATCACAAACTAAAAACCAAGAGAACTAAAATTCTGCAAATTTCGGCTAAGATGCCCCTAACATCTAGTTACATTTTGACAATGTCAAATGTTTCTAATTTTTTTCCAGTTATTATATTTTTTTTATTAAAAACTGTCCGAAGTCACCCCATCGAGTGGGGTGACTTCGGACGGCCATATAGAACTACGTAAAACCGATGTTTAACGGTTGCAGGAGTTACTTCGGACAAACATTTTCTTTTTTTAATCGTCTACACTAGTAGGAAAATTATTTGGTATAAGAGAAACATCATTTTATCATAAAAAAGATTTATTTATTTTAAAAATCAAACATAATAATTCTTATATAAGAAAACTAAACAGGTTATTCCAGAAAAGTAAATTTTTATGTCATAAATACAACTGTAATCTACTCTATAACAACATCAGGTAAATTGGAAAACTTATAACAACCTCTTCAAAAATGTGAAGGAAAAACCGTTTGAACAATTTCAAATTTTCCAATAATGCTCTCATCAGACACGTTTGGAAAAGAAAAGAAAACATCAGCCCCAAATTTTTTTTGTCGAAGAAATTTTACCAGGTAATTTTCACCTTCTACGTTTAAAATTTGTGCAACAAAGAATTTGCTTTTTAAAGAATTTTCTATGGGAAGTTTAACGAGGGTAAAATCATTTATCTTAATATCTTCATTTGAAGAATGGTCTCTTGGTTTCTCGGAAGTCATTTCTTCTTCCGAATCAGATGCGTCAGCTGGTAAAAAATGTTCATCAAATAAATCGGAATCAGATGGTTTGTTCTGGCACTTTCTAGGTTTTTGTACTCCAGACGTGGAAGGAATATCTTCTAGTGGTTCGTTTTCGAATTCAACATTCATATCTGCAAGGATGACTGGCCTTCCTGGTGGAACATTGACTCCTTTGCACCTGTTTGTTCTTGTTTGCAATTCAGGGTTTCTATTTTCTTTAAGAAATGCCAGTAGCGATTTATCTATTTCACCGCCTGGGGGATTATCTTCAGTCATAAGTCTTTGAAGCAGACGTTTTAGAACTTCCTGTGGATTGTTGGGCCAAATACTCGATGCGCGAAATCCGGACAACACGTTTTTCTTTGAATTTGCTTCAATTGCTTCTAAAGATTTCCTGAGAAGTTTTGGAAAATCTTGATTCTGAAATGGACCTTTTCTTTTGGAATTCCACTCAGTCAGAATTATCCTCCATATTTTCTTAGAGGGCGCAAAAAAAGCAACATCCAGCGGCTGGCAAAGGTGGGTGGCATTTGGTGGAAGTAGGATGAATTTTATATTCTGACGTGCACATTCCTAAATAACTTCTACTGTTAAGTGACTGGACAAGTTATCACCAATTAAAATGTTCGGCCCATCCTTTTTTCTGAAATAAGGTAAAGTTATCTGTCGAAACCATTCCAAAAAAGTTGTTGAATCGAACCATCCTGAGCTACTCACACTGTAACCACATCCATTCGGTCCATCTTCTTCCCATTCTTGATACCGATGCTTAGCCTTATACACCACGAAGGGTGGAAGAAGGTCGCCACTTGCTGAAGCCGACATCATTACACTTACGCTAGATTTAGACGAATCCATTATTGAATCGCAATGTTTCGATCCTCTTTTACAAATCACCTTGACTTTACCCGGGTCATCACTAAAATTAGTTTCGTCATAGTTAATTATTAGCGATGGGTCAACATTTTCCAGGGATGTTCGGAGCTCACGAAAATATTCCATTAAAGTACCTTCACTTACTTGTGCCCTACATCTCTTTATATTTTGACAAAATCTTGTCGTAAGATTACGGTGTCGGGATAAAAATGAATCTACCCAATCGTGTCCCGGAAGGTTATCTCGGAATTTTTTTATATTCACCCCTCACCTGTCTAGATATTGTTTGACTATCATTCGGACATCGTACGGAGAAAGAGGAAATCCCCATTCTGCCGCCAGGTTAATGGTCACAACCAGCCTTCCTTCTTCTTCTGACGATAATATTGTCTGGCCGCCGACTTTTTTGACATTAACATTCTTAATTCTGTCGCTAATAGTCGATTTAGGTACACCATAATATTCAGCAGATTGCCGTATGGTTTTCCTGTGGGCTTTCACATCACGGATGGCATTTTCTAGTTTTTCTGGTTTATAATTTTGGTAGCTTCTACCACCTACCACTTTCTTATAAATTCGGCCCATGTCCGAAGACACCCCCTAAAAACGTATAATTTTGTTATCACCCCTGTATATGGAATGTGTGTAAAGATAAACAAACGAACTCCTGGCTAAAATATTCTCAAAAGATCACCCTTCCTACTAGTATAAACAAAAATTGTGCTAAAATATGCAAATGAGGTGGGCACAACTTACTTTTCAGTATCCTTTGAATTAAGAAATTCTTACCAAAACAAAAATTACGTGAAACGGAAAACTGATCACGACGTGCGACCGCAACACACCATCATCTAACGGCAACTAAGTTGTAAACCATAGATAAAGGATAGGCTAGGTTAGGTTGATTTTCAATTGATAGATAGGCAACTCAGTATTAAGAGTTTGGTTCACTAATTACCGCGCCCTCTGGCGAGTGTAGTCAGAAATAAAGCAAAAGCGGGAACTGTACGTACATATAAAATTTAAATTTTTTTTCTGGAACTGGAAGATTGTTTAAGAATTCATGAATAAAAAAACTGTTTCACTACATACGGTTATTTACAAGTTAGATAATAATTAATATAATATACAATATACAAATATGGCCTTCTCAACCGAAGTATATATAGTATTTTTTCACTACTAATGGCCGAACTAATACCGAAAGACCTTATTTTTACTTCAAAATTAGTCAGTTCCCCAATTATTCAAGGATATCGAAATATCAGCTCGGAATACTTGTCAAAGCATTGAATAAAATCATTGAAACTAAGGGGATTCAATAAACGTCATTTCTACTATTATTTTAAATAATTTTCATATTTTCTAATCATTTTCATTGTCTTAGGACATTTCCTAGAGTTTATTTTTCATGTTCATTTCATTGAATAAATAAAGTTTAGGTAAATATTGAGCTACTTCTCATTAGACAAATGAGGTAAATAATAAGGTTTTCTTATGTTAGTAGTGAAAAAATAACATAACCGATTTTGTTAATATAATTATCACAGCTTTAATATTGAAAGTAACGCCGGTACTCACATTTTCATAGTTTTTGGAAAATCGATGCATTTTCACAGTGTCGCCCTGGCTTCTGCATGTTGGCACACAACAAGAAAACACCATATTGGACTGGTTTGGTTAAGTCAGTTTAATAAACACACACAAAAATTAAAATTCAACTTAGTCTCAATACAACAAACACTAATTGGAATAATAATGATAATGAGTTGGACTAGGTATTGGTGTTGATAAAAATAAATCAACCGAACCTAACCTATCCTTTATCGTATGGATAAACATTGGACGAGAAATCGATGCGCCTGCGTATTGTGTTCTCGTAAAGCCGCTGTGATGTTGCCATATCTCAAAATTATCATTAAAAACTTATGATTTTTATTTTAATTAAAAAATACAACTTAAATAGCTTCTGTAGTGTAGGGTATTGAAAGATAAGTTAAAATTCAAATCCAAACTGACATTCAAGTTTTATGTTATGATAATGAAAAAATATATTTATACCTATTACATATTAGTAACCTTAATCAATGGATCAGATGATTGACGAAAAACTGAGGAATTCTTCTTTACAGATTTGACAACGTTCAAATTTAAGGTGATTACAGCGCCTCTGGCGAGTGTAGTCGCAAGCAGCTCTTATGGTACAAGCTGGTTCATAAGAGTTACCTATGCATGGTTGTAAACATTTGGGTAACATACTAATATGGGCTATATTTTACACTGTTGCCGCTGTGAATACATATTCAAAAAATCTACCTGTTGTCCGAAGCGACCCCAAATGGCCGAAGTCACCCCGTTTGACGGTACTCCTGTTATACTGTTTAACGGATAGGCTTGACCATATCGTGAAAATGAATCTATGATTGTCAAATACGATTTATTTGATATACTGAAAACGTCTAAATAGATATGTCCGAAAGGTCTTGATGCTGTGGGCGTTATATTGAATTTTATAACCGATACTTATTCTTCAGACAAGTTTCACAATTATTTATGAAATGTTCTACGGCTAAGGGATGCTTTTACTTCATTTATACTTCTGTGACCTGATTTACTTATATGGTAGTATTCTACTTTCTCTCTTTGCTCATCAACGGATTGAAGATCAGTGAGGGTTTTGGTACACATAATAAATTTAAAAGCAGAAGTTTTAAATGTTTTTTGTGCAGTTACTATAAACATTCATGATAAGGGTTCGTTTTGGAAATAAATAGCATAATTTTTATTGGGGTTTATAAATACCTTGATGAATTTTTTTGTCATTATTGTGTTTTTATTGCTTAGTTACCAACTATCTCATGTCGTACTTTATGCCCGTGCGGGCATAAAGTTCACTTTATGGCCCGCGCGGGCATAAAGAGAAATAATGTTTTGTTTAACTTATTTAATAACATTTTTAATGAAATTACAAACGGAATATAGTAATATATGTAAATATTCGATAAACATTATTTTGAGGAATTAACTTAAAATTGGCAGTTCTGAAAGGATCCGGTGATAGTTAAGTTGCCTGCAGCAGACGATTCATGTTTCATTGTTTGAGTATCAAATTTCTGTACCGAAATGCCAGACCTGGAAGGTACACCTGCCAGCATTCTTGAAACTTAATTTTTTGAAGATAAACTATCCTCTAAATATCCTTCAGCAACCGACATACTCTTCCATCCACAATGGCGCTTCAACGTGGTCATACTGGCTCCAGCCTCTGCAAGAAGAGTTGCTGACGTTCGACGCATATAATGACGTGTATATTTCTCAGGATCACTCTTAAACCCAGATATTTCGCTATGATGGACGGGATTTTTCCAAACGTGTTTTTTCCTACTGGCTGTACAGTACATCGACCTTGTCTATAGGTCAGGAAAAAACCCTATTTTCTGAGCAACCACGTGGCCGTAGTGACATATAATCTCTTATTAGCTCTAAACTGTTCATTTCACCCTCATCTATAATGGTAAAAATGCGTTTTTTATCGGTCTTTGTGACTGGTACATTTACCACAAAATCCGATTTTCTATCTTCTACATGAGTAACTAACATGTTCACAAGTTCTTGCCGTCGACATCCACCAAATATTCCAAATATTAATGCAACTTTGTTCATTAAAAACGTCTCGTTAGGTGCCTTATGAATAAATTTTAAAACATCTTGTCTAGACAGAATTTTAGACTTCTTTGGTTTGTAGCCTTTTGAAGTTTGCTTCAAATATTCCATTAACGTATTGTAATTAGCAATGTTAATATTTTTATTTACTATTGAAGTCTTCTTTATCATGGAATATTTCGACCACAAGGAACTCGGAGAAAATGTTTTAGCGAGATCGCCGAAGTATCCAAGCAACACAGTTTCATTAACATCTTTCACGTAGTTTTCTTGCATCAAATTTAATAATTTCTCGTATTCCATGTCGTAAGCTTCTTTAGCCTTTTTTGGCAACAGATTTTCAGTTGCTTTCTTTGCTTTTTCAAAAATTTCGTCAGGAATTCCAAAATCTTCATTCATTTTGACTTCTAGCTTTGAAACATATAAAAATTATTGTAATTTTATGACATTTGCGTTTGTCAACATTCACCTAGCAACGATAGTGTCTACTATGATAAAATGGCAATGTTATTAATTGAAACCGGATTTTTTTAAATACTGATTTGTATTTACGAGATTGGATTGCAATAACGAACTAGTATGACATAAAAGTTAGTATGTACCGTGGGCAAAAACAGATGTGTATATATTTATACCCTTGGTACATAAATAACTATTACGTAATGTAACATTGGGAATGTAACATATAAACGAATATTTTCTCTTTTAACCTTTTTATACATATTTAGTGGTTTTTCAGATATTGGAATTGATAAAATGGGATTTTCCGCAGATGTGTGTAATGTTTCGATGTCATCATTATTGGGGTTCACTTCTTCGTCCAATGCGGGTGAATTAATTATGGTATATGATACATCCCTTTCGTTTTCGTCTAAATTAGTTGTAAAGTCAATATTGTCTAAATTCGGAAGTTGATTTGTAGTTTCGTTATATGAACCAATTCACTCGAGTTCTTGATTTACAATTTCATCAATGTCACCTAAATTAACGTCAATCATTTATATTAGGAAAACGAGACAACGCATTGTTACTTTTACCTTTTAAATATTTAATATCGTAATCGAATTCTTCGAAAAAAGAACATTATATATCAGCAGATTGTCTATATTTAAATGGTATTTTTATATTAGGTCCTACTAATTGTTGGTTCGCAAGATCTATATTTAAATTTATACTAACAAGATCATTAATACTTATGATTCCATCGAGGTAATCGTGGAAGTCATATGATACAAAATTAATATAATAATGTTTACATTTTAATTCTACAAATGCAGGCACAAGCGCTTGAAATCTAATATCTTTACTTCTAAGATTAGTAGATAATACGGTATTGGAATGGTAAATTGTATCTGGAAAGTATTTTTCTATAACTGGTTTTATTATTGATCTAGACTACGGGTATCGATTAATAATCTAGCTTTGGGATTCTTAATTACTATGTACGGTAAAAGATTAGCGAAAATAACGTTTATTTCAATTAACTCTTTGTTTTGGAAGGCCCGGTTATCCGAAAATTTTCCTGAAGCTGAATTTCATCATTCGTATCGGACTGATCAAATTCTATTTCTTCACTTCCATCAAATCGGTTAGAATCATATTTTGAATTATCACATATTGATTTAAATATACTCCTCGGAAACAAAATTTGGTTTAGCACGTGGATTTGTTTGGATGAATCTATTATTATTAACAGGCTTTCGACTTCTTTCTGTGAAATTTCGCGACGTTGTCGACATTGGTACAGGTTTTGGTAACTGATTCTGTGGTAAAACATTTTTTGCTGGACCAAATACTTATCTATTATTTTGTGGTATAGGTTGAACAGGTATCGGTTGGTTAGGCCAAGATTCTTTGTTTTGTATTACATTATTTGGGACATTGGGTTGATTAGATTGATAATTATTATATGAAAGTTGATGATTATTAATTTGTCTATTATTTACTTAAATGCATATTATTTCTTAGGGTTCCGTTGTAACCTGATAAAAAGTATTTGATGCAATTTTAATGAATAATTTGACAATTTCTTTCAACAGTATTTATATTTGGGTCGTTACTTATTCTCTGAATTAGACTACTACGAATTAACTGAAGCCTACTACCAAAATCTATGGGATGTTCATCTTTAACAGGTTTGGCTCTAATTAATTCTTGTACAAGACAATCTATATCACAACCTATCAGCAAAACACTGTAATAAAGCAGTTTTCAATGTTTGCCAAATATTTAACTCTACTCTACTACCGACCATGAAAGCTGCTCGGCCTTCTAACTTTTCTTGAATACATCCTATTAAATGTGAATTTAATTCGGCATTATTTAAATGTCTATAGGATTCGATTAAACTCTCACATCTAGTGATAAATTTGTTTAAATATTCACTGTCACCGTTAAATTGTTTGATATTTGCTAATTTAGATCTGAAAAAATCCCAAATAATTTTTAGGTGTAGCCATTTCGTTACTATTAATTTCGTTTAATGAAATATTATTGAAAGCTTCTACAATATTTAGACGATTTGTGGCAAGCGACAATGGCACACATTTTATTGGTGCGGCAAATGAATTCGTTAAGTTGGACTGGAAAATGATTAAATCTTTTAGTACTGCGGAGAGAATAGAATGGAAGTTCAATCCTCCAGGAGATGCCTGGTGGGGTGGTTGGTGGGAGAGGTTAATTGGAATCATCAAAGATCTGCTGCGAAAGGTATTGGGGAAAGCACCTCTGTCATATAAGGAATTTCTACCATTTTATGCGACAGCGAATCGATATTAAATTCCAGACCACTGACGTATATGCACGAAAATCCCAGAGACCTCATTCCATTGACTCCTGCGATGTTTTTGCGAGAAATTCAAGAATCTGGAGTTCCTGATTTGGATGCCGAGGAAAGTGCAGATCTTAGAAAACACTTGAGGTACAGGATGAAATTGAAAAATGATCTTCGTAGGAGATTAGAAATGAATATTTGGGACAACTGAAATTGTCATCCAAAAAATTCGATGCGAAAGAGGTTAAAGTAGGTGATGTCGTTCTAATAGGGTATGATAATTTGAAACGGTTAGACTGGCCTTTAGCTTATATATGTAGCAACTCAAGCATTGAGTTATTGAACAAGGTTAAATAAACTCGAGGTGTGAGAATATTGCGGAAAGTTGTCGCTTTGTATTTTTTTTCCATTTGCGGAAATCCCATATTTTAGATTATGCCTTGATTCATACTGTATAATTAATTTTGTTGAAACGTAATATTTGACATTTTGTGTCAAGTAGTATGATTGAATTTGAGGTGACAAGTTGCACTTTGTAAACGATAATTCATTAAAAATCAAAGTTTTCTAGTATTTTTACTGCATCCTGATACAAAATATTGTCCTTTTAATTGACGTATTCAGTCACCGGGTAGGTGCATCTCGAATATTTAACACACAAGGTAGGTCACTTCTTGGTGTGCCAAAAATAATTAATAAACATAAGGTAGGCATGAAATGAAATGTAATTCTGACGATGATATTTAGTATCGAAACAACAAATTATAATTTTTCAATATATTGTGGAATTATCTAGAAACAGTTAGTTTCATTTAAAACAGTAAAATGAGTCGATTCCACAAAGTAAGGTTCGAGACAGTAAATTTCAGTTATAGTGGATGACAGATCTAACGAAATATATAACGTCTATAATTGACAGGACATCGAAAGTATGCCAACCACGTAAATTATGTTTGACCTTGATGGGTTTGAGCCTTGCTATAACCCTGATTGATGACCCGGTCCTCGAACCGGTCCTGGCGACGCCTTCCCCAGACGTCACAGTATCGATTTTCAAAATAAACGATATAAGGCGTCTCGACGCCACGTTATACTACACAAATTTACACAAACGTTGAGTACGTTGTACAAAATACGAAAATGTTCAGTTGTATTTGTGCAAAAAGTCTCTTTTAAAAAGAATCACAGGTGAGGTTTCTGATTTTGATACTAATAATTATATTTATTATGTAATTAAAGGTTTTTATATAATCACTCTCGAAAATATGGTAAATCTCATGGTAGAAAACTAAATTTATTCTGTATTTTACTAAAGCTAACAAAGTTAGGTACTTGAATTCTTTATAATACTGTCAGGAATTTAATCAGTTTTTGAAATATTGTTTGAGTCTTGCAGAAAAATCTTGAAAATTATTCAACTGTTGAGAAATTGAGGAATTTTCTAGAAAGTATCAAATAGTTACATGAAATGAGTTTTAGTAGAAACTTTTTATTAATTAACATAAATCTTCTTAAATTGTATTTCATACAAATTCTATTTGTACAAAGTACATTGTGTGATAGGAACATAATTGCTTGGCGATATAAATAAAAATATTATAACTCTGATTACAGGTATAAAATATAAGACGTAATTTATGTTTCTCATAAAAGTATCTACATTGCTTTGTTAATATATGACTAATAATCATTTACTTATCACGAATGTGTGTGTATGTGTTAATGACGGCCAGATAAATATTAATCTATTTATTTTATTGTCTATCTAATTAAGAGTAGAAATATTCGTAAAATTGAAGGTCTCCGCTCACTCTGTGCCACGTAAACGTACACGATGTACTAGCATGCTAAACAGATTTTTGAAATACATTTATTAAAAAGCATTACCAGTGTATAAAACATAAATTCACCTGTTATTATTAACCTATATATAATATATGTATGGCTTTGTCTTTTATCTTAATCAATATTTTCATCCATGGACGTACGTTTTTTTATTCTAAGAAGGAGTCAGATTCGATGTCAACATACACTAAAACGGCCCACACACTATGCAATCGTATGACAAGTAGTACAACCCAAGTAGTTTTGACCGTGGAAATGATAATTGCATAATGTGTGGGGTTGTCGTTCAACAAGACGACCGAAAAGTAGCGTTTGGTATTTGCTTCTCAGACGCGACGGATTTTTGGTCACGTGATCTGAGCAAATTTCATTAGCGAACGGCCCGAGCAAATGACACAGTGTAAAGCTTACAGAAGCCATAGATAAAAACCTTTGACTAGGAAAAAGAGAGGACATGTAATCTTCAAAGCTCGCCCATTACCACTTGGACCCAGCCATGGAAAACGAAAACAATTGTTTTTTATTCCGTGCCCAAGCCGAGTAGCGCGCAGTGGCGTATCAATTAGGAACGAAAATATTACAAGTTAATTATGTTGTTAGTTTGAAACATTACTATTTTCTACAAAATATTTTCATTAACTGTTATTACATATTATCTGCAACTTAAGGCCATTATAGTTATGAAAAAGTTTTACCTGCCTGAGTATTAAATTCAAATGAAGCGGGTCAATTTACTAGGACTACTAGGTGTAAAAAATATGAATGCATTAGATGGAACTTTCATTTAATTTTAAATCTGTAGAAATATGAAGGATAAAATATACAAAAATAAACGGTTTTAAAGATTAAAACTAACTTTTCCGCATCTTTGGCCCTGAACAATATTCTATCATAAAATTGTTACTTGTATACACTTCGGGGGATGTATCGTGCTAACAAACCGAAATTTCTTCAAAAATAACCAAAAATTTAGTATATCTGGATTTATAGCCCGCTGTACTCGCTCTAGTCAACTGACAATCAATAGGGTACATCTGTGAGACATCTTGAACAATATTTAATTATAAAATTGATCAATCGTATACTCTCTGGAGGCTGTATCGTGCTAACAAACTGAAAATTCTCCAAAAATGACAAGAATTTGGTACCACAAGTACCATAGCACCCGTTGTACTGGCTTTAATGAGCTGAATATCAATAGGGTTCATCTTTGAGACGCTCTGAATAATATCCAATAATAAAATTGGTCACTTGTATGTACTCCGGAGACTGTATAGTGCTAACAAACTGAAGCTTCTCCAAAAATGACAAAAATATCGTACTCAAAGTACTGTAGCACCTGTTGTATTGGCTCTGGTGAGCTGAAAATCAATAGGGTTTATCAGTGAGATGTCCTGAATAATATTCAATCATAAAATTGGTGACTTGTTAAACTCCGGAGGCTGTATCGTGCTAATAAAGTGAAATTTCTCAAAAAATGACAAAATGTCTTAAGTACCATAGCACCCGTTGTACTGGCTGTGGTGAGCTGAAAATCGATAGGGTTCATCTATGACATGTCCTTAACAATATTCCATCACAAAATTGGTGACTTATTGCACTCTGGAGGCTGTATCGTGCTAACAAGATATGTAAGGAAAAGTAGCCGACGACGACGACATACACACAGGATTTTTTTCCTAAAAACCGTTTTTTTGTGTTGTTGTTGAAAGTAAAAATAACTAAAAAAAAATTCAAAACTCCAACTCTTTTTGGGATAAACCAATACTTTTCTCGCATATTAGATAGGTTGGGTGGAAAAGTAATATAACGATATATTAACTGAAAAAATATATTGATATCAATACAACTTTACTGTGATGCCAGTATAAATACAATAGTTGTGATTTCTTAACAAACGTTATTGATAGTATGCTGAAAATTAACTTATACTATAACTATAAAATAATACATAAAACACTCTAAACCTATTTTATTTAATTACCCAAATTAATTTATTTCGAGAGTAGTATGTTTTCACTGTCCTCGAAATAAAATTAATTTGGTTAATTGGCTTCGAACCCAATATTTTTGTTGGGATTCAATTTTAGTTATAAAATATATTCTGACATTTAAAAACTTTTCACATATTGTTTTCATCAGATAATATTTATGATTGGGTTTTCCATGGCATGGTAAATTCAAATATTATTTTAATTGTTAATATTATAATAATTTTTTTTCATGCAATTTACTTCTAAATGCACGCAACATTTGTTCAGACTCTTTATAAATTTTTATAGCATTCTGTGAGGGATAAACTAGACACCCATGCGATTTTTGTGCAATTAGTGAATGTAAAAAATGTTCACGGTTACCTATTAAACTATCACAATTAATCCTTTTTGCAGGGATCTTGATTCAAACCCTGCAATGTATATATATATATATATATATATATATATATATATATATATAAAATGTATAAAGTCTCGACGGCTAGTTAGAAAACAAAACTTATGATTCTTGGGGATTCCGTCTATAGGTGATAATTAAAACTCTTTTTTACTACCCAACGTTTCGAAAATGTTTCTTTTCTTTATCAAGGGCTAAAATATAATTTTGGATAATTCACTGTTGTAGTTAAACAAAATTAGTACGTACTGCAAGGTGAGTTATGTCTTTAAAACTTTATAAACCATGAGTTAACATTAGGTATGTTATAATACATTATATTTTAATTTTGAAAATCTAGCAGAAATTTCAACGTACAAGAAAAACCGACCACTGTTTTTATCTAGACAAAATCGAATAAAAGTAAGCGACCATCCAACAACTTTTAGTACAGGTGTTGAGGTGTGTCAATAAACGTTAAAATGTTGTCATTTAAACTATTAAAATTGAGGTGTGTTATTATTCTTTATTATTAAAATTGACAAGAAATGCGACTAAAAATGATTTGACAAAACTTATGTTATGAGATGCCTGTAGAATGTGTTGACCTAGTCATCAAGAGTAATGCGGTATGTTATGTACAACTCGTCAACGTCGGCAGTCCAGCCTCAGAGGCTGCCACCACTCATAGAGACAAACAGCATCCATCCACGAGCTGTGTTACAAAATGTCAAAAGTTAATGTGTGGCCTCGACGCTGAGCACCTCTCACATCGCTCAACTCAAAACCCATCATCATTTATGGCAGTTCAACTCTCCGGATGGTTCAGGTTTCTCATTAAAAATCCCGCGAAGTATCCAGTATACTCTCACTATGTCAGACACCTCGCCCAGAACCTGCAGATGTTGTTATTTCCTTTTCACAAGACACCCCTTTTAGAAAAGTCGATTGCTTTGTTGATTGTATCAGGTATCGCAGTCCAACATCTGCCACCTGTCTAGACAACGATTCCCATGTGTCACTGTCAAAATGTAGGTTGATATAACCATGAGGCTCGACCCATTCAGCCGCCAACATGACTCTCACTCAGTCAGGACAGAATGGAAGCATTATGTTATCAATGATTGGTACTAGTTTTAATTCAGTATTGTATCAAAAATTGTTTTATGGAAGCAAAGTGAGAAGTTATATGTCAGAATCGGAAGTTCCAGAGCACAGTAGATTTGAAGATTTGCCTGATTTATCTAGTGTAAGTAAGTATGCATAAGTAAAAGTGATGTGTTGAGTATCTCTCTTTTTGTTCAGAGAATTGCTGTCTAAGATGGTTTCTAACATTTCCAAACAAGTTCTTTTATAGTAATATTGATTAGAATGTACTATTTCAATGTTGTTAAAGTTAGGGTGATGCCCAGTTGAGATACTATGTTCTGCCAATCCACAAGACATTTTATTTAAGTTAATATCACTTTTATGTTGTATTACCCTATCCCTGAGGACCCTTGAAGTTTGTCCATAATAGACTTTTTCACAATTTACACATGGAATTTTATACACTACTCCAGCTTTTTTAAGTGTTTCATCTCTTTGTTTAGCATTAGTGAAGATGTCACCCAATTTGAAGTTATATTTATGTGTGAGTTTCAACTGTACTTCATCTTTGAAAACGTTTAAAATTTTTGAAGAAATATCTTTAATATAAGGTATTGTCACATACTTTTTATTTATTACAGTTAAACTGTGATATATAATTTCATCTGGTTTTTGTTTAATTTTACTGGAAACAAATAACACTGAAATCTGTTCCAAAGGAATGCAGTTTCCTACATCGCCGTCTCTAACTTCACCCCTCACAAGGGGTCTTTTATATGTATGAATTGACGAGTAGTGGAGTTATTATATAATTTATATTATTATCTAAATTTAACGACTAAATCTTTTTGACTTCTTAATTTACATTTTCTCTACTTAATGGACATTGGCCCCTTTTCAACCAAACTCCAGATATGTCGTGATATGTGTCATACATTTTGCAGAGATGGGCTTTCTCAGATAAATTCAAAGTAAATTGGATACACCTAAGTGATAAACCTAAGTATAAACACAAAGAACGTACCCCCAGCAATAATGTCATTATAATTTTCCTGTTATACAGGAAGTTTATATACTTTGTCTTCCTCAACATCATATAACTCAATTTCGGTCTCTTTTGACAAATATATGGAGAATGGATAACTAAAATCTAAAAAATCCCAATGGCACAGGACCAATTGGACAGGCTTATTTCAGTAACATTTTTGCATAAAACCCAAAATAAAAAATTAGAAACAAAAGTAATAGAATGTTTTGAGATGTAGAAAAAACCAAAGTAACATTTTGGCATTAAATCAAAAATAAAAAAAAATCTGAGAAATTTGTGAATTTTCTTAAATAAATGTTTTAATGTACAATTTAGAGAAAAATGTTAAATACAAAAGTTGTAGAACGTGTTAAGGTCTATAAAAAAGCTCAGTAACTTTTTTGCGTCAAATGAAAAACAAAGGAAATACGATTTTTTTTTCAACTTTGACAGGCAGCCATTTTGTTTTTACTGGGCCGATTTGGCTCATTATCGAACCTCTCCAAGATTTTTGCCTAACCGATTTTGTAGCGAATTTGGTTTCGATCCGTCAAAAAATACGCCCTCTATCGTGCTTACAAATTCCGTTATAATTTGTGAATTTTCTTAAATAAATGTTTTAATGTACGATTTAGAGAAAAATGTTAAATACAGAAGTTGTAGTACGTGTTAAGGTCTATGAAAAAGCTCAGTAACTTTTTTGCGTCAAATGAAAAACAAAGGAAATACGATTTTTTTCCTACTTTGACAGGTCGCAATTTTGTTTTTACTGAGCCGATTTGGCTCATTAACGAACTCGTTCAAGATTTTGGCCTAACCGATTTTTGTAGCGAATTTGGTTTCGATCCGTCAAAAAATACGCCCTCTATCGTGGTTACAAATTCCGTTATAACAAATACATACATATATATATATATATATATATATATATATATATATATATATATATACACAAAATATGTTCATCAAGAACTGGGTGTAGCAGTCAACAGTGGGGCTGGTGAGAAATCAAACAATTTTATTATTCATCAAGCTTTCAACCCTTGTTTGGGGTCTTCCTCAGGATGACTACAAATATTATATATTTAAAAACAATACGTTACAAAACATAGTCGTACTTACTAAAATGGATTGTCAGATCGACTATACCATAAAAGTTGGAAACAATAAAAACTCCATAAACAATATATACATTTAAAAAACATTTAAAAATAACATAAAAACCGTTACAAACAGTAACATTGTACTGATTTAGAAATTATTATCGGATCAAACACACAATGAATATTACATTTTAAGATGTTATAAATTGACTGATAAAACTCCAAATGAAAACAAATGATAACAAATGGTAAAAGTGACAATTAGCATGGAACAACACGGTGAGCACGGAACAACACAAAATGGCCTTTAGACTAAAGGCCATTTTGTGTTGATCTGACAATCCATTTTAGTAAGTACGACTATGTTTTGTAACGTATTGTTTTTAAATATATAATATTTGTAGTCATCCTGAGGAAGACCCCAAACAAGGGTTGAAAGCTTGATGAATAATAAAATTGTTTGATTTCTCACCAACCCCACTGTTGACTGCTACACCCAGTTCTTGATGAACATATTTTGTTAATATTCATCAGTCAAACGTACCAATACTTTTACTTATATATATATATATATATATATATATATATATATATATATATATATATATATATATAACCTTTGGAGCGGAGGGTGATTTTGGCATCTAGGAACACCAAAACGAAAAACTGCATTGAAATTTTTCCGAAGTCTTGTCATGCTACTCTCTACAATAGCCCTATTTCATTCTGAAATAAGCCTAAAATTAAATGTTTGTTTACAAAACACAAAACGTTATCTTAGAGACAGCATAACCTCACAACATCACAGATATACAAATTAATTTTTCTCGTCGATTAAAATATTCAGAGAAAACAGATTTACATCGGACTAGTCCGAGCGCAATTACCGAAGGGTTCATATTTATCTCCCTACCTCTAGATGTAATAAACGAATGTTTCAGACTAAAAAGATGGATCAAAGGCAAATAACGAGCAAACAGATGTACATCAAACTGGTTCGAGAGGAATTACCGAACGGTTTTCAGATGTACCTACCCTACCTCTACATGTAATAAACGAATGATTCAGACAAAAAAGACTGATCAGACGCGAATAACAAACGCAGCACGACACGGTTGGATCGTATGGAAATTTGGCTGATTTAAATTTGTTGTACAACGTACAACTATGTCTGATATAAGCCAAAGTGAGTGGGCCTGTCTTGAGTCGTGTAGACGCGTTGAAACATGGGTGATATTTTTGCGATCTAGCGTCTTTAAGCGGATTATAGGCTGGTTCATGTAAAAGCGAATCGCGAATTGCGTATGCGAAATTCGCAAAAAAATATGTTTTTATTTTATTTCAATTCATGTACCTGCGAATGTTTTGACAGGATTCTGGGATATTTATTATTTTCACTAAATAAGCAGTAGTAATACTGAGTATCACACCAATGAATATATAACCCCAGATTTCCTAACAGTGTAATTTTGTAGTTAACTTTTTGAAAAAAATGAATAAAGATTGCGAAAACTTAGATTTGTTTTATTGGCGAAGAAGGCGAGCAATAGCTGCATATTTATTATTAAAAAAGCGACGGAATAGAATTCACAGGACAGTAGACGTATGTGAAATATTTAAATACAGGAAACAACAAGGGGCATATTACAATCTAGTACAGGAAATGCGCCGTAAAGATGAAAAAAAGTTTCCAAATTATCATAGAATGTCAATAGAAGATTTCGATTTTCTGTTAGAAAAAGTTTCTCCTAAAATCAGAAAGATATACTATGCAAGGGAACCAATTTCACCAGGAGAAATGTTATCGGCTACACTCAGGTATATAGTTAATAATTTTAGTACATTTAAGAACTATATTTAATAATTTATTATTGGCATTGTTCTAATTATTTAAGTAATATTCAAAAATTATGATAAATATAATTTCAGATTCTTAGCAGCAGGTATGAGCATGAAAAGTATTTCTTACAATTACAGATTGGGAGTTAGTACTGTATCCAATATCATTAAAGATACTACTTCTGCAATTTGGGACATTTTGAATATCGAATATTTACCAGTTCCAACAGAAGACACATGGAAAGAAATTGCAAATGGCTTTGAAGCAAAATGGAACTTTCCAAATTGTGTAGGAGCTATTGATGGGAAACATATTAGGATTCAGGTAGTAACAAAAATATTTTAATTTAAATATGTCCTTTATTACAATTTTGTTTGTAGGCTCCTCCAAACACTCCTCAAATTTCTTCAATTACAAAGATTTCTTTAGCATCGTGCTATTGGCGATATGTGATGCAGATTATTGTTTTACTGCTGTTGATATTGGTGCAAAAGGACGGCAAAGTGATGGAGGAATATTCCGAAGTAGTAATTTTGGACAAAGGTTTTATTCAAACTCCTTAAATCTGCCTGCTCCTAGAAAACTATGGGAAGTGAACCAGTGTCCTACTGTTTTGTTGCCGATGCAGGTTTTCCATTTAGCACCAATTTAATGAGACCATTTCGAGGTAATTTTCTTCCACAAAAGGAAAGAATTTTTAACTATAGGTGAGTTATGTTACATTATTGTAAACTGTCAATTTCAGAATATAAGTATGTTGAGAATTATATTCAAATATGTTACAGATTAAGTTGTGCAAGAAGGATAATCGAGAATACATTTGGTATTCTTGTTGCAAAATGGAGGATACTAGAACGTCCTATTATAGCGAAACTACAAACAGTTGAAAAGATCGTAGGTGCATTGATTTGCTTACACAACTTTTTAAGAAAGCGTGATATCAATAAAACAGTTGGCAGAAGATACTGTCCTCCAAATTATGTCGATACAGAAAGTGAAACGGGAGAAGTTATTGAAGGGGAATGGAGAACTGCAGTTCAGAACAGATTGGCAAGTGTACCAAGAATGGGAGGAAATCCATATGCCCAACGAGCAAGTGCTATGCGCTCTGTATTGACACAGAATTTTTTAGATATAGCTCCAATTGACGTGCAATGGCTTAAATAAATATTTTTGTCATCAGAATTTAAATTTAAGTTTTCAATAAAATACAAAGAATAGTAAAAAACTAGATTTATTTATCAATCTTCTGTTGAATGTTGAGAGTATAGCTGGTATACACGGTTTAAAAGTTCGATTTCAGCCTCCATCCTAATTCTCCGTGGCAGTTTGTCGAGTACTCCCTGTATTGTCATCAAAGCAGGACTAATTGAAGATGTAATTGGCTGTGAAGGAGCTGGTTGTTTTAAAATTTCTATCAGCAGTTGATCAGTTTCATTCAAAAAAGTAGAAGTAATATCTTAGGTAGGGTGTGTATATTGAATTTCTAAAATCATATGCCTACCACTTTTTTTTGCCTCTTGCTTCTAGATGGTGTGACATTAGGGCTGATTAGTCTTGATCTTTTGGAGGTTCTGATTTTGGTGTTGAAAGGTCCACATCTGTTGTTGAGGTGTTTAATGGTGACAAAAGATCCACATCACTTTGGACTGGTTCAAAATTACCAAATGTTTTTCTATTCAAATTAACATCTGCCAAGAAAGACATGCAATTGAAATGCTTCCACTTTTTTTTGTCATCAACACTTCCTCTTGATGGCTTATATGTTCTAAAAAGAATAAATAAATAAAAAATTACAAATAATTACATATCGCTATTATTTGCTTGTAAACTATAAATAAGTTCTATACATAAACTTACTTTAAATGTTTAAGGGAAGTGTCCTTAAGATTTTTCCATTTTTTTTCCAAATTTTCCAGGGGGATTACTCTGTTAATTTCTTCATACACTTCCTTCCACATATTTTCCCTTATATCTTTTCCTCTCTCCTTGAGAGGCAAGGTATAGTCCCAAAGAGCAGGACGTGCCTGTACAGCTTCAGACAATGCAGCCACATTTATTTCTTCAGAACAACTGGGCCTGGTTTCAATGTTAGCTGCTATGTTACACACGTGATGTGGGTGCTCCTCTAAAGTAAAAAGCGCTCCACATTCTGCACATTCAACAATATCCTCATTATAAACAGTGGCCTAAAATATTTTATAGAAATATATAGTATGATTTTTTGGTATTGAAATGTAAAGAGTAATATAATTAAGTAAATGTATCATACCTCACTTTCATACATCTTAATAATTTACTAAAAACAAATATTTCAATCGCAAACCACGCTGATCAATGCAAATTGCAAATAACTTAACTTAAAACACACAATGACAACAAACTGAATCATAGATAACCTAACTGAATACCAACATAATATTGGTTTTGGTAGGCTCTCTACGCATACAGTGGCAATAATATTAAATAATCTGATATATAACAGTGGCAAAACTGGACAAAAGTAAACGGTCGTGCAATGGCCACGCCTGCTTCGCCTTGCGCGTCTAAAAATAGGTGATGTTGGAAATATCCCACATATAAGTTTGGCCCGCACGCCAATGGGCAAAAACGGCTGACGGTAAATTTATTAGATGAACGTGTCTAGACATTTTTCTCAAAATGTGAAATCGGAGATGTTTCAAAATACCCATAGATATACAAATTCAAAATACCCTTCAAGAATAGATCGACAAAAAACATTACACCCCCAATTGCGCGAAGCTTGCACCCTCCACTACATTGAAATGGAAAAACACTACTTTTTCATTTTTCGACGGTCTGGTCCAGTCTGCCTTCGATACCTTTGTCTTGCATGGTACTAACTTTGTTGTATCGCGAATCCTTCGTCGCTGCTTTATGCTTAAGAGGTTCTTGATTTGCAGGATGCTTACACGAACTGCGTACATGTTCTAGCTCGCTACAATTACAGCACCTGATCTTCTTCGGCTTCTTGCCTACCATACATTTCAACAAATTGACGATGTGGTTAAGTATGTCATCGTTACCTTCTTCCCGCATGGTTCTTCCTTTGTTGTATTCCGAAGCCATCGTGGCTGCTTCATATTCAAAAGCAGCGGTCAATGCATTGTTTTGGGATAGGCTAATCAAAGCATTCTCTCTATATTGTGGTCACATAAGCCATCAATAAAGGCCTGGATACCCAAACATTCCATCATGTTTTCTGGTGCTGATGGATAAGCAAATCTAACTAGTCGGGCAATATCCAGTTCATACTTTTGAAGGGTTTCGTCACGTTTCCGCATTCGGTTCTTCAGCTGGAATCGGTATAAATGTTCTATATGTTCATGACCATATCGCATGTCCAACCTCTTTTACAGCTGCTCGAAGTCATCTGTTTCTTCAAGTGGTATCATCTTAGGGTATTATTCCCTACTTCCATGGAACCCTCTTCCTCTGAAGTTTTTGTCTTCCCTTCCTTAGTTCGAAAAGTGTAGCCTTCCCAATCAAAAGAAAGGATTCATGTTTATCTTGTGAAGGTCTTCCTTGGATTCCTGATCCATCGAGAAGGTTCCCTTGTTAGATGATTTACTTCTCCAGACTTTCCAGAGTTTCATCCTGAGCCCATGGTTACTTATCCTTAACCTGTTGAGGATCCTTTTAGAGTTAAGTAGTTCTCCTTCTTCGTCGTCTGGTACGAAGACAACACATGCACAGGGCTTTAACCTAAATTCCTAACAGTTGAAATCTAGATGTAAACTGTGGTCCATCTTAGTTTGTGTCGTAATTTGCTCACTTCTTTGTTGTGGCTACACAGCACAGCAATGACTCTGCTTTGCACTAACAAACACTTACACAAGCTCAAACAATGACTTAGATATGAGTGAATATGTTTGCTACGACATGTCCTTTGTTACTCTTTTTAATGTCATATTATTTGAATAGATGAGGCTTTTACTTGATGAAGATCCATACTGAACGATGAAATAAAACATAATTTGTTTAAAACTACATTTATTTGAACCAATGTTCAATTTAAACTTGTTGACGCGTTTCACTAACACAGTAGCTTTGTCAAAACGAATGCAGGTATAATATAAAAATGTTTTAATATATACAGTGTATAAATACAGAATTCTATTTACTAATGTTAACGGTATTGAATGAAATTACCTGGAAATTCATTCACTACAAACATTCCTAAGCTATCTTCTAGGTAAAAAGGTTTAATAAAAGAGAGTGATTGATATATATTTGGTCGTTAAGAAGATTACCTGAATATTTATTTTTGTTAAACTCAAGGGCCTCTAATAAATTTAAAGGATTTACCGACTACATGGAGAATTTCAAAATTTGGGTCCAAAATGTGTTGGTTGTCTAATAAATGATTTGAATAGTTAGAATCTAATTTTTTGTATCACTACCACATTTTAATTTATAAACTCCTGTAATAAACACGAGATATGACATAGAAAATTTTAAGAACGCCCTATATAGACAAATTTTTTTTTAATTCGAAATAACTAATAACTGTTGACCTCAACGAAAGAATTGATACAAACAAAATGTGTTATTGCAAGGTTAACAAAACATTACAGATGACGATTGTGTCATGATTTGTTTACCAGTACGCTACAAATTAAAAAATAATGATATAGGAAACTAACCTTCATACAAGGTAAAATTTAGAATAAATAACGAGCAAATTTGAATCAAAGAGGGAGAGAAAAAGTATCTCTCCCCGAAGAGGCCAGTCTAAGTACTGACGGTCCCTTCACCCCCAACAGTAATAGTGTGCAGTTTGTGACTAGTGATATTCCAAAACGTAAGTTTTTAACGTACAATTATTTTATTATATTTTGTATGGATCTGTTGTATTATATTTTCTTTGACTTAACCGGGTGTCCCAAAAAAAAGGTAAGGGACCCCATAGTTCTTTTTTCGGTCATATCTAGTGTATTATATATATATCGGCGCCCCTCATCTACTGGTAGAATCTAAGCAGTTATAGGTATTTATCTTATGTTCAGGGACCATTTCCCTATATATTTTTTTTGATTATTTGAAATAGCACACAGATATTTATATTGTACCAGGGATCATATTTAGTCCTATCTTAGAGTTTTGATTATTTGCAATAGCGCACAGATATTTATATTGTACCAGGGATCATAGTTAGTCTTATCTTAGAGTTTTGATTATTTGAAATAGCGCACAGATATTTATATTTTACCAGGGATCATATTTAGTCCTACCTTAAAGTATCAACTGATAATTTTTTCAGTCATATTACCGGACATCCAGATACCGGAGACATCAGAATTAAATCTTCTGAATTTTATTGATATAGATTGTATTCTATTTTTTTCCCTTCGAGAAACGTAATTAGACTTCAAAATAGGGTATATAAATTTATCTCTTTTTTTTATTATATTGTACCAGTTAACTAAATTTCACGGGATTCGTATTCCAGAAATTTTGACAATATAGATATAGGGTTTACAGGAATTCGTATTTGATCCGATTCATAAAGTTTCGTTTGATTTCTATTTATTGCTTTAATTTTTGAGAAGGATATCCAACATAATTATCGCTAAAGGTGTATAGGGTACCATACTTATTCAGGTTAAGTACCAAAATGACATTCCGCTTGTTACTTTGTTATTTTTTTTTATTTATTTTTTTTTATATCACGTAGACTATCAAAAAATCAGGAGAATGCCGTGTATATTATATTTATGCGATTGCCAAAACTTTCGTACATGGTTTTAATATTTCTTTTGTAGTATATGCTTGTACATATTTAACCTTTCAGTTTATTTCCTCAACCTCAACCCTCACCTCTCCCGTACCAGCCAAATAGGACGGGCCGACTCGACCTGCACTACGAACTCGGGCTTGGCACACTGTATAAGCCCAAGGGACCCCACGACGACCTTGATCGCTCAAGCCAGGAACCGCCCCTTCCCCGAGGTAATCCCGCAGGGAGAGTCCTGGTTCTACATTTTGTGCCGCAAGGCACTGGTGACAGCACGCTGCAACGATTTTGCTCTTTGGATAGGAGAGTACAGTAGGGCCTTCCGGTCTCTACCGACAGGAAAAAAAAGCAACCCGAAGGATTACCGATCCTATTACACTGGTGGTGGATAGGGATTAGTTCCGACTCGATTACCTTTACCAGGATAATACCGGTCGGTGGTCATCATAAGAACAAATACAAACATGGGAAATAATTAAGAAATATTATACGAGAATCAAGAAGTATTACACTCCGATTTGTTTAATTTTGAAGATTTAGATTTATATTTTTAATGAGTTTTGATAAATTGTAATCAGTCCCATTACATATTAATAATTATAACAAAGGATTAAATATCATAAAACAAATAGCAGTTAATAATAATTACGATCCTAATTTAATTGACAATATAATAAATAAAAAGATAAAAAAACAGACTTTAGAACAAGTATTCCCTTCTGATAAAAATAATAAAAAACAATTTAAAAGCTTAACATACTTTGGAACACCATCCTTAAAAAATAAATCATTTTTAGAAACTTTAGACATGAATATTTCCTTTAAAACTGATTACAATTTATCCAAAATCATTAATAATAATAGATCTAAATCGTCAAAATTAAACAAATCAGTAGTTTATAAATTAAAATGTGGTAATGACAACTGTCATAAAATTTATATCGGTAGAACTTTTAGAAATTTCAAAACTAGAATTTCGGAACACAAACATAGCTATGACAACAAAAAATTAGATTCTAACTATTCAAATAATTTATTAGAAAGCCAACACATTTTCGAACCAAATTTTGAAATTCTATATGTAGTCGGTAAATCCTTTAGTTTAAATTTATTAGAGGCCCTTGAGATTAACAAAAATAAATATTCAGGTAATCTTCTTAACGACCAAATAAATATCAATCAGTCTCCTTTATTAAACCTTTTTACCTACAAGATAGCTTAGGAATGTTTGTAGTGAATGAATTTCCAGGTAATTTCTTTCAATACCTTTGTTAACATTAGTAAATAGAATTCTGTATTTATGTACTGTATATATTAAAACATTTTTATATTATACCTTCATTCGTTTCGACAAAGCTACTGTGTTAGTGAAATGCGTCAACCAGTTTAAATTGAACATTAGTTCAAATAAATGAAGTTTTAAACAAATTATATTGTTTTATTTCATCGGTCATATTATTTATTTATTCGTGGTGGAATGGGATCCACCTCCCAAAGCATACAAAAAAGAGAAAAACACAACACGTACATAGACGTTCACAAAGCTTTTTTTAAATGAAACTAACTGTTTAGGCTTATACCTAACTAACTCACCGTTAGTTACGGTTATAGCCCCCGAGAACTCTTTACAATACTTACTCTCGTTAAAATGCCTTTATACTTTAAAGTATTTCTGGCAAGCCTTGGCTCTCACTCTAACAAGGACATATTTTTATTTTAAGTTCATAATTCTCTCTCTCTTACTTTATGAATAAAACTTCCAAGCAGCATCGATTAATTTTAACTTTTAAGAAACGAGGATCGCTTGTTATATTCCTGGCCTGATAAAGAAAAAAAAACAAAGGTTTTGGTCTGAATTCAGTTTTATTTGTACGTTGACTCTTGTCCTTAAAATAATGGGTATTAATGTTGATTGACATTCATCGTATGATCATGAATGAAAAGATTTTGTGTCAAGCTTATTTTCAAGAATGTTAATCCCATAGACATCGTAAATATTTCAAATCAATCATATTTTATCAAAGAAAAGATCTTGATTGGTTTTAAGTGGGAATTGTTTCAAATATATTTAAATGATTAAATAAATAATTTTGATATATGTGCGTAAATTAATAATTTAAAAAAATAGAAATGTAGGAATTTTACAAAGGATTAAAGATATATACCATGAAGATTAAAACACAATCGGGAATAGAAATATATTTCAATACTATACTTTCGACAATGACTTGGTTATGCAAAAAAATCGAGTTTGAATTGGATAAAAACCTAATTAATAAAAAAATAAAGATATTTAACTGAAAGAAATTGGAAATATTAAATATTATGTGAATTAAGATTGAGAGAGCCAGTTTCACCACCTTCGGATATGTGTGATAACTTAAACGAAAGTTTTGTCCTTTTTCATTTTATGCCAAAGACAAAAATTGTGAATAAGCCATCCGACACTTATCTGAAGGTGGCGAAACCGGTCCTTAACATGGCAACAACAATATAAGGAAAGAAGCCTCAACTGGGGAAAGACAACTTGGACGATCTCGTCTTCGCTAGCTAGACAATATAGCAAAAGATTTCAAAGCTGTGGGCATTGAGGATTGGATGGAGGTTGCGAGATATCGAAATAGATGTTGTGACGTTAAATGACATTTTTACTGGTATTAACGTAATTATCTATCGAAGTTATATAACAAATTGTACATTCTGCGTCTACAATGTAAATTTTTGATATAGAAATGGGTAGAGAACGTTACCCTGAGGTACTCCACGTATAATATTGTAGTAATTTCAGTAATTACAAAAAAATAATGACCTCGGCTATTAAAATATTGTTAAACGGTTTCATAATAGTATATAATTTATTAATTATTTCCTAATTGAATATTTTGTTTTAAAGATACAGCAAATTTCTAAAATTATGTTTTAGTTATCTAAAAATTCTTATTTAAAACAGGTTGTTGTTAAATTTACAGGAATGTTTATCTGATGTTATTTAAAAGGATAAAGTTTGCGTTATCAAATTGTATCGAGAATATGAATATTTATCATGTTCTTGTCATGAATGGTAATAATTTGAAAGTATTTAAAAATTATTTATAATTTTTGTCACGTTTTTGCTTTAAATATTATAATAATTGTTATATAGCATAGTTATATGCAGTAAAAATTAAATCTTTTATGGTTATTTAATTCAAAAATATTATGATAGCGATATCTTTAAATAATTGTATCGGGTGAAACCGGGTGGTCAGATAAAAATGCAAAGTGCTGCGCTTTGTAAAACAGTGTGAATTCACAAGCTTTTTACAAAATTCACACTTTTTCACGATAAAGCTGGGGTTTGCACTTTTTTAACGAAATTTTGTAATAAAAGTGTGAATTCACAAAGAATTTACAAAATTCACACTTTTTTACGAAAAAGCTGGGGTTTACACTTTTTTAACGAAATTTTGTAATAAAAGCGTTAATTCACAAAGTATTTACAAAATTCACACTTTTTTTACGAAAAAGCTGGGGTTTACACTTTTTTAACGAAATTTTGTAATAAAAGTGTGAATTTACCAACTTTTAACAAAATTTACACTTTTTCAACGAAATTTTGTAATAAAAGTGTGAATTCACAAAGAATTTACAAAATTCACACTTTTTTACGAAAAAGCTGGGGTTTACACTTTTTTAACGAAATTTTGTAATAAAAGCGTTAATTCACAAGTATTTACAAAATTCACACTTTTTTTACGGAAAAGCTGGGGTGTTGGCAGCTGTACAGGAAGATACCGTTCTACCTGCACGAAGCGAAACCATGATAGTAGCACGGCTACGGGGAATCGTGGAGGAAGGTACACCAGAGATGATGGAGCCAAGGAACCACGACGAACAAGTAGGCAAAGGATTGGTTACGTCGGCGAAAGAGATCCCAGTACGTGTGATAAACGTGAATGATTACCCAGTTACCATCAAGAAGGAAACCAGGATTGAATCCTGCGCACCAGTGACGTCTATAGTTCGTCAAACAACGACCACTGACAATTCTAATGCCAGATTCGAACAGATGTTATCAGTATCTGGTCAATCCTTAAATCGAGCTGAAAAAAGAGAATTAGAGAATTTCTCTTGCAGTATCAAGAACTATTCGTACCAAAAGGAGGAAAGACTGGTAGAATATCAGCCGTCAAACACAAAATCTATACTGGTAAAGCTAAGCCAATTAGACAATCAGCTCGAAGACTTCCACGAGCGAAGAGAGAGGAAGCTGAAAGAATAATTCGAGAGATGGCAGAAGAAAAAGTAATAGAACCATCTACTAGTCTATGGGTGTCTCCAGTAGTACTCGTCAAGAAAAAGGATGGAACTACGAGATTCTTCGTGGATTATCGCCAGCTTAACAACGTGACGAAGAAAGACAGCTATCCTCTGCCTCGAATTGACGATACGCTAGATACTTTGGCCGGCAGCAAACTGTTTTCCACCTTGGACCTGAAGTCTGGTTATTGACAAGTGGAAATGGACTCAGAAGACAAAGAGAAGACTGCTGTTACCACCGAATCTGAATTATGGCAATTCAACGTCATGTCATTCAGGCTCTGTAATGCGCCTGCGACATTCGAAATACTCATGGAAAATGTCTTGAGAGGGTTGTCTTGGAAGACATGCCTGGTCTATTTGGACGACATCGTAGTACTGGGGAAGACATTTGACGAACACTTGAAGAATTTGGAAGACGTATTAAAACGACTCCAAGCTACCCAGCTCATGTTAAACCCGAAGAAATGTCAGCTGTTCCAAAACCGAGTCAACTATCTAGGTCCATTACCAGAGGGACACTTTATTCTTGACACTGACGCAAACAACGTAGGAATTGGTGGAGTGCTCTTACAGATCCAAGGAGGGCAAGAAAGAGTGCTGGGATATTTCAGTAAAGTCCTCTCCAAACCAGAACAAAACTACTGCGTCACAAGAAGAGAACTTTTGGCGGTAGTAAAGTCCGTGGAACACTTTTACCAGTATCTCTATGGGAGGAAGTTTTTAATCCGGACTGATCATGCAGCACTCAAGTGGTTGATGCAGTTCAAGAATCCCGAGGGCCAGATCGCTAGATGGATTGAACGACTTCAATAGTACGATTTCAACATTGAACATCGAGCTGGTGTGAATCGCCGAAATGCCGACTCCCTGTCCAGACGGCCGTGCCCAACATACTGCTTCCACTGCAACAAGACGGAATCTAGGAAAGCCGCATTTTCAAGAACTACAGTAGTCAACGAGCAATGGTCACCCACCAGGATCAGAGAAGATCAGGAGAATGATCCTCACCTGAAGATGATCCGGCATTGGAAGGAAGAAAATCGGCGACCTACCTGGCAAGAAGTGTCAAGATTTTCACCAAAACTCAAGGGGTATTGGGCTCAGTGGGACTCACTTGTCCTCGAAGAAGGGCTGCTGAAAAGAGTCCTTGAAAACGATGATGGTTCCGAGATGAGGAGACAGCTAGTTATCCCGAGAACAAGAGTAGCTGAGGTACTAAAGAAGTTACACGACAGTCCAGCGGGAGGTCATCTGGGAGTGAAGAAAACCCTCCAGCGAATCCGTGAGAGGTTTTATTGGATGAACAGCTCCGATGATGTGAAGGACTGGTGTAAGAAATGTACGACTTGTGCTACGAGTAATGGACCACATCGCAAGAGAAAGGCACCTATGAAACAGTATAATGTTGTCAGCCGATATGGAGTGCCCTTGGAAGTCCACAGCGACCAGAGAAGAAATTTCGAAAGTCATCTATTCAAAGAGATTTGTGACAAGCTGGGTATGAAGAAGACCAGGACAACAGCATTACGTCCACAGTCAGATGAAATGGTCGAGAGAATGAACAGGACTATTGGAAAATACCTGTCCAAAGTAGTTTCCAGCCATCAGAGAGATTGGGACCAGCATCCTTCCCTATTCGCATTGGTTTATCGATCTGCCGTCAAAAGATTTTTTTGTGTTGTGGCCTTTCTATGCTTTCGTAGTTAACAAGAGTTATAGTTTCTTTAGGAGGTATACTAGGGAATAGATTTATTACATCGAACGATATTAATTTAGAATTATGAGGTAGTTTTATATCTTGAATATTATTAATTATTTCCGTTGAGTTTTTAACTGAAAATTAAGGTTTGATTGAATAATATTTAGAAATGATATTTATGAGAATTTTTGATATTTTAAATGAAGGTGCTGTGACAAAAGAAACAACTGGTCTGAATGCGTATCCCATGTTTTCATTATACCTTCATTCGTTTAACAAAGCTACTGTGCTAGCGAAACGCGTCACTAGTTTAAATTGAACATGAGTTCAAATATAATGAAATTTTAAACAATTTAAATTGTTTCAACTCATCGTTAATTATCTTTAAAGTGTTCTCGACGAAATTTGCGATTTACCATGCTTGTTTTGGCATCTACCTTTATATTATAATTAAACGTTTCCACACTTTTGCCATATAGGTACATACTGTACAAACTCCTAAAAATGAAATCTAAGAATGCAACAATAATTTTATTTAATTATTAATTTATGAACTTAATACTAAAAAATGTATTGTGTATTTTAAAATTTATTTTTTATTCACATCTTCTTCTTCTTCGAATGCCGTCCCCATTTAACGGAGGTTGGCGACCACTCTCTTAAAAGCATCTCTTATTTTTAGTAGTTTTCGTTCACGACCAATTCTATGTAGTATTTCCTCGTTAGTAATTCGGGCTGTCCATGGTACTTTCAGCATACGTCTGTAAATCCACATTTCGAAGGCTTCGATTCTTTTAGTTATTTGTGCCTTTAACGTCCATGTTTCTACACCATATAATAGCTGGGATTCACATATTGATTCATAATTATATTAGAACAGTTAATTAAAATGATTGGGCTGTCAGCAATTGCAGCCACTTACTTTCGTCACTATTGACGATAGTTAACATTATGGGAATTTCTATTACCGGTGTCGGAAACTGACGTTTTCGGTTGTAGTAAAACGTGACGAAAGCTGTTGATTTTCAAATGGTTATAGAAAAAGTAATTTTTAAATTAAAGTATAAATTGACGTAAGCCATCAACAGTTGTATAATTTATAATGAAGTAAACAGAAAAAAGGAGCATTAATTGACTATCTTTCTTCCCTGGCTGAAGAGCTAATTGCATATGGCAGCGTTTCTGAAACTTTTTTGGTGACGGAACCCTTTTGGAAATCGAAATTCTTGACGAAACCCTACAATAAAACAATTGTTTTTAAAAATGTATTCATCATTCATAAGCATAATAAAAGTACAATGTAACAGTTACTACTCATTACTTAGTAAATTACTGTAATGTTCTTATAATTTATTTAAACAGTAACGGGTGGGATAAACTTTAAACACACGGTATGGCTACTTACGAATTTATTTAAACACTAAACTACTCACTAACACTTAATTTATATACACTTAACTATTCACTTAAATTTAATTTATATGCACACAAACTTAATTATTAATTTATATCAACACTCTACTTTCGCTATTTCGGTGTATTCTTGTTTATTTGTCGAGATCACTTTTTAAACTAAACTGAACTCTCCATGGTCGGACCTATATATATATATATATATATATATATATATATATATATATATATTATATATAACAAAATATGTTCATCAAGACCAATACTTTTATATATATATATATATATATATATATATATATATATATATATATATATATATATTAGTGCTTTTTTTACTAGATAATTCTAGATTGCGGCTTACACAAAAAACAATTGACTTTCTGGCATTTTCTAGATAAGATAGTCACAATCGTAAACAGTTCTAAGTAATCCCTGCGCTACAGCCATACTTTTAACTCTCATACATGACATAGACAGAGTCGGATTCAGGGACTATACCAGTGTGCTGTTTCGTAACATTACCCCCTCCTTAAATGGCAGTTCCTCCTGGAGACTGGATGTTTGAATCGGCAGCTGGTCCCATTTCTACACTTTCCGATCTTATGGAAATAGCAGGGCACCGTCTTCATCGGATACTGATAACGGGGGTTGTAGCTGCAAATTAATATCTAGACACCGGTATCTCGAAAGATAATCTCTACCATGTTCCTGATAACTCGCCAATCCAACTGGTTACTCGCTATCCTAGTCACAGCCAGTTTCTTCACGCTGGATTGTAACACATGGTCTCGGAGGTTTCGAAGTGCTTCCCACACATCGCGGTAGGTAGATCGATCCTGAAATTCATTTTTAGTTACCAATTATGTTTCAGTTTCAGTGTCTTGCCAAGGGCTGGAATCTAGTCTTCAAGTTTCTCTAATTGCCCGAACTTCTTTCGAAAGACAGATGCTAACCCTCGTGCGTTCTTGAGACGGGCGGGGATGTTGTATGCCAGTGAATAATCTTCCGGGAGGTTACTCCATATCTAGCTTTCCCGGTACCTCCATACGCGCCCATTAATTCATCGAAGGTAGGGTCAGACATATCTCGAATATGGTTTACTCCTTTTTCTAGGTCATGGTCTCCTTCGAATGGCGCTAGTCGGTTTTGGGGAACTACTTTTGGTTTTCCGTTGGGGATCTTGTTTATGCGATATATAACATCATTGATCCTTTTCTTGATTAAGTATGGACCTTCCCAGAATTTTTGTAATTTTGGAGAAAATCCTTTTCTCCTCGTCGGGTTGTGTAACCATACTTTGTCGCCTTCTTTAAAACCGCCTTCTGTGGCCTGCGTGTCGTACCGACTTTTCATTATGTCGCTGGCAACTTGAAGATTTGTTCGACCTAATTCATGAATATCGTCCAGCGTTCTCCTCAATTGGATCACGTAGTCTTCTCCTGCTAGATCTTCTCCAGGCCGACAGCCAAATTCCAGGTCACAAGAAAGCCTCATTTCACGTCCAAACAGGATTTTCGCAGGTGTTTCACCCGTGGACTCATTGACGGCAGATCGATAAGCCAATGCGGTCCGCAGTCTCAGTCTCGTTGGTAAAAGCTTCTTCTTGGAGTTTATTATTTATGGTCGTTCTGTTTGCTCGGTCTTCTTTTCTTCCGCTGGCGTGTCTTGAGTTCTTATATCTTTCTTTCTAACTCCTTGATTTTCTCGTCCATCGTTGTCATCTTATTCTCGATCACCTACTGCGGATAGGACATTTACATCTCAGAAAAGGAGAAAAGGATAATCAGGTGTATTGCTAGAGTTGGCGTGTTGGAATCGTGTAGACCTCTATTTAAAAAGCTGGAGTTGAGGTCACTCCCAAATTTATACATGTATAACCTAGTAACGTTTGTCAAACGCAATGGCAATCTGTTTACGAGGAACGTAGATATGTACAACCAAGGGCGTACCCAGGATTTCAGCTAGGGGGGGGGCAGCTTCTACCTGTTTCAAGAAGATGGTCGGTCGGGTATATTGAAACAAAAAATCATGAAAATTGACTTTTATTAATTAGACTGATTATGACACAAAACAAAATATTATATATATATATATATATATATATATATATATATATATACATATATATCAATTTAACAGTAATCTTCTTGGATTTGCCGAAAATTTGTCTATGACAGTCTCTTCAATAAACTCACTATTTTCTTTTAAATAATTGCGGTGTTCGTTCATCAGACATAAACCGTAAGCCTTTCTTCACCCATGGTGCTTCTAAGCCACGTTTTAACTCTTTGCAGCGTACTGAAGGACCGTTCTACGGTCGCCATGGTGCATGGGATAGTGCTTAAAATAATCAATGCCTTTCTGACAGCAGGGTAAAAAATGTTGGCTTTGTTGAACAGATCAACTACTTCTATGTCACTTAATTGATAATCTGATAAAGCCTTCTTCACCCATAAATTAAGCCAAAGGTCCAGTTCTCCGGTGATATCCAGGTTATAAAATTCTTGGAATGATTCTGCGTTCTTGTGTAAGTCTGTAATGCTGGTTTTGGTCATATACAAGGAATGTAGCTTACTTAAAGCAAACGCCGGAGTATTTTCTTGGGATAATCGAATATTCAACGATGAAATGAGTGAATCAATGTATGGTATTATCAGGGAACGCCGCCAATATTCGTTATCATTGTCTGATGGCGGATTACTTCTATGTGTTTGCTTGTGAGCAAGATGTGGAACCGAAATTTCTATGTTCAAATCCATTGCAACAGCTCGCGCTTTTCGAAGCATTTCATTACTTATTCTATCAGGAAACTCGCGGTCATTTCTGAGAATGTCCTTGATATGTTTGATGTGTTCCCCCACCGAGATCATGTCAATCGATTTAGCTTGCAGTGCATTAACTACTGGTTCTAAAACTTCTGAATATGTGGCTATTGTTTGTAGAGCAACAATAAACACTGGTTTTGTAACGGCTGAATGCAACTGATATGCAGATTTTCTGGTGGCATAATTTACCTCTACGGATAACGTTTCTAGAGATTTCACAAGCTCTGGGGAAGGTTGAGAAAACTTTCTGATTGATTTATATTTTTCGGACCATCTCGTCTCACACAATCGTGATAGGTTTGGAGCGTAGTTTCGACGTGTAGTCGATTCTCTGAAAAACGTTATAACATCCTTTACAGTGGCGACAGTATTTCTAATTTCTGGCACTGCGTTCGTATCATTCACAACAAGGTTGAGTTTGTGACTAGAACAATGAAAATATAAAGCACGAAGATATTTTTTTCTCAAAATGGCTTGTACGCCACCCTCTTTCCCTGCCATTGTAGAACAGCCATCGAATCCAAACCCTACGCAATCTTCGGTTGGGAGGTTAGAACTAAACAAGAAATTGTCAATTGCTTCGGCAATTGCTGAGGCATTTTGTGCTTTTAGTTCATCGAACCCTACAAATTCTTCTCTGATTTTCCTTTTGCTTTCGTCGTAGAACCGCACGCGTATTGATAGCTGTTCTTTCCCAGCTACGTCTGCTGTTTCATCAGCTAAGACTGCGTAAGCCATGGTCTTCTGAACCTCACTTATTATATTCTCCTTAATAACTTGGCCACATAAATTTATCAATTCGTTTTGTATTTTTGGCGATGTGTAAACTGCATTGCGACTTCACTTTTCCAGGTGACTCTTTAATTTGTCGTTCCCTGAATTTATTCTCAACTTCAATAAATCTAATAAAACACCCTCATCTGCTTGTTTTCCCCTAAGAGCCATATCATGTGTACCGCAAAATATTATACATGAAATAACTGATGACAATATTTGTCTGTTTTCATCGATTGCTTTTTGGTGTCCACTTTGCAGTTGGATGTCTACAGGAACATTTTCAAGATAATTTATTGCAGCATTAGTCGCTGTTAGGCGAAGGTTGGTCGTTGTTTGCTTTCGGCAGTCTTCATGCAAATTTTTGAACTTTATATATGGCCTGACCATAAATGATCCCAAAATTCCTCTCAAAGTGCTGATGGGCGGAGGGAACAAAACACAATGCTTACAAAGAGCGCCTTTTAGTCGCTTGGATTATACTAGCCATGGTGCATATTGATCCAACCAAGCATGATTAAATATTCTTTTCAATGCATCACTTACAAAATCGTAATTTCTGGGCGGGATCCAAGGATTTTGTAACAACTCCCTCTTCTTTTCCGTCGATAGCTGGGTAGTCAACCCAACATAACGACCCAGATCATTTTCATGATAGCCATCGTCCACTATAATTTCAGGATCGACGTTCTCGTCATAAGTTTGTTGGGATGTCGATGGAGAAGAATAGTCGGCAACAGATATATTTACAGGTTCTGCTGGAGAATATGACGATTTTCCAATGATCTTGGCATTACATGAGTAGTTTTATCATGGTTGTCATTTTCATCGCTTCCACTGCTACTTTCCCGACATTTTTTTTTTCGCGTGCTGTCCCTAAAAAATGGATACACAAAATTACTCTTACGGTGTTTAGGCATAGGACGATAATAAAGATCAATATACCTATAAAAACATCACATTCAAATATCATTTACTTCCTATAAGAGAGCCTCCCTTAAACAAATCAAATAATCATATTAGGTACTTATGTGTTTTGTTTTGACTCACCTCTTTCAAAGAATTTCCTGATATCCATTTGACGGAGTAATATTTCCAGTTGTTGCGCAGTAAACGTAAATCTCGTGTCGCCGCAACTAAACTATAAGACACTATGGCGCATAAAAGTTTCGCTCGTATTAAACTCCGAACTGAATTGAATTGTATTCGAACTGAATTGCCTTGCTCAGCCTCACGATCCCGCTTATATATACAAATATTAGAAGAGCTCCCGAAATACGTAGAAAATACTCGACTCTATTTCCATCCTTGTCTCATACTTGCTATCACTGTTTTTCCTTTCGAGAATAGTCCATGCTGGAACGTTCTTCGTGGTATTGCTATTCAATACAAGATGTCGCTATTGACCGTATACATTGATGCTATTTCTCATTACTGGAAAAAGTACTGTCGTCCGTAACTAGATAGCGCTAGATGTTGTTTTCTCCAAATTATATTCGGCTTTAATCCTAGATGGCTCTGATTGTCTCGTCGGGAGCGGAAACTACGAGATGCGACGGTTTCGCTAACTGTATACTATATCGAATTTTGTTTGTTTGATATTTTGTTTCCAACACTTCATTTTGCGCAAAATAGATAACACGTTTTTAATTCCCACTTGCCAGGAAAATTGACGTTTATTTTATCTGCCCCCCCTACTCCTACCTGGGTACGTCCTTGTCTACAACCTTACAAAAATTACAAGGTCAGCTAATAAATTGAGAGTAAGTTCTCACAGAACAGCGTTCTTTGAGAGAGGTGCTGAATTCAGAGCTGTAAAGTTGTATAATAAGCTGCCTGTTGAGATTAAAAATATTAATAGCATCTATTTGTTGAAAAAAAATTATTTTACTCAACAGTGCTATCATTCCGTTGAAGAGTATTTTAATATGTAGCGTTGTATTACTAGATTTTAATGTGTTGTGCTGAGCTTTTAACCATAAACTTTATGCTTGTATTAGGTGGATATATGTATTTATAATGACGAATTCAATATAATTTTTTATGATCGAATGGATAAATATTATTATTATTATTATACTCATCTATTTTTTTTTCGTTTCAGATGCTGTTCATAATGAGATTAATATCATCTTTAAATTGGTGTTCTTATAAACATTTAGTGAATTCTAGTTACCATTATCAGACTGTGTACTTTTTAAATATCCGGTATTAAAAATAGTAGTATTTCCTCGCCTTACTGATTGTATTAGTGACATCTTATTTCCTCGAAATTGGGAATTGAATTCGCTCCTGGAAGTTTTTGCAAGTTAAACAAGTAAATCAGCATAAAGTGCGCGCGCGGCTTGCGCCACTGTAAGTAGCATCAACGTGTCGGAGTGGGAGACACTCCAACTAAATATTTACCGTCCGATCGGAGACGTTAAATATCAGTTCGCATCGAGTTATTTGCAGAGTAGTTTTTTCTTTTTGTTTTTTTGGTTGGTTACCATTGTATGGGTGAGTACTACTTTTACTTTATTATATAAAATTCTAAATTGGTTACATTCACGTGTTCAAGGACGTTTAGATAAAAGGTTATTGTTTGCATTATTCATATTTTACCTGAATACCTGAATGAACTACAATTTAGGTAGACTAAATACACATTGATAACGGGGAATTCCAAAAACGTTTGTCATGCATTTTTGATGTATTGTATTGTCGACTCATCCTACCAGAAATTATTTTTGTTCAATTTGTTAAAAATATTTGGATCAAGGCCAAAAATTGCAAAAATGTCTGCACATATGGTTCGATGTAACTGTTTATGTTACGTTACCCAGTATTTTAAATACGTATACTTCACTTAGCTTCGTTTAATTTAAATAAATATAATAAAAAAGTATCCATATTTGTTTAGTTCTTTGAACTTGTTGATTATTCTCACAATTAGTAATACGATATTTCTGGAATATGTGATATATATTACTGACCTTTGGGGATTTACAATTATAGTGGATCATTTTGCATAACCGTTTCATTTTCATCATTTTCTAAACTACTTTAATAGTGTTTTATTGATTCTTACTTTATTTAGCTTTTGTTACATATCATTTTTGTTTTTTTCTCTATTCCTCGTCCAGTGGCGTAATTAGGATGAAGTTCTGGGGGGTGAACTACTACTATATGTTACATATTTTTTGAAATATAAAAGCCACAGTTATATAAAACTGAAGTCACAACTAGATAATATTTATGTATTGAATACTGACAAAGGCCGGCACAGCTAGAGAACAATAATGATATAAGAAATATATATTATCAATTATATCTCCAAATTACTATGTAAAATGAGATAATATCTAGAGAATATTTATGTATTAAATATTGCATAATATAGATGTAACAAAATTTACCTAATTTTTCTTTTGCCTCGCCCCTTACCTAAAATATTTTATTTCATTCGATCTATGAAAAAATTCAGCAAAATTCTTAATTTATAATAAATTCGGAAAAATCTGTTAAAACATTATTTTTCATAGATGAAATGAAATACAATATTTTTAGTAGTGTTGATGGCTAAAAGATTAAGGAACTATTGTTACTATATTATCTAATACCTACCTTATTAATATTTCAAACTTGAAGCAACTTAATACAATTTAATATTTATATATTGTAAATGGTATTTATCTATCTTTGGAATTTAGTAGCTGGTACTTAGTTACTAAAAAAAATAGCAAATAGATGCATATAAGTACATTTATTTTATTAACATAAAAAAGAGATGCTAAAAACAAAACACCTAATGAAAAAAAATATTGCAAAACTGAAAATATTCAAAAACTAAATGATAATAAAATATAAAAGAAAATAATGCAAAACAAATGAATATTCAAAAACAAAACAATAATTAACCATGGAAAATATTCTCTTAAAAGAGTTTTCGAGATCCACTCGTAAGCGAGCAGGCAATATTAAGGGATATTATCCATTGTTTTGAAGGGTTACGCACCTCTTTTCTCTCTGGAGTCTCTTTACTTAACCTTATCCACACCAAGGTGATTTGATCAAAATCAGTGCATGTCATATTAAACTGTTTCAGTAACGTTTCTAAAAATGTAGGTATATATTAATTATATTAAATAAATAAATCATATAATAACAATACCTTGTCCTAACAATGAGTAAGAGGTCTCTAAATTATGTATTTCTGGTTCACCGTTACCATTGTAAAATTGTACTACGTATCGTTTTTCAGTCCTATTCATAAATCACAGAAGTCTTTCAATTTTTCACGTTTTAAACAGTTATTTTGCCTAAAATTCATAATTAATATTAATCTAAGTATTCGAATATAAATAAATTTCAACAGATAAGTGATAACTAATCCATTTCAAAATATTTTGTCTTGACTTACTACCTGTGGTCAGAGGATTAAAGATGTGTATTTTATTTGATATTATTACAAAATCTACTTGAGCCCTAAGTGCATACCTGGGCGGCGGTATTTGTTTCGGATTAACGACTCCCTACATAGGGAATTATTGTTAAATCATGTCTAGTTGTAAGTTAAAACTAAAATATATTGAAAAGTACTTTAATGAGATAATTATAATTTGATTTGTAATTGTTAACTTCATTGTATATTTTAATATAGTTAACATTTTTAATACGTTTGTTAAATAATCTTTTGTAAACGACAGTTGAATGAACAGCTTCATCGGCGATGCCCCTTGCCTGTTGAAAATAGTAATAATAATATCACTTACATGATGTGTTCTCCATTCCTCTACAAACAAAACTAAAAAAAACACACAAACAAAACTAAAGAAAAACCTTTTAAAACGTTAGTATACTTGCAGGTATGTGGGTAGATCGACTCGTGACAATTTAAAGGTTATAATATTGAAGAGCTTTCTTCTTTTTCTTTAGAAAGACACTAGACGAGGTTCGTAAGAAATACATATGAAATATATAAAATATTTTTCCTCCTACCCCTATAGAAAGTACACACTTTCCTCCCTCAAATCAGGGAGGAAACTCATACTTTTTCTCCCTAGGGAGGAAAGGTACTTTCCTTCCTAGGGGAAATACGCCAAATTGTAGATAAATTCTTTGGTATTGAAACAAACTCCAGAAAAGTTCTCCAAAAATGTTGACAGCTTATAGAGGGTGAAAAAAAACCATGTATTTGTAATCCAATTTCTTAACACCCTGTGGAACAGTTCGGGAAATTTGTACAGTGTACGCTCAGTTTATTACAAAGACCATCCTTTCCGCCATCTTTCAGTTTTTATTTCACCTTGATATCTTGATTTCTTTTGAAGATAGACGTGATATACTCTTGGTTACTGAGACGTGGTTGGAAGAGAATGAAACATTCCTATTTCAAATTAATAATTTCTCTGCAGTCTATTCATGCAGAGCTGGTAGAGGGAGCGGTGTAGCTATTTACGTACGAAAAACAATCAAATTTCGTGAAATTGAGAAATCAAGCAAAAATGAGCCAATAAACTGGATATGTATTAGTTTAGGTATGCATAACTTAAAAATAAGTGTTATATATAAACCTCCCTCCATTAATAATTGACATTTTCTTCCATTATTAGAATCAGTAATACTGAAGCACCCTAAAAAACACTTTATAATAGGTGATATGAATGTTAATTTGCTAGATGATTCGCAAATAATCAAAGATTACGAAGACCTAGTTGCAATAAGAAACTTTAAAATAAATAATGTAGTCCGTGACGAATTCGCAACCAGAGTTACCAGAGTGCCTAAGTCTCTTATAGTGACTATATAGTGGTAAGCTGAATTGTAAAGTTAATGTTAAGGAAAACGCACTTCCGATCACAAATTGATATTAATAGATATTGAATCTTCTGTACAAATTCACAAGCCAAAGGTAGATTATGTAGTCAAATCTGTGAATTATAATAAGTATGTAAATTTATTTAGGGAAAAAGTTTTAGTATAAACGTGACAAAATTTAAACAATTAATTAATTTAGTCAGAGATTGTAAAAAGAAGTCTGAGTACAGTAAAAAATTAAGAATTCGTTCAAATAACACCTGGATGAATAGTGAAGTCCTTGAGATGATAAAAAAAGAGATAAAATTTATAAAAAAAGATCAATCAACCCGAGAACGCATACTTAGCCGAGGAGTTTAAAAACATTAAAAATCAGATTAACAATAAAATGAGAATTTTAAAAAATCGTTAATTTCAAGAAAGATAGAAATTAGCCGGAAATAATATAAGAAAACAATGGGCATTTATAAATAGTTTTAAAAAAAATAAAAAAGATGAAGTACTTATTGATTCACTTTTGATAGATGATATTATTGTAAATAGTCAACTAGATATAGTTAATAAAATGAATGAGTATTTTTCTCAAGTTGGTGGAACGATTGTAAAAGAAGTAGAAACTGAAATTAATCAATTGAATGATGATTTTTCTATCAGAGAATTATATAACAACAACCCAATATCGGTACCTCTAACAAATGAACAGGAGTTGTTAGATATCATTAAGGAACTAAGACAAAACTCGGTACCCGGACACGACGAAATTACTGTTATGGATATACATAATCTCAGAGAATACATTCTGCCAATTCTAGTACATCTGATCAACGAAACCATCCAAAGTGGATTTTTTCCACAAGAACTAAAAAGTAAAATTACTCCATTGTTTAAATCGGGAGATAAAAAATTCATGAACAATTACAGACCTATTTCGGTATTGAGTGTATTTTCTAAACTCCTAGAAAACCTAATGAAGAAAATAATGTTATTTTTCATTGATACCCACCAATTGATCGATAAATTTCAATATGGTTTTATAAAAAACGGTAGCACACTTGGTGCTGCTACTGACTTCATAGATTATATCTCAAGGGCTGTAGATAGGAAAAAAATAGTAATAGCAATTTTCATAGATTTGAAAAAGGCTTTTGACGTGGCGAGTATAGATATTTTGCTGAGTTAATTATTTAGAATGGGATTTGGGGGTACTATGTACAGCTTAATTAAAACATATTTACTAGACAGAAATCAATATGTAAAGCTTTAAGATGCAAGTAGTGATTGGTTGTCCAGTGCCTGCGGAGTGCCACAGGGGTCGGTTCTTTGACCACTTTTGTACTCCCTGTATATACTCAACCTTAAACATGCCAATCTGGAGGCAAGATATTTCACCTTTGCAAATGATACTGTTCTGCTATACACCGGAACAGATGAAATCACCCTCAATAATCAAGTGAACAATGATCTTAATGCTTACCTTAAATGGCTGTTTTCAAATAAATTAAAAATTAATATTGATAAAACCAAATATATTGTATTTAAGCAGAAAAATAAAATAATTAACGAATCGTATCTTAACATTAATGGTGTACCGATAGAGAAAGTAATGTGTATAATATATTTGGGATTAATTGTAGATGAAAATTTGAACTGGTCTCCACACATTACCAAAATCACTGGAAAAATAGTTTCAATGCTTTCCGCTTTGTATAAATGTCGAGGTTATCTGTCTATGAAAAGTAAATTTCAATGAAATTAACTGTCTCGACCCTTACTTCGTGGAATCTGGTCATATTAGTGTTTTAAATGAAACTCACGGTTTCTAGTTAATTCCACAATATAATAAAAGTTATTGAAAATTCTAAAAAATTGACAATTGTTTCGATGAATCAATATCATCGTCAGAATGACAGAAGTTACATTTCATTTGATGCCTACCTGATGTTTAGTAGTTATTTTTGGCTAGACCAAGAAGTGACCTAACTTGTGATTCACTTAATATATGTTTATAGAAAAAAGAAGATGTGATATTACAAATATTGAAGCTTAGATATTATTAGCCCTATGGTGATATCCTGGATATAATTTTTCCAATTAAGATCAGTATAACTGTGCAATGATATAGAAAACCAGGAAAAGTATATCTGCTGATCTTTACAATTATCACTTAAGAAGACAGTTTATTAGTGGAGAACTCCCTAGATTTAACTGTTCATTGACAACTTCATATTGTGGGTTTCTTAAATGTCTTCTAATTTCCAATTCTTCAAGGAAATCCAGTTCTTGTTTCTTTTCACAAATTGCAGCACTTCTAGTTTTGTGTTAGGTGTCAATGAATGATTGGTGTCAACTAGATGTTTTGCGTAGTGGGATTTATCTGGTTGTTTTAATCTGTATGCTCGTACGTGTTCACTGTATCGGATTTCAAAATTCCTATGGGTCTGACCCAAATAGACAGCATTACATTCTGGACATTTGAGTTTATATATACCTGACTTCTTTAATAGTGGTATTTTTGTTTTTACATTTAACAATTTTGTACTAACGTTACTTTCTGTTTTAAAAGAAATAAAGACTTATAAAACCATCACATATGCAGGAAATGTTTCTAATAATATTTCAAAGATAATATCTTCAGCAACGAATACAACAATTTCTTTTAAAACAGAAAGTAACGTTAGTACAAAATTGTTAAATGTAAAAACAAAAATACCACTATTAAAGAAGTCAGGTATATATAAACTCAAATGTAATGTAATGCTGTCTATTTGGGTCAGACCCTTAGGAATTTTGAAATCCGATACAGTGAACACGTACGAGCATACAGATTAAAACAACCAGATACGTCCCACTACGCAAAACATCTACTTGACCACCAATCATTCATTGACACCTAACACAAAACTAGAAGTGCTGCATATTTGTGAAAAGAAGCAAGAATTGGATTTCCTTGAAGAATTGGAAATTAGAAGACATTTAAGAAACCCACAATATGAAGTTGTCAATGAACAGTTAAATCTAGGGAGTTCTCCACTAATAAACTGTCTTTTTAAGTGATAATTGTAAAGATCAGCAGATATAGTTTTCCTGGTTTTCTATATCATTGCACAGTTATACTGATCTTAATTGGAAAAATGATATCCAGGATATTACCATAGGGCTAATAATATCTAAGCTTCAATATTTGTAATATCACATCTTCTTTTGTCTATAAACATATTATTAAGTCAATCACAAGTTAGGTCACTTCTTGGTCTAGCCAAAAATAACTACTAAACATCAGGTAGACATCAAATGAAATGTAACTTCTTTCATTCTGACGATGATATTGATTTATCGAAACAATTGTCAATTATTTAGAATTTTCAATAACTTTTATTACATTGTGGAATTAACTAGAAACCGTGAGTTTCATTTAAAACACTAGTAAATTTCAAGTTTATAATTCTTTTTTCTTAACACACTTCAGATATCTTTTGCCTATGTGGGGAATGTGTGGAAAAATTAATTTTGATAAAGCTCAGAAATTACAAAACAAAAACCCTTAAAATATTATTTAAATATGATGGCTCACTAGCACAAATATAATTTATTCAGAATTGAAATTAATTCGATTAAAAGAAATTCTGGATATAGAACAATGCAAACTTCTTTATAAAATACTTAATAATCAACAGAAATGTAACATAAATATTGAGTTTTGCTTTGATGTACACGATTACCAAACAAGATCACATAATACTATCTATCAAATATATACAAGGACAAATATAGGTTTAAACAATCCGATTGTAGATGCAATCAAAACATTCATAATTTACCACAGTTTATAAAAGGCTTGAATAATTATAAGAGTTTTGTTAGAAAATTGAAAGTTTATGTAAACGCTAATTAACTGCCTTACATCACTGTATTAACTTTAAACTTTGTTATTCTCGAGGCCAGTGTTTAAAAAACTGATTTAATAATTTTTTACATTAGTTGATATTAAATGAAAAAGACTATCCATCTCGAATGTAGTCTGTAGGTAAATAGCAGTAAGTAAAACTCAAAATCAGTACTACAGCATATATTAGTGAAAGGTGAAGAAGGGCAACTAGTTTCGGCTCACTGAGCCATCATCAGGCCTTAATGAATTGAAAGAGAAAGCCGTCCGTGGCATCCAGCAGACTCCGACATATGTCAGTGGAAAATATGGGGATTTACTGTAGGGGAAATCATCAATAAAAATAGTAATGAAAAAATCTTCATTACTATGTATGTTTGAGGTTAAGCCCAAAACAAATAAAAAAGTTAGACTCAAGGTCTTTAGTTAGCCATTGTATCAGCCAAGGGCGCTGGTATTCGATTAGCAATTTAAATTAATGAGCTTCGGGATTAAAGCGAGGATTGGTTAAAGACAACTCGAAATAAACAAATAAATTTAATTATTGAATGAGATAATAAAGAATTGATCTCCTGTAAAATACAAAGAAAACTAATTAATAAATACCCACAACTAAATTGAACGGCCGTTCTTCATGAATATTAAAACTAGTGAAAAATATACAAACTCAATTTACATCTGATAAGAACATTAATAATAATCAATGCGAGAATAAGTTTAAATCTAACACATAAAAAATTTGTTGAAAGAAACAATTTGGCCACACGACCAATGTATTCTTGTTGAGAATAAACACAAAGTTACTTAATATTATTTACTCACTTAGACCGTTTCGAAGGTGGTAGTCGCAGCTAAACACAATCTATGTGTATCAACAGTACATTTTTTGTAAAATAAAGTACTTACGTACAACCTTGCTAGAATCTCTCTGTAGAACTGCTACAAGTTTGTAGAAGATTGGAAAAACAACTGTCAAAATTGCAATGATAGTCGTAATTGTGAATCTGGTTAAACACAAGTTACCGTTGTAAATTACTGCATGTTTGAATATCTTTTGATACCTGTTATCCTTCCCATGTGAATCAAAATGAATAAAATAATGATATTCGTAATTGTGAATCTGGTTAAACACAAGTTCCCGTTGTAAGTTACTGCATGTTTGAATATCTTTTGATACATGTTATGTTTCTTATGTGAATCAAATTGAATAAAATATTCACTGGTTTCGTGTGGTTGTCACTCTGGAATCTTTTAATAGATTTTTCTATTCAGTTAACACCAAACGTTAGTTGGTGAAGAAACTATTTCAACTTAATAAACACTTTACAAGAACTTTTTCGTTTCCGACTTGTCACTTTGACACATAAAAAAACTTGACTCTACCTTTTTGTCAATGCCGTCGCCAACTACTGTACGGGGTGGGTCGTGTATATATATTTTGACGTCTTAATGACTTTTCAAATTCTACGTCAGAATGCAAAAGCTTAACCAAACATTTTTACAAGGAAACTGCAAAACCCGTTGAATGTGGTGTACTGGGTGAATCAAACTCAGAATAATAAATGTTTAGTTGAATTCTTTAGTTCGAACTAGTTTTCGAACAATGTAAAACGTCGAACACAGTAAAATAAAATTAAACAAATCAAAACAGGACAACATTAAGAAAAGTCTTAAAAATTATTAGTCAAAGTATAAAAGAAAACAAAACTGGACATCGTCGTATAACAGAATATGTCCGAAGCTAAGCCCAGTATTGTACTCGTTGACTTCGACCATCTTCAATTAAAGCTACAATTTTACATGCATTCTCAGAACTTAAAACCATTTTAACACATTGAATATTATTCTCAAATATTTATTTACGATAGTTTGACATACTTAATTATTCTGACAGAAGCCACCTTCGTTTTTGTTCCTTAATCGAGCTTGGCGTGTTTACAGTGGCGTAACTGCCCATGGGCTAGGCGGGGCAGTGCCCCGGGGCCTTCAAGCTCAGGGGGCCCTCGAATCCTTACCAGATAACAGGTTGCAACCCCACTTTAATCATGAAAACTCAGTTGAGAGAAATTCAAAAGTTATGCCTAGGGAATTCCCCTAAATTATTTCTGTAGGTTGGCAGTGTTGTCAATTTGACGGATAGTGATATGTGCGTTTTATTATTCATCGATGTGCGTTTTATTGTGAATTCGAAAGATTTTTTTTCGAGAACGGTTAAAAAATTAATGCTGTATCAGAAGTAAGTAAGCTAATGTCAATAAACTTTTTTGTACTGGTCAATATAGAATATAGTGGTTCAATTTTATTTGATTTTACCACTCATATTGATGTCCGTTAAGTCAATAACTCGTGTCAAATCTATAGATTTCGGCTAAACTGGCAACAGTGGTAACACTAACGCTGATAATATTTTTTCCGGGGATTCCCCAACAACACTTTTAGCTTGTAGCGTATCATTGTGTTTCTCTTTCCTTTTATTTTACTTTTAACTTCGTCAGTGAACAGTGACTACAGTGAGCTGAGTACCTACCTCGAGCACAATCTAATATTGTATTGTTTCAATAAATAAGAAAACTAAAATTATGGATAAAAAAAGAAACCCAGTGGTGCATTTAAACGCAAACAACGCCAAGAAAGAGAAGATAGTAAACAAAAATTGCCCAAAATTGACAAGTTTTTTAGTCAGCCTTCTGCAAGTACATCTGGCCAAAATATTTCTATTGATAGTGACTCAAATAATGTGGTAACTGCAGTGTTGGTTGAGAAGCCTACTGAAGAAGATTCGACAATTATTGCAGTTGGAGATACCTCCGCCGCCGATCATGTGAACGTGGAGGATGTTTGCATGACACACATAAGAGCGGGTTTGGAGGAACCACAGACCTCTACATTTTTCGAAAATGTGTACGACAAATCTTCTTATGACTTGGAAAACTTCACGAACAAAATATTAAGTGATAACGAAAAACGTCAAATTTTTGATATGGGGCCTTTACAGCCTTCAGGACCTTTTCCAACAGACATCAACCAGAACAATAGGTGTTTTTCAAAATCGTACTACGTTTCGTGTTCTAAATATGGGCCAGTTAATCGTTTTTGGTTGTGTTATTCCAAAATACTAGACGTTGCCTATTGTCAACCCTGTTGGTTATTTGCTTCACAAAGGAATAATGTTTGGTGTACGGGATTTCGAGATTGGAAGCATTTATCAGAAAGAATTAAACAACACAGTTGTTCGAGTGGCCATTCGGAAGCATGTGCTGTGTATGAATTTTGAAAAAAAGACGATACTAATACTATCGACAAGGAACTTGAAAATGAAATTCGCAAAGAAGCATCATTTTAGAAAATGGTTCTTCAAAGGTTATTCGATATCATACTTACCCTAGCAAAGAGTTCTTTGGCTTTGAGAGGACATCAAGAAGACTTAAGTCAGGAAGGAAACCACGGAAATTTTCTGTCCTTTGTAGAGCTTGTCACCCGATATGATCACATTTTGCGGCAAGTTTTGGATATGCCCAAAGGTAACAATCGTTTTTTTATTGTTTTATTTTGTTTATAATTATTAACTGTTTAATATCAGGACTTTTTTGAAATTGTGTTTTTTTATGTTTTTAGGATCTACAAGATATCTGAGTGCAACAATTCAAAATGAAATGATTGAGAGCTTGGGGACCAAACTCGAAACCCATCTACTAGAACAAATTAGAGCGTCACCGTTTTTTGCCATCATAATGGATACGACACAGGACATATCGAAGGTAGATCAGCTAAGCATTGTTGTGAGGTAGGCAGTAATAACCAGATCGGAAAATGGACAGCCAATTGATATTGAAGTAAAAGAAGTGTTTCTAGGCTTTTATGCAGCCTTCAAACATGGCGCAGTAAATTTAGTCAACCAAGTGACAACATTATTTATCGACAAAAATATTGATTTAAAAAAATGTGGGGGGCAAGGCTATGATGGAGCCAGTGTGATGAGTGGTGTGTATAATGGTGTACAAAAACATATTAAGGATATCCAGCCTAACGCAGAGTACGTACATTGTGCCACTCATAATTTAAATTTGGTGATAAATGATGCCGTTAGCAGTTGTGTGGAAATACAGAATTGTTTCGCAACGTTGCAAAATGTGTATAACTTTTTTGGAAACAGCATAAAACGTTGGGATCTACTGTCAAAATTCACTGGCGAATCGGACACCACTCTAAAAAAACTAAATCCGACTAGATGGTCCAGTAGGGTCAATACGATATCTGCAATAAAACTTCGTTATTTTGATATTATCAAAGCATTATCAGAAATAGTTCTAAAGAGTCCTAATAAAGATGAGCGTAGTGAAGCAGAGACTATTAAAACAAAAATGTTAAATTTCGAGTTCGTGTTGCTTTGCGAATTCATGCACAGTGTATTGAACGACATCAATTATGCATCCAAAACTTTACAAAAATGCGACATCAATTTGGGCGAGGCGAGTAAAGTTTTAGCAGAGATCAAAGTAAAGCTGCAAATTTATAGAAATGATTTCGAATTATTCAAGTGCAAAGCCAGTGGAACTGCGAGAGAATATGGTATTGAACCCCATTTTCAAGAAAAAAGGCAAAGAAAAGTTAATAAACATTTTGATGAAAAAATATTTAAAATTAAGATTTTCAATAATGTACTAGACACAGTAATATCTCAATTAGAAACACGTTTTATTGGTATGAGTGCAGTCTGTCATAAATTCGATTTTCTAACACCAACATTTTCATTACATGTTGATAAAGCAACTTTATTACAAAAGTGTGACTAATTCCAAAGAAAATATTCAGATATATTAGGCCCTAGTTTTTCACTTCAATTTATTAATATTTACCACCTAGCTTTACCTCAACTAACTCAAGCATGGACTGTTCACCAATTATGTAAGGTAATAATGAGCAACTATGGAGTGCTAGAATGCGACCTAACGGAAGTATTTACAGCAATGTTATTATTCTTTACAATTCCTGTCACTTCTGCATCAGCTGAAAGGTTATTTAGCAAATTAAAAATACTAAAAAATTATTTAAGAAATAATATGGGCCAAACTCGACTCCGACATTTATCGCTAATAGCAATTGAAAACAAAACCGCTTCAAGCCTGGATTTAAACGAGTCATTGATACTTTTGTGCGAAAACTAAAGCTAGGAAAAAATTGTAAATATAATTGTTATTTAGTCAGTTGGTAGGCCCGACCTTTATATAATAAACCCTTGAATCTTCTCTATTTCGTTTTATTAGCCAAACCTACACCAAGTATTAATTGTAATTTATGTTGTTACTGTTTAATATTTTTATTACCTGCCCTGCAGTGCACAAAAAAGAGCTTAAGAAGTTAAGTAGCTTAGCATTTTTAAAGTATTTGTATATTTCATATTTTTATTTGATAAAACCTAATCAGTATACATAGCAGTGGGGCCCCATTTTTTAATTTGCCCCAGGGCCCTTGGCTCCTAGCTACGCCACTGCGTGTTTATAAAATTCCAGGCTTTGGGTGAACTTTTTTTTAGCTGAAACCAGTTTAAGGAAATTTTTTTGTTTTTTCAGTATATAGATGCCTCCCCAAACACAAAATCTCAAAAAATTTTCTGCGGAAATGCATCATTTTCCCGACTTCAGAATAACTGAAACCAGTTACATGGAAACCTTTTTATGCTTTATATTTCAAACACTTTCTTAAACATAACTAAGCAAAAGAACTCCTGCGGAAATATGTTTTTTTCCTACCAGGTGTTATTTGTACAGTGGTTGTGCCTTGCAGATAAATGAAAACTTATTTTTATTAAGTATATATAAAATATGCGAAATGAGACAACATACTCATATTTATTAAATGACATTTTTCAGGAATATGCTGACCTCTCAAATACCTTTTCGCTGCATTCCATTGAGATTCTATCCTCTGAGTATGTGTTCCATCATCCGCCACAAATTCCACGCTATGATTTACTGTGTCATGAATATAACCATAATTGGAAAGTCCACTGTAAGCTTTCCAATCATCCGTATGAATAATAGATCCCACTGTCACATGATTTTTAATAATTTCTATAAAGGTAGCAGCATCTCTTTTATTTTGCGGACAAATAACTAGCCTCAGATCTTCTGAGTTTTGAGCGATCATTCCCAAAACCTAATGACCCTCCATAACTCGTCCACGATTGTACTTCCTTTTCCCAAATTTCGATTCGTCAATCTAAAAATAAAAATTTCATTTATTCAATTTGTTGATGTGTTATTAAAATATAAACTTTAAAATATTAAGTTGAGTATAATCCTCTTACCACCTTTAACACAGATCAATGAATAATTTATATTCCTATCAACTTAATATCGCTTAAAATCTCAAGATACAAACCTGCACTATGATTCCTGGCCCTCCAATTTTCGGCAGAGATGCCTGTATTGAAGTAGAAGCACTGGTAACCATCTCCCGACAATACTTCATCCGAGCAGCTATTGTTGCCATTGATAAACTCCCTTCTGAACCATTTACACCAACACATATCCGTTCATATGATTATCCGTGAGCGAATCAAAAAAAGAATCCTGCATATAAATATTTAAGAAAAAAAAAGTTTAAAAAGTCTTACCTACCTAAACTATTTTTCTGGTGAAACCAGGTTTCCTTTGCAACAGTAAACGAAGGTTTGCATTGTTGTAGTTTAGAACACCTATATATTACCAAATCTGTTTCTGAAAAATAATAATGCGAAAATATATTCATATTACTCGTATATCCTTTACATTTTGTCCTACAGTAAAGTGGTGAAGGTATTAAGCCTTCATTTTTCGCAAATTCATAAGCTTCCTGCCTAGTTTTAGGTAGACTTTGATCAGTTATAACAAAATAAGACATCATTTAACCACTAGGTATCCATATTTCTACTCCTATACCACAGATTATACTAACAATAATAAAACTCATATCTTAACGACATTTAAAAACCCATTGAACGTTTTTATACATGCCTATTTACAGAGTCGCCGATTAAAGTTTGAATCAATCTAAATCTACAATATTTTATCAATAAATGAAAATGGTATATTTCCGCAAGAAGTTTTTTGCGTGTTTATGTTTAGAAAATTGTCTTAAATGTAAAACAGAAACGTATTTTCTTGTAACTGGTTTCAGCTATTCTAAAACTAATATTTCTTACATAACTGGTTTCAGCTAAACGAAAGTTTATCCCAGGCTTTTATTTCAATACGTATATCTTCAAAAGAAATCAAGATGAAGAAAAAATTGGAAGATCTTTGTAATAAACTGAGCATAAACTCTACAAATTTCCCTAACTGTTCCACAGAGTGTTAAGAAATTGGACTAGAAATACATGTTTTTTTTTCTTCCTGTATAAATAAGCTGTCCACACTTTTGGAAAACTTTTTTTGAGTTTGTTTTAATACCAAAGAATTTATCTACAATTTGGCATAGAAACAATTGAAATCGATGTAAAATTACGAAAGTTCTTGGACAACGAACTTCAGCAAAATTTTAGGTGGCAGGTGAGTGTATTTTGATATCATACAAAATACAGAACGGAATTCAACAATTTTTTTGGTGAATCGTACTACTAGAGAAATGAAAAAACGAAAAAACTTTTGAAAACGAAGAAAACGTAGGCTACAATTTTATAAAAAAAAACAAAGCTAAAATGCAGTTTTAAAAACATAAAATTTGAAAATAATTTTCTCTACCCAGACCTCCCGGTAGTTCATCCCCTCAAGCTTCATCTTAGTTACGCCACTGGACGAGGAATAAAAGAAAAAACCAAAAATGAGTTAAAAACTGATCTGTAACAAAAACTAAATAAAGTAAGAATCAATGAAACACTATTAAAGTGGTTTTTACTTGGAGAAAATGAGGACATATAAATTAATGAAACGTATATAAAAAATATAATTTATATGTATTTGAATTAAACGAAGCTAAATGAAGTATACGTATTTAAAATACTGGGTAAAGTAACATAAACAGTTAAATCGAACCATATGTGCAGACATTTTTGCAATTTTTGATCCAAATATTTAAAAACAAATAGAACAAATAACTATTTGTATGACAAGGGAGGAAAGTGCTACTTTTCCTCCCGAGGATTCAAGGGAGGAAAATGCACTTTACCCCTATGTTATACATATGATTTTTCCGCCTCCCTCAAATAACAAGACATTTTTAAATAATTTATTTATGAAACTAACAAACAAAATGTATTAAAGAACTAAAAGTAAGAAGTAGGTACGGTATAACTTATTGGCTCGTTATTTTCATCAAATTCGCTTGATTCACTCATTCTTTAAGTATTATTTTATATTTTGTAGATACGTTATAGCGTAACACACTTTGAAACTGTTGATCTGTGAATCGACCTTAGCATGCTATAATATTTCTGTCCTAAATTCGAAAACCGGATGAATTTAGGAATTGATGTCAAATTATTAATTAAATGTCAAATTATTAATTAAATTAAAATAAAAATTTACTGATTTCTACAGTTTTGCAAAATACAGGGTGTTCTATAAACCATCGGTAAAATTTATACGTACTGTTAAAGATCATGGACGCCCCTGTCAAGTGTTTATTTATAATTTGTTAAATATATGGGTCGTCATGAAATATCGGCGGACGCTTACAAGCACGTAGAGATATCGATATCCATAGAATATTCATTCGATTATCAGCTTTGCTAATGTATGCTTCATTCCTAATAAATTTTTACTTCTTTTACCAAAATCTTTGATTTTTGAGTAGTTAAATAAGTAGTTTTAACATTACCTATATAATAGAATATAATTTATGTCGTCAATGCCGTATAAGTTATTTCATTGATGACGTATCATGACGTCACTTTTACTTTTCCTCCCTAGGAAGGAAAAGTACTTTTCCTCTCTAGAGAGCAAAAGTACGACTTTGCTCCCTACAATGAGGCCAGGAAATGTATACTTTGGATAGAGGTAGGCGGAAAAATCATTTCTGGTAGGATGAGTCGACAATACTGTTGGATTATTGAATATTTACCCGTGCGTCATTAATATCTGATAACATAACCGACAAATGTTAAAATATTTTGTTCTATTCTTCATTATTAATAGAACAATTATGTTGGTTATGTTATCAGATATTAATGACGCACGGGTAAAGAACCAATAATTCAACTGCACAATACATCAAAAATGTATGACAAACGTTATTGGAATTCCCTTTAATCAATGTGTATTTAGTCTACCTAAATTGTGATTCATTCGGGTATTCAGTAAAATATGAATAATGCAAACAATGATCTTATATCTACACGTCTTTGAGGTGGCAGAGTTTTTTGCCGGTGAGTGTATAATTCCTAAAACAAAGTCCATTCATACATGTATAGTGAAGTAATCGACTGATTTCTGTTACAAATGCAAGCTGTATTTAGCTTAGAAAAGGATTAAATAGTATATATATATATATATATATATATATATATATATATATATATATATATATATATATATATATATATATATATATATATATATATATATATATATGTATATATATATAGTTCTATATAATCGGTTCGTTATACAGGGTATCTCTAGTAAAATTTTCACTCCCCAATATTTCGAGTTTTGTTAAAATTTTGAAAAAATGATAAAAGGGGAAAATTTTATCCTAGAGGGAGCTCAATTTTTATAATAATTTCAAACTTCGTTTTTATCCCTCTAGCGCCCTTTCGCCACTGTCTGGACATATTGTCCCACGTGTTTATAAATTACAAATTCCCAGAATTACGTTACAAATGCATATTTCAGTGTTTTAATATACAGTGTATCTCAAGTTATCGTATACGGGCAATATCTCGCTTAATTTAAAATATAATCCAATACTGTAAAAACTGTTGTGAATGGCATCAACATTCCTTCCTAATGACGTATCAGAAACTTCATTTTACATATCAGTCCTTTGATAGCCACCCCTTACTTTCTATTTTCAAATGGCACTCCTTGTATATTTTCGTTGAAAATTGCTTGTCACTCTATTTGGAATACAATGATATAACATACTTGTTGGTTTTTTATTATAAGCACCAAAAAAATTAACATTTTGTAATTCCTAAATTTACTTATAAAATACAAATAATGAAGAACGAACTACAATATGTCTTCAAAATTATTTACCACAGATTCCATACAATCATTTACCACAGATTCCATACAATCTTCAAAACGTCTTGAAAGCGCTCTTGTGCACGCATCCTGATTCATAGCTGTTGTAATACTACGGCATGCCTCACGAATGCGTTCTTTAAGATCATCTTAATCTACAGGCTGTGTTCGATATACTAATTCTTTAAGATAACCGTACAAAAAAGTCCAGTGGGGTTAGATCGAGCGAGCAGGGAGACCAAGCTATAGGTCCGTATCCAACTGTTGTGATTGAGATACTTCGCAACAACGCCTGCATTATGAGGTGGAGCACCGTCCTGTTGTCAGATCATTATATTTCGCTCTTCCAAAGGAATGTCTTCCATAAGTTCAGGTAATTTGTTTTCGTAAAAGTATGGCACACACAAATGACCATTATGAATAACCCACACCATACATTTATACTCCAAACTGTTTGAAAACGAGTTGAACTAACCTAGTGAGGATTAGAGATATGAATTCTAATCTTCTGTATAAATCAGTAGTCATTAGTTCTTGATTTGAATGTAGTTTAAATGGGTGATATTTGTGTTACTTCAAAATCCTCTGTATCGTACTCTTACTTATTCCCAGTTCTTCAGCTATATTTCTAACAGAAGTATGAGGATTGATACCAACATACGCAAGTACATTAATTACATTACAATCAGTTCTCACTGGATATCGGTGCGGTGCACGGTTTTTGTTTTGGAACGAACAGCTGCGCATCTTCCGTTCCAATTTAGTAAACACCATGTGTGATACCGAGGACGTTGAGGAAAACGTTCTTGATATGAACGGCCCGCTCGTCGAGCATTTTTCCTGCATTCACCATAAACCAATAGCATATTAATGTACTCGTCTGGACTGAATTTGAATGGCATTGTGCTTATGACAAGATTCCTAATTTTGAATTCAAATTTGTGGACAGAATAAAAATGTTATTCGTTGATTAAATTCAACACCCTTGGTACTATTTGCAAATGACTGTTGTTCTACACTTATTATTATTAACTGTAATTCATTTTTTGACATAAAAAGCATGAGTTTTTTAAACAATAGATTAATCTACCTCTTTCTCGTGCTTTTAATAGCAGTGACGGAAGCAATGAGGATACATTAGGTAAATCAAAATATCATAAAATGTTATTTTTTTTGGTACTAATAATAAAAAACTAACAAGTATGTTACATCGACGTATTCCAAATACAGTGACAAGCAATTTTCAACGAAAATATACAAGGGGTACCATTTGAAAATAGAAAGTGAGGAGTGGCTGCCAAAGGACTGGTAAGTGAAATAAAGCTTCTGATACTTCATTAGTAAGGAATTTTAATGCCATTCACAACAGTTTCTACAGGATTGGATTATCTTTTATATTAAGCGAGATATTGCCTGTATACGATAACTTGGGACACCCTGTACATTTTTCTACTTCCGTTACCAAAACCGTATTTTGAACACGGGTTTGTCATGTACAAAATGACTCTTTAAACACTAGTATTTAAAAGTCACATCCTGTTTATATTTTGTTTTTTAAACGTCAAATCAAATGTATCTTTTGTATTATAAATTTCATGTTCCGTGATAATTTTGTAGTTCTGTTATTTGATTTGTTAATCAGCCGTCGGATATCATGTAATGAATATAATTTTTTTTTTCCTACGGGCGAAGAAAAAGTTTAGTAAGCACCTCGTCTTAAAAACGTCTTTAGTCACTCGTTTCACAAGACACTCGTGCCTAGTAAAACTCGTGACTAAAGTAACCATTTTGACACTTGGTACTTAATATACTATTATAGTATGAGTCATAGTAAACCCTCTGAGAAAGATTTGGAGCAGCTTACTAATCACTTGAGTTTCTGGATCTGGATAACGATTCGTATGAAAATAGTTATTATACGCCTTCAAATAATAACCAAACCAACACTATTGGGACATATAATCCCATGATAAATTACTACTGAGACACATAATCTCAGGATATAACGTATTAAAAAAAAGTCAAAGCAGTTTTATCACATTCATAACTATATCGATGCTTGAAAAGCAAAATGAGTTAAGCGACAACATATAAACTTCTTAGAAGAACTATTTTAAGAAAACTTTCCCGTGAACCATTTACCAAAGTTCCGGGTATTCATGTTTTATTTCCGGATTTAAATATGAGCAAATCATTAGGTACCAAACCTCCAGCATGTGATATCAGCTTTTTACCTTTGGCTACTGGTGATTTCAATCATTTATTTTTTCCATCGGCCCATATTTTAGATACCGATTGTGAGCTGTGAATGTGGGTTTCGTCACAATATACCATGATTCATTCTTCTTTATATTTTTTAAATTTTCTCAAGTATTCAATCCGTTTTGCTTTAATATCATGTTTCTCCAATAAAAAATTACTGTTATCTTCAGTTCTCTTCCATTTAACTACCATCTTTTTCAATAATTTTCTGAATGAATCGATTCTGTCCGTAAAATTAAATCCTGCCTCCTCTTTAACGGCATGGAATATTGTCTTCATAATTGATCTCCTTTTATGTATTGAGATCAACTTCACACGCCCCAGCTACCATTTCTTGAATACAGCTCAAGGGTATTTTAAGATCGTCTTGCTCTTTATCTGCTCTCATAAATTGGTACACATTGTAAATTATTTCGCGACCTTGACTATGAACAACTTTCTAAGAACTACTAATGGTTGTATGTAAAAAAATAGATAAAATAAAATACATCTGCGCATTAAAATGATAAACCTTTAATTCATCACGTGAGATTATAACAGAAACATTTGCGTTGTGATAAAAGTGTATAAACAGTTTTCTCTCCTTCGAAAAAGTCTGTCTCTCCTTCGAAAAAGTCTGTCTCTCCTTAGAAAAACTCTGTCTTTCCCCTGAAAATACTCTCCCTCGAAAAACTCTGTATCTCCTTGAAAAAACTCTGTTGTTGCCTTGAAAAACCGTCTCCCTTGAAAACTCTGCACCTCTCTCGAAAAACTCTGCCTCTTCCTCGAAATACTCGTTCTCTCCCTCGAAAAACTATGTCTCTCCTTCGAAAAACGCTGTCTCCCCTTCGAAAAACTCTCCCTCGAAAAATCTGTCCCTCCTTCGAATAACTTTGTCTCTCCTTATAAAAATTCTGTCTCTCTCTAGAAAAACTCTATATCTCCTTCGAATGACTGTCCCTCGATAAACTCTGTTTCTCATTCGAATAACTTTGTCTCTCCTGCGAAAAATTCTGTCTTTCCCTAGAAAAACTCTTTCTCTCCTTCGGCAAACCGTCTCTCCAAAGAAAAACTCTGTCTTTCCCTTAAAATACTCTACCTCGAAAAAATCTGTATCTCCTTGAAAAAACTCTGTTTCTCGAAAAATTCACTCGAAAACGAAATACTCGTTCTCTCCCTCGAAAAACTATGTCTCTTCTTTGAAAAACTCTGTCTCCCCTTCGAATAACTCTGGTTCTCCATCGAATAACTTTGTCTCTCCTTGGAAAAAATCTGTCTCTTCATATAAAAACTCTCTCTGTTCTTCGAATACACATTGTTAATTATTTCACGACCTTGACTATGAACAACTTTCTTAGAACTACTAATGTTTGTCTGAAAAAAGTAGATAAAATAAAATATTTCAGCACATTAAAATGATAAACCTTTGATTCATCACGTGAGATACATTTGCGTTGTGATAAAAGTATACAAACAGTTTAAGATTGATAAAACTAAACTAAATTGCTAAGGAAGCTCAACCAGCACTTACCATTAAAGTTCAAATAAGTCTTTACTAAAACAACAAAAATTTTACTTGGGACACACTATATAATGGAGCAACCGGCTGGTTTATGTTGGGAATGCAAGCTGTATTTAACTTAGATATTTATTTTATTGAATATTTTGATATAGTCCTTTAATTATATGTATGAATGAACTTTACCCTTCACCAAACTAGTACGTTTGTCTCAAAAATGTACTACTCTTTATGTTATAAACTATTTTTTTCTACATTTTCAGAGCGTGATATACAGCCGTTAAAGTCTTTGTGTGCCGCTGATCAAAATGCAGCCGGTCACGAGTCTTTTTCTAACTCATGTTCAACATACGCTGGTCCTGTCCTTCCCAACGGAGAGACCAGTTCTGATAGGTAAAAATATTTCAAACATTTTATAAAGCATTTATAAACAAATTTTTTATTTAAATTTTTAGATCCATGGAACCAACCGTTGGCCGCTGGGGCTGCGAATGGCCAAGTTGACTCGCAAACGAGAACGCTTGGTCTCAAAATGGAACCCTCCTAGGGTCAAAGCAGGAGCCCCTATACGGGGCTCATGGGGATTTAAACGGCGACGATGACGTACAGCGAGCCGACGCGGTTAGCTGCACTTTAGCCCAACTTATTGAAGATGAGCAAGACAATGGTCTGTGGCCATTGGAGCATCCTTTGCCTCTTCCGGGTTGGGAAGAGGAATACATCGTTCCCTATAGACTAAAGAACATCAGGGAATACGAAACGTTGGCCTGCGAAATTGAAATGCAACTACGCAAAGTGTTGGAAGAACACAATTACGATACCGTTGGCAATTTTTTGAAATTTTATGAAATGTTCCAAAAAAGCGGCAGCGATAACCTGCTTGAGTTCTTCCATCTGTAAGTATATACAGTTTATACAAATGTTGCTTCATTTTTTCCATATAGTGATTACAACAGGATATAATACAGTGTAGGGTTTTTGTCCAATTTGAAAGTCTAGAAAGTTTTAAATCTCTTTAATTTCAATTAATTTAGGGATTCACAAGTCAGAACTCATTAGAGTCGGATCGTTAAGTCATCAAAATCATAGCAAATTAAAAACGTGTTTTTTGTCATCATTAAAATGTGATAATAAAACTTGTAAAAGTGCTGTTTCTCTGCAAAATTGGTAAATATTCCTCAAATTTACTTTTTTGTGTTGGAAATAAATAGGCCAGTCACTGAGTTACAGACTGTCTTCTGAGCTGAGATTTACTTATATCTTTCTTTTTATTTCTATTTCTAACTATTGTTTGTGATTTTGGTATCCAGGATCACATAAATATGTCAAACCTCCCCTCACAACCACTGCTCTCAAATACCACCACTTCTTCAACCCCCACTAAACAATCTATCTCAGTAAACACAAATACCCCTTCAACACCCATAAGTTATGCCGCGGCTACTTCCGCAAGACTACCTCCTCCCCCTGTACCATCTCGAGATCAAGCCATCATTATACCTTCTATCACCAACACGGTACTATTCGATTATATCAAAGCAATAGGTAACATTGTCTCTCCCAAAAACGTACGTTTCGCTTCCAGAATCTCTCATGGCCGCATATGTATCTATTTATCATCTACCACTCAAGTCGACAACCTTCTAAAATCGAATCAAAACATCTTAGTTAATTCCAATGTCATTCCTATTCGTCGGCTTATTACCAAACTGGCGGAAGATGATTGTCACAATATAAGCCCCGAATCACGTTCTATCATACATAAACTTTTTGAAGAGTCTCCTAAATCCTTCTCCTTTAATAACATCCAACTTATTGCGTTCCTCGAAAATACTTTCCGCGTCAACGACCCTCTACCTGCAGCCAATAAATTTATCTCCGACACTGCTTCCCTACTGAAAGATATATCCTTAATTTATTCTAATATCAACGAAAGATCTTTGAAAAATCGCATTACACGTCTGACCAATAAAATTAAATTAACTTCACCCCGACCAAAACAATCTCACTGACGATCCTTTTTCTGATGACGGTACCATCACTGACTCCTCTACACAATCTCAGTAATTAACCTCTTTCCCCCTTCATTAGTACCATTCTCTCTAATTCAATAGAACAGCGATGGATTTTATCCTCGCTTAGAAAGAATTCAGAAAATCGTAGCTCTCCGTACCCTTGACTTTCTCGGCCTCCAGGAAACCAACTTCAAAATTGACCAACAATGCAAGCTAAAAAACTTTGAAGGTTATCATTACATCCGTACCAACTGTATGAGAGCCAGTGGTGGCACGTCAATATTTGTATCTAGCGATGTATATTCATCTCATTTCCCACTAACCTCAAATCTAGAGGCAATTGCTGTAATTGCTTGGTGCCCTATTAAGCTTACCATTTGCAGTATATACATTCCACCTGATCACCCCCTCAATGAAGAAGACTTAACCGATCTAGTAGTTCATCACCCCCACCCATACATCCTTGTTGGTGACTTTAATGTACATCACACCATGTGGGGCTCAACTCGTGGTTGCACTAGAAGCAAAGTTATAGAAAACGTCATACACTCCTCCGGAACCTGCTTGTTGAATACTGGACTCAACACTCACTTTAACATTTCCTCCGGCTCCTTCTCTGCCCTTGACCTCAGCTTATGTGACCCTAAAACTGCACTTTCCCTTTCCTGGCAAGTTTCAGATGACCTTCATGATAGCAACCATTTTCCTATCATTATATCGAATCATTATAATAAGGAAACTATAACTAGAAGCTTCTGGCACTTAAAAAACGCAAATTGGTCTGAGTTTACTTGTCTCTCTCAAACTTATTTATCCTCTATAGCTATTTCTGCACACATAAATGACACTCTAAAAATGTTTACTGATAACATACTTGCCGCTGCTGAGACTCACATCGGTAAATCAGTCACTTCCTCTGCACAAAAAACTGTGCCTTGGTGGAATTCAGCTTGCGAAAATGCCATCCGAGAGGCCAAACAGGTTTAGACCAAATAGAACACAAGAAAAACTTCTACTACACAAACAGCTCAAAGCTAAAGCTAAATTCGTAATCAAGCAAAGCAAAAAATCCTCATGGCAAAGCTATACCTCCTTGCTGAATCATAATACAAATCCCAGTCAAGTCTGGAAAAAAAATTCACAAATTCAAGGCAAAAAAACCAATACTAAAATTCGTTCCTTAATATTGAATGACACTGTTATCTCCGACAACCAAACAATTGCCGATTCACTCGCACAACATTTTGATGACAAATTTAACAATCGTAACCCCAATTCTGTTTATCACAATTCTCATATTCAGCCTTCCTCCACTTTTCAGTCAAACCCTCATGACGTTGCTTCCGTCAACGCTCCTTTCATCCTAAATGAACTTTAATCTGCCTTGTTTACTTGTAGAAATTCTGCCGCCGGCCCTGATAATGTTCCTTACATCTTTCTCAAAAAACTAACCAATCCATCTCTCTCTAAGATTCTCGAAATCTATAACCTAATCTGGAATACTAATTAGTTCCCTGACGCATGGCGCAAATCCATAATTATTCCAATAAAAAAGCAGAGAAATCCACCTTATCGCCCAATTCCTTCCGACCGATTTCACTCACTTGCACTACCTGCAAACTCCTGGAGAAAATGATCAATAGAATACTACTTTGGTTTCTTGAAAAGTACAAAATCATTCCTAATGCCCAATCCGGCTTCCGGCGTCATCGATCCACTCGCGACAACCTTGTTCTTCTCCAAACACATATCTCTTCAGCAATAAACAATCACCAGGACATCTTTGCAACCATCTTTGATATTGAAGGTGCCTTTGACTCGATATCTAGAATGGCAATACTAAATAAACTTACCCCAATATAATCTTCATGGCAACATTCTATCGTTCATTCATAATTTCCTAACTTGTAGAACCTTCGGGGTTTCCGCTAATGGTAAACTCTCCTTGCCTCACCCACAAAATGCTGGTGTCCCTCAAGAATCAGTATTAAGTTCTACTCTATTCATCCTCACAATAAACGAGCTCTGTTGCAAGTTTCCTGCTCACATAAAATATGTCCAATATGCTGATGACCTAATTGTTTATTGCCATGGTAAATCGATCTCATCCACTTGCAAACTCCTTCAAACCGCAGTAAACCTTCTACAGGATAGATCTTCTTACCTGGGATTATCCTTATCTCAAAGTAAATCCACACTAATCAAGTTTTCAAGAAGAACATCTTCTCCTCTACCTCACATCTTTAATAATTCACCCTTACCCACTGTATATCAATGTAAAATTCTCGGAATAACCTTCGACTCTTGTCTTAACTGGAAACACCATATCCATGAACTCAAAGGCATCTGTTTAAAGAGATTAAACATAATTAAAACGCTCAGTCACTTTCACTGGGGTTCCGACGAAATCGTATTATTAAGAGTTTACAGAGCTCTCATCCGTTCGAAGCTTGACTATGGTTGCTTTATTTACATGTCAGCCCCCAAATCTGTCACAGATTTGCTGAACTCTGTTCACTATACCGCTCTCCGCCTCTGCCTTGGTGCCTTCCGCTCTAGCCCTGCTGATAGTCTCCATATTGAAGCTAATGAATCACCCCTCCCCTTAAGACGACAATCCCTACTCCTTACATATGCTGCCTCAGTATTCTCCAATCCTTTCAATCTTGTTCACTCACTTTTCACTTCAACGACTAATCTCCCTACTAACCCTCGAACAATTATTAAATCTCTTCCCGAATTGCTCAATCCTTTACTCAAAGATACTGACCTCTCTCTGACATCCCCGCTCCCACTACCTTCTTCTCCTCCTTGGACCAAAATTATTCCTATAATCGATACCTCACTCACCATTTTTAATAAGCATGAGTCACCCACTGCACATGTAAAGAAAGCATTCCTTGAATTACAACAAAAAAAAAATCTTACGATTTAACACTTTACACAGATGCTTCCAAAACTGACTCCGGAGTTTGTTGTGCAGTTACCTCGAAACATGAACTCATAGGCTCCTTTACTTTACCTTCAGTGTGTAGCGTCCATACAGGTGAACTTCACAGCATTCTTCAGGCTTTTAAATATATCTCCCTCCCCCACAAAAATATTGCTATATGCACTGATTCACTTTCCTCCATTTTATCAATTAAATCATTCTTCACTGACCACCCAATTGTCCAGAACATACATGACATATATCAAACTCTCGTTGCTCATGATATAACAGTCTCTCTCATCTGGCTACCGTCTCACATTGGAATTGCTGGTAACGAAACTGCGGATCGCCACGCGGAAGAAGCTGCCTCTAGCAACAATCCAAAACACATAGTCCAACTCGCCAGCGACCTCAAGTTCCGTTTCAAAAACGTCACGCTAGAATCTTTGCAACATCTATGGCGCAATAGTACGACAGCGCTTCACGATATCCATTCATCTACTTCTCCTCTCTCCCTTAGCTTTTTGACAAGGAGAGAGGCCGCTATAATCAGAAGAATTCGAATCAGCCACACCAAACTCATACAAGGTCATCTGATGTCTTCAGGAAATCGTCCTGTTTGCCAAAGCTGCAATACTATACTGATCGTTAAGCACTTACTTACTGACTGCAAACAATTTTCCGCTACATATAAACGATTTGACCTAAGGCCTAACCTCAAGGAAATGCTCCACTGCCCCACCGATATCAAGAAAGTCCTACAGCTTCTGAAAGCTACGAATCTCTACCATAAAATCTAATTTAAAAATAGTAATAGTTGTTATTTAATATGATGTAAATATTTGTAATTATTTTTCTGTGCCAATGACCAGCGCTGTTGAGACACGTTAAGCTAAAATAAAAAAAAATTAATTTAGAACGTATCTATATCTAATATCATCTAAATCAAAAATGACTTAATTTTAATCATCTCTGCTAACAAAAATCGAATGGTTTGTGTTCAAACGTCTTTGGGGACTATATTTATGATTACCTGTGACCAAATGAAATGCTTATTCAAATACAGTTCTCATATTATTGACTTGTTAGTTCATCAATTCGTTTTTTTTTCTTCAGATATTCCCCTCCAATAACTTCTGAACATTATACTTGCGTTGGATTAGCTTTTGAACTATGGAACCGATTGAGGTTCAACTTAGAAAGTAAATATCCGGGTATAGGAAATCACATCTGCGTCGTTTCTTGCGAAGAAGACGTCGAAAGTTCAATAGGATACACAAACACTTGCAGATTCGATCCGGGATCCGTTCCACACACTTTGGAAAAAGAACACGTGTTGATGTGTCTCAAAGTTGAATTTTCCGGAAGAACGGCGACCATGTTATGCGATCCCGGATACCACGTGTCTAGAGTCGTGACCGTCATGTCGGACGGAGCTTATCCGCACACAGGGTGGTTTATACAATCCGAAGACAACGACATTCGCAAAGAATACAACTACCAATTCACGCCTCACACGCATTTCGTGGAATGGAAGGAGAAAACGACGAGAAAAGGCAAAGAAGAAACTTTCGTCGGGATCATTTACGTCGGTAGACCCTATTTAACGGCAGTCGATGTCACAGAAAGAAGGAATTTGGTTTACGGCTTCAGAAGTTTATTGTCGAGAGATCAAAAGGGCGATTTAATTGCGGGTATATATTTCAAATTGTTGATGAACGGGGACGAATTCACCATCTTTTATCAAAACATGGGCAATCAGCGTATCAAATTAAAGTTTTCTGACTTCATGAAACCAGAGGTAAGATATTTAGCGAACTTAAAAAATTGAATGTCCCTCTAAATTGAAATCCGAGTCTCATTTATATTTGGCGCCCTTAAAATAATTGAAATATTCGAATATTACCACCAAAACATGATGAGCAAGAGTTAATGCTGTTTCAATAGCTTTGCTAGTTGAAGTCTTTGTGGAGTCTTGATAACGCCGACTCTCCATTTTTGCAGCTTCTTTACATGAACAGTTTACTGTACTGAATTCAACATCTCAAAGGAATGCCCTCAAACGAGCCACCCATCACCTTTCGTACTTATTTTCAACCACACGTGCGCTGCACAGCATGAAAAGTTCTAAATTCAAACACACCCAACCGGAAATATATCCTATATCAGGGTCAACTTCTATCATAAAACACTCAATAAAAAAATAATATCTTCTGCCACAAATTCTCCTTCGCAAATCTCTCCCTCAAAAAAACTATGTCTGTTTCTCAAAAACTATGGCTCTCCTATGAAAAACTTTGTCTCTCCCTCGAAAAATTCTGCTCTCCCTCGAAAAACTGTGTCTCCCTCGAATAACTCTGTCTCGCCCTTGAAAAACTCAATCTCTCCTTCAAATAAGTGTTCCTTGAAAAACTATGTCTCTTCTTCGAAAAACTATGTCTTTCTCTCGAAAAACTATGGCTTTCCTTCGAAAAACTATTTCTCTCTCGTTCTCCCTCTTTCGAAAAACTGTGTTTCTCCCTAAAAAAACTATGTCTCTCCCATAAATGAAAAACTCTCTCTTTCGAAATACTTGGTATCTCCCTCGAAAAAATATGTCTCTTCAATAAACTCTCTCTCTCGAAAAACTTTGTCTATCCCTCGAAAAACTCTGTCTCTCGAAAAATCTCCCTCAAAAAAACCTGCCTCTCCTTCGAATAGCTTTGTCTCTCCTTCGAAAAGTTTTGTCTACCTTAAAAACACTTTCCTTCGAAAAACTATGTCTATCCTTCGAAAAAATCTGTGTCTCCTTCGAATAACTTTGTCTCTTTTTCGAGAAATTCTGCTTCTCCCTAGAAAAACTCTATATCTCCTTCGAATGACAGTGCCTTGAAAAACTGTTTCTCCTTCGAACAATTTTGTCTCTTCATCGAAAAATTCTGTCTAACCCTTGAAAAACTCTGTCCCTCCTTCAAGTAAGTGTCCCTTGAAAAACTATGTCTCTCCTTCGAAAAACTTTGTCTTCCTCTCGAAAAACTATGTCTTTCCCTCGAAATTCTCTCTTTCTCGCTCTCTTCTCTCTTTCGAAAAACTGTGTTTCTCCCTCGAAAAACTTTGTCTTATCCTCGAAAAACTGTCTCTCGAAAAACGCTCCCCCCAAAAAACCTGCCTCTGCTTCGAATAATGTTTCCTCTCCTTCGAAAAATTCTGTCTCTCTCTAGAAAAACTCTATACCTCCTTCGACAGAATGTCCCTAAAAAACTTTGTTTCTCCTTCGAATAACTTTGTCTCTCCTTCGAAAAATTCGGTCTACCTAGAAAAACACTTTCCTTCGAAAAACTATGTCTCTACTTCGAAAAACTCTGTCTCTCCTTCGAAAAAATATATGTCTCCTTCGAATAACTTTGTCTCTCTTTCGAGAAATTTTGTTTCAGAAAAACACTGTATCTCCTTCAAATGATTGTCCCTCGAAAAACTGTTTCTCCTTCGAATAATTTTGTCTCTTCTTCGAAACATTCTGTCTCTCCCTAGAAAAACTCTTTCTCTCTTTCGAAAAACTATCTTTACCCAGAAAAACTCTTTCTCTCTTTCGAAAAACTGTCTCTCCCCAAAAAACTCTGTCTTTCCCTTAAAATACCCTCCCTCAAAAAACTCTGTATTTCCTTGAAAAAACTCTGTTTCTGCCTTTAAAAAAAACCTCCCTTGAAAACTTTGCTCCTCTCTCAAAAAACTCTGTTTCTTCCTCGAAAAACTCAATCGAAATACACGTTCTCTCCCTCGAAAAATTAAGTCTTCTTCGAACAACTCTGTCTCTCCTTCGAATAACTCTGTTTCTCATTCGAATAAATTTGTCTCTCCTTGGAAAAATTCTGTCTCTCCCTATAAAAACTCTCTCTTTTTCGAATAAATGTTCCTCGAAAGACATGTCTCTCCTTCGAATAAATATAGCTTTCCCTCGAAAAACTCACTCTCATTTGAAAAACTCGGTCTCTTACTCGAAAAACTATGTCTCTTCTTTGAAAAACTCTCCTTAGAATAACTCTGTCTGCCAAGAAAAGCTCTGTCTCTTCTTCGAATAATTCTGTTTCTCCATTGAAAAACTCTGTATGTCGAAAAACTATGTCACCCGAAAAACTCTCTTCTTCGAAATACTCGATATCTACTTCGAAAAACTATGTATCGCCCTATGTATCGCCTTAGAAAAAATCAGTCTCTCCATGGAAAAACTCTGTCTCTCTTTCCAATTAACTATATTTCTCCTTCGAATAAATGTGTCTCTCCCTCGAAAAATTCTGTCTCTCCAGAAAAACTCAGTCTTTCCCTTGAAATACCCTGTCTTTCCCTCGAAACACTTTGTATTTCCCTCGAAATACTTTGTATCTCCCTGGAAAAATTCTGTATCTCTCTCGAAAAACTCCCTACTTCTGTTTCATCTTCGCTTACTAGTTTTTTGGGGTATATTTATTTATTTCAGTCTCCTTGTAGTCTCATCTCTAATAATCTCCATTTATGATGATCTTGCTGTAGCCAATTTTAACTATGCTTCCTTTTTGTCTCTCCTCCCTTGCTACGTCCCTCATTTACTTCAGCTTTAACCTTCATTTTTTTTGTTAAATTGTTATTGATGTTATATTCTTCCGTCTTTGTGATCCCTTAGTTTATTTTTATTCTGCATTACGTTCACCTCATGTTATTGTATTAAGCATGTTTTGGGTCCTAGTTTAGTAACTTATTTCACATTCATCAATTTTCTCTTTAATTTGTTTTCCTCTCTGTTTATTCATCAATTTTCCGTCTAACTGTTCTTCATCATTTTTTTTACTTTAATTGTTATTTCTATTTGATTTTTTCGAAGAACTTTGTCCCTCTCTCGAAAAACTCTTTCTCTCCCTCATAAACACACTTTCTCTCTCTCTCTCTCTCTCTCTCTCGAGAAAAACTCTGTCTCTGTCTCGGATAACTCTGTCTTTTCCTCGAACAACTCTGTCTCTCCCTAGAAAATCTCCCTGTCTCCCTCTAAAAATCTCTCTCTTTCTCAAAAAAGTCTCGCTCTCCTTCGAAAATCTCTGTCTCTCCCTAGAAAAGCTCTCTGTCTCTCTCGAAAAAGTATCTATATCCTTCGAATAACTCTGTCACTCTCCCTCGAAAAATGCTCGTCTCTTCCTTGATAAAATCTGTCTCTCCTTTGGATAAATCTGTCTCTTCATCAAAAAACTCTGTCTCTTCTTCGAAAAACTGTGTCTCTCCCCCGAAAAATAGTTATTCCTATTTGTTTTTTCATCAATGTTTTCTTTAATTTTTATGCCCCTTTGTTTTATCATCAATGTTTTTGTCTCGCGTATTAATTTAAGGGATCTTTCACCATTAATTTTCATAAAATGGCCACACCATCTGAATTGTAATTTTTTTTAAATTCCACCCACGCTTTCCTTCAAAAAATCTTCATAATCTTTTTTGTTAAAACCCAGTTTAAAGAGACTCAATTTACAAAATTTCCTTTATTTCCCACAATTGTGATATTATCTATAAATATACTCGAATATAAAGTGGTTCTAAAATTTTTTTTTTCAACTAGGTCGACAAAGGATTACTGAACACGCTGTCGATTTGTAACGAACAGCTCAACTTACCAGAAAACAAACTATTGAACATCGTCAGACAATCTGGTAAATTGATGAGAGACACAAAGTTTCTTTTGCAGTTGTTGGACGTCGACCGCTGTATCAACATGTTGTCTGCTAATAATTAATCATTTTCATATCTTTTAATTAGAATTAGTTTGCGTTCGGCTCATTTTTAATCTTTAAATTTTTATTGATATTATTCAAAGTCGTAAACATACACTCAAATTAGTAGAATTTTAAAAATTGTATATTTTTATCAGTGTGTATGTGTGTGATTTTGTGTAATTTTCTTGGACTAATGTGCGGTTATTATTTGAACAGTAAAATTGACGAAATAAAATAATTTTGACTACTTCATGTTAGTCCTACAATTTAAAAATATTTAATATTAATTCTATATCATATTCTTAAATCTTCTTCGCTTATAATCAATTTAATAAGTAAGATAACGCATTTTATAATTAAAGTAGAGGATGATGGTATAAAAGTATAGTCCGCTCATCCTTTTAAACAAATTTTATGATTCTCACTGGAATCTGAAAAAGTGATATTACGATTCAAAATTTACAAAATATTCTGAAAAATTGATATTTAATTTATTTATGTTTTACCATTATTACAGCTACAAAACTCTTTTTTCATGCACACCATTCTATATAAATTTTGTCAGAATTCTTGCATTTTTCTTTTTTCCCGATAATATTTCTTGGAATTGTGTCTATTTGACATGTTAGAAACTGTCATTTTTTTGAAAATTTTCCTCTATTAATTTTTTCAAACAATACCATTTCGGATAAATCCGTTGGTGTTATGTGTGGAAATCTTGCAGGTCATTTGAACACAATGAAACTAGTTATCTTACAGATTGATAATTGATAATCACTCATAGGGCTTTATATTTGATATGATAAACGGGTGTTTTTAAAATAGCTTTTCAACAAATAATAATGCATTAGCATAAATATTTCATTTTCGTTATTTTATTTTTAAGTCATAAGTAATTGTAGAATATTTTATTAATAAAATATCTTCATTTACTTGCATTATTAAAAAATAAATCTTTATTTTATTATTATTATAAAATAATTTTAATGGAAATTCTCCTAAACTTCATGCGATGCTTTTTTAGATGTGTTTTAGATCATTTTTCAGATCATATTGTAGTTTAGTTGAATAAAAATATGAAATTTTACCTTGTTTTTATTTGTTTCCTGGTAGTCTATATTAAAAGTTTTATTGATTTTAATGCTACTACATTTCTACCATATCCCGAAATCTCGTAAAACCAGTTGATTAGCCAGCACAAAGCTATAAATTTTTTTTTTAAATTTCAGAAAATAGTTTTTAATTTCTTTAGTCAATCAGTCAAGTCAATTGATTTCGAAAAAGGCTAGCAAGATTTTGATAAATTTTTGTTTGTAGTGGTTTTGTAATATGGCCGATATTATGGAGATATTTACTATGTTGTCAGATCTTTTGTTTTTCTATAATTTTTTTAAGGCATCGACTTCTGAGGTCATTAGCCTTATACGCATATGTAACCACATGTTAGAATGCATGTCACAGTTTGGAGTATATTCCTGTTTCATTTAAGAACTTCAAAACCTTTTTCAATGTATTCCATTCGTCTTTCAGGCACGTTTGAATATCATTCGGTAGGACAAGTCTTTGTCTCATTACATCATATTGAGGGAAGTCTATGATAATATGTTTTACTGTCAACCTGGATCGACAGTAGTCGCATCTAGGTTGTCTGTCTCCCGCTAGCATGAATACGTTTGTGAGGCGGGTATGCCGGATTCGTAGTCTGGTTATCACAGCCTGATCTCGTCTACATTGGTAAGGTATTAGCGTCCAAGGGGTGACCTTTGTTTTGATGTCTCGAAGTTTGGCCTCTTTTCTATTCCACTCATTTTGCTATACCTCCAAGAACTTATATGTTTCAAATGTAGTTTTATGTCGTCTGGTCTCACAGGTATATTTTCTATTATATCTGCTTGCGCAGCTGCTCGATCTGCTTGTTCATTCCCTTCAATTCCGTGGTGACTTGGGATCCAAATGAACGTTGTTAGTTTACCGTTAGTTTGAAGCAGAGTCAGTATCACCAAAATAATTTGGACCAGCGGATCTTTGCTGAATGCATTACTCAGGGCCTCAATCGAACTCTTGGAGTCAGTACAGATTATGTAATGCAGTTTGTTTCCAAATTCAACATATCGTAGGGCTTGCATAATGGCGTATAGCTCGGCAGCATACACGCTGGTTTCCCTGGGCAAGCGTAGTGAATGCCGAGCCACAGCCTCCCAAAGCTTTTGATCCATCTGTGAATATAACTTGGTCTCCTGGGTATATGATTCAGCTCTAACAATTGTTCGATTGACGTCTTCTTTTCTATGTATCCCAATATCCATAATTGCATGTAATGGGACGATCTTCCAAGGAGGTATTTCTAGTGGACCGAAATTGAGAACATTTGGAAAGGAATATTGCATGTAGTCAAGATCCTCTTTCAGATGGATACCTGCTGGGCGTGTTATTGTCGGTCGTCGTTGAAACAAGTCGTGTTCCTCATCATGGTATGGTGGATAGTTTGGATGGTTGGGTTGAGCCCATATTCCCATACAGTAGTTGGCTAGCAGTTGTTTTCTTCTGATACTTAGAGGTGGGATACTTGCTTCAGCACACAAGGATGCATAAGGGCTTGTTCGAAATGCTCCTAGAGCTAGTCTTAAAGCGGTGCATTGTATTGACTCTAGAACTTGGAGCCTTGTTTTTCGGGCTCATCCATAAATCATACAGCCATATTCCATTTTGGAGGCTATAAGTGCCTTGTACATCTTTAGAAGGACGTCTTTATCACAACCCCAGTTGATGTTTGCTAACACTCGTAAAGGATTCAGTGCCTTTTTACATTTCAGAGCAAGTTCGTTGATATTAGTACTCCAGTTGAGTTTTTTATCAAATATAAGCCCCAAGAATTTTACGTTATCTCTACACTCAAGACCGTCGTCATATAGTTTCAGTTTTGGATCTTGGTGAATTGATCTTAGCCGACAGAAGTGCACGCAATGCGTTTTTGTACTGGAGAATTTAAATCCCAGATATTTTGCTCGGCTACAAATAGTGTTTATTGCAGCCTGCAGGGTTGTTTCTATTTAGGCCATTGTCTCGGCCGCGTAGAATATTGTGAGATCATCGACATATAAGCATCTTCCTATAGCTTGGTCAAAATTATCAAGAAGTCCATTGACTGCTATCGCAAACTGCAGTACACTCAGGGTGGATGCTTGGGGTACTCCATTTTATAGTTGGTGTAAGTTTGATTGTGTTAACTCATTGCGTACTCTGAATTTTCTATGAAGAAGAAAACTCTGTATGAATCTCGGCATATTGCCTTTTATTCCCCATTTGTTGAGTTGATCGAGTATGTTGAATCGCCAGGTTGTATCATAGGCCTTTTCTAAGTCGAAAAATATAGTCACCATATGGCTTCTGTTAGCAAAACAGTTTTGAATTGAATTGATTTCGAAAAAGGCTAGCAAGATTTTGATAAATTTTTGTTTGTAGTGGTTTTGTAATATGGCCGATACTATGGAGATATTTACTATGTTGTCAGATCTTTTGTTTTTCTATAAATATATTGAACTCAGTTATTTCAAATGGATCACCCTGTATTTTTCTGTTTTAAAATTCTTAAGAAATGCTGAATCTTTTCCATGTAATGTTCCCTATACCTAATTGCCATAATTTCGGTGTTATATAGCTACATTTTCAATATCTCCGCCTAAGTTAAAATAATACATTAACGCCGTACGTGATCAAATAATCACACCCTACAGATCCCTAGATTGTCAGGAAAAACTGGTAACCCTGTAAAGGTAAGGGCTTTATCTCTTCACGCTGCGTTGACTACAGATTAACACAGTCCCTGGAGGATTACAGAGTATAAGAGAATTAGAAACATCACCAATACGTTAGTGAGACATGTCAGGAATAAACACTGGGAAGCTTTTTCGAAGAGGATGGAAAGCGACTTCTACGGACTCCAAAAACAGATATGGCGGCTAAAAAGGGACTAGAGAAAAGAGACACATGAGCTGATTAACAGTAATCGTATACCGAAAGAGGATTGGGTGAAATATCTGAAGGAATTATACAAGAAACAGAACATTGAAAATAAACTTAACACACCTGAAATAATGATTAACGACGATATACATGTGAGCAGGGAAGACAGAATCTGCTGTAGAAAAGCTAAAAAGCAGGAAAAACGCAGGACCCGATGGTATTACCAATGAGCTGTTGAAGTATGGAGGAGAGTGTCTGATCGAATAACTGAAAACGCTTATTGACATAATCTTATACCAACATAGAATACCCGACGAATGGATAAATAGTATAACAATTCTCCTATTCAAAAAAGGTGACAAGGAGGTACCTGCTAATTATAGAGGAATCAATCTCCTCTCCACTTCCTTGAAATTAACAACAAAAATCCTAACAAATAAAATTATTGAGCACATAATAATAATACTATTTATTTGCATATTTAAACTGGTTTTACATAACAATAATATTATAATTGACCTAATGCAAAAAGGAGCCAGAAAACAATTTTAAAAAGCTCTAGTCTGACCCCTGTGTTAATTACAAAACTTAATTTTAAATAAAGTAAAGCCTTATAATAATTAATGTGTACATATAGTAGAACACGAAAAATCGAAAGAAATCAATAGTGGTAATGCGAGTATGAGTAATAAAAAACTAATTTTCATCTATCAAACTTCTTTTTATATTGATCTTAAAACTGTTCAGATTCAGTACTTTCAGAGAAGCAGGAACCCTATTGTATAGGTGGTAAATTTTTCTATTTCTATTATTAGCCGCTTTCTATCCTTAGGATATAGGCCTCTTTCAAATTCGTCCATCGGCTTCGATCTTGCGCAACTCGATACCAGTTCAGGCCAGCGACCTTCTTTATCTCGTCGTACCATCTTTGCTGGGGTCTTCAAATACTCCTCCTCTCTGCCCAAGGTCTCCATCTAGTGACATACCCGCTCCAGTTTTCCGTATGCCTGGCCACGTGCCCTGCCCATTGCCATTTTAGGGAACCAATTCTTTTTATTATATCGAAGACTTCGGTTTTTTCTCGTATCCAAGTATTTGTTTTATGGTCTCTCAGGGAAATTCCCAAAATACGTCTTTCTATGGCTCTCTGATGTACTTCCAATTTATGTTTTATCTTCTTGGTTATTACCCAGGTCTCACAACCATACGTGACAACAGGCAGTATACACTCGTTATAGACTTTTGTTTTCAAATTCATTGGAATATTCATGCTGAAGATGTACTTTAATTTGCCGTAGGCTGCCCATCCCAGTCTAATTCTTCTGTCAATCTCCATCTCTTGATTTTGTTTGCCTGGTGTTATAGCTTGGCCCAGGTATATGTATGTTTCCGTCTTTTTTATTGTGCTGTCATGAATCGGTATTGTATCGTCTGCATCTGGTATATTTGTCATAAACTGGGTCTTTGTGTTGTTCATGTGTAATCCTACTTTTGCAGCCTCATTTTGTAGTTCTTCCAACATGTGTATCAATTCCTGTTTATCTTTTGCAAACAGTACAACATCGTCAGCAAATCTCAGATTGTGTAAGCGTTCACCATGTACGTTCAATCCTTTGTTTTCCCACTGTAGCTTCTTAAAAATATCCTCGAGAACTAAAGTGGAGATATAACGTCTCCTTGCCGAACTCCTCTCCTTACGTTTATTTTGTCAGATGATTCGTGAAGTCTTATCGACATTGAAGAATTTCTATGGATGTTTTCGATGAGGTTTATATAACGTTGATCTACTTTAGCATTTCTCAATGATTTTATTATTGCCCAGATTTCTACTGTGTCGAAAGCTTTTCGGAAATCGACAAAAGCCATCCATAGGCTTATGTTACATTCTGTAGCTTTGTCGATCATCTGCCTTACGGTGTGTAGATGTTCTGTCGTACTATAATGGCTTCGGAACCCAGCCTGTTCGTTTGGTTGGTAAGCCTCGAGTTTTCGTTCTAATCTGTTTGTAATGATTCTGGTGAATAGTTTATATATCTGTGATAGTAAGCTTATCGGCCGGTAGTTTTCGAGCATTCTCCCAACTTTTGGGTATATATTCTTCTGTTAGGCACTCATTGAATAGTTTTAGTAGTTCTTGTCTCGTCTTGATATCGCTTTTCTTAAGCATTTCAGGCAGAATGTTGTCTTCTCCCGCTGTTTTGCCATTTTGCATCTGGGATAGCGCTTTCTCTAGTTCTTCCATATCTATCTCGGGTAAATATTGTATGTGAACTTAGATCATATATACTATATACCGGTATAATATGATCTAAGTATGTGAAGCTTCGTTTGAACATTTGTGTCCTATGAGGTGGTAGTGATATAACCCCTTTAAAACGCAAATTGAGCGTATGAACATCAGTACGATATTTTATTTTATTTACCAAATAAGTAGGTCTCTTGTTCAAAATAATATTGTGAAAGAAGATAATTGCATGATATTTCATACGTTTTTGCATATTTAGCCATTCAGCATCTACAAGTTTATATGAAACAGGATCATATTGACGAATGCCATAAATATATCTTAAACATGATTTTTGAGCTTTTTCGATACGTGCTGTGTCTGTCGCATCTAAGCAAGGTCCATATACGACATCGCAGTAATTAAAGTGACTTAAAAACAGCGAATTTGTTAGTTGAATTTTTTGTTTGTGTGATAGTAAATGTCGATGTGGGTATAATAGTTTAAGAGATGCGTAAGCTTTACTCAAGCATAAATCAATATGTTTTTTAAACCTCAAATCACTATCAATAGTTAGTCCAAGATTTTTTACTTCATGAGTACATTTGATTTTATTATTGTCTATCTTGTCAGATATTTGACGTTCAACTGTCACATAGTTCTTCCCAAAGAATATAACCGATGACTTATTGGAATTAATTTGCAAAAAATGTAATTTAGCAAATTGTACCAGAGCATTTATATCACGATTGATACAATTTTCAGCTATACCTGTATTTGCATGTTGAAATGAAAAATAACTTTGCGCGTCGTCAGCATATAAATGACTTTCACAATATTGCAAACATGACGTTATGTTATTTGTATATATATTAAATAATAGTGGACCCAAAATAGATCCCTGTGGGACGCCACAACAAATTTTTTCTTTAGAGGACTGCCCCAAGCAAGTTTCAACATACTGAAATCTATTTTCAAGATAACTTCTTATCATATGAACAGCGTTATCAGCGAAGCCTACGAAATGCAAAATATCATACAACAATTTATGACTAATGGTGTCAAAATCTAACAACACTAGAGCCGTACACTTCCCTAAATCGATTTCTCTCAAAATATCATCAGTTATATTCATTAATGCAGAGGAACAACTATAACCGGCTCTAAAGCCTGATTCAGGTAAAATCAAATACTGTTCGAGATGACATTTTATTTGTTTGTTCATGACTTTTTCCAAAACTTTTGACAAACATGGTAAAATACTAATTGGACGCAAATCGCTATAGTTTAGTTAGAACATCAGATTTATTAGGTAAAGGAGTAACCCTAGCTATTAGGGAACTTATTTTCCAACAAACAAGAATTAATAATATTAACAATAACCGGTAAAGCTCTAGGACAGCACAAGAGTATCATTTCTAAATTAATTAAATCATGTCCAGTAGAAAGAGACTTTATTTCATTTAAATATGCTTCAATTTCTTCAATACTAACAGTAGAAAAGGCAAAAAGTTAGTTTTAGATTGGTACCATAGTAACTTCACAAATTGTTATCAGGTTGTTGTTCTTGTGAAGAATATTGCATGAAAAAGTCGTTTATTTCAATTGGTTTATTAATGAATTCAGGTATTGTATTTGTTTTTCGCTTATTAAGAATGTTTAGTTGGTACAGTCTTTTCCAGAGAGTATTGATATTGTTATTAATGCAAAAATTTAAATAACTCTTTTGTCATTACTTATCACTATATTTGTTTGATTACGAATTTGTTTATAATAATTCCAGTGCGCATTTTCTTTAGTTTTTTTAAATCTATTATAAGCTTTGTTTATCATATTAATCATAGTTTGAATATTATCCGTTAACCACGGAGGTTTTTGGTATCTAATTAATATTGTCTTTAGAGGTGCTAATACATCAAAAATATTAAGTAATATATTATTAAAATAGTTAACTTTCTCCTCAATACAGTTTATAAAAAAAGTCCTCAAACGGGGCATTTAATATAAATTCGTGCAACAAATTGTGATCGATTCGTTTAAGGTTTATAAATGTTACATAAGTTTTATTTTCGAAGGTTTTTTTCCCAAATTTACAAAATACTAAACAGTGGTCAGAGATATGCGAAACTTCTACATTACCTGCAGTATAAGCAGACAGAGATCTTGAAAATACGATAACATCAAGGAAAGTTTTTGAAGTTTTAGTCACTCTTGTGGGTTTATCAATTACCTGTTGCAAATCAAATATTTCTAAAAGCGAATTAAATTTTTGAGTATTCGCATTATCCAAGTCCAATAAATTTGTGTTAATATCATCACCAAAAATTAAGTTATTGTAGGAAACTGTGGAGTCAGATAGACATTACCTTGGCAGACGAACAGCAAGTATTCCACTCAGGAAGATCATGCACGGACGCGGTGTTCATTATAAGACTAATAACCGCCCAGTCTTCATGTGTTTCATCGATCTAAAGAAGGCATTCGATCGTATACAGCTGGAGGATGTGATACAATTGCTCTACGACAGACAAGTGCCTCAAAACATAATTAAAACAATTGAAAATATATATAAGAACAACACGACCCACGCTAAGATAGAAGGTGAATTAACGGAGAAAATAGAAGTAAATAATGGCATCCGACAAGGAGACTCCCTCAGTCCCATGCTGTTTAACATCATTATGGATGAAATAATAAAGCAGGTACGCAAACTGAAAGGGTACAAAATTGGAGACAGAGAAGTCAAATACTATGCTACACCGACGACGCTGTACTCATAGGCGAAAACAAGGACGACTTACAAAAACTAGATTCAACACAACAGCAAAGAAGTTCAGAATGAATATATCAGTGTCAGAAACCAAATACATGACCACATATAGAACACCACTTAGATGTAAACTTGAAATAGACAACAATATTGTACAGCAGGAAATGAAACTTAGGTATCTTGGGATAGAAATATCCGGGTACGGTGATGTTGAGACGGAGGTGAGAGGGCAAGCCATGAAAGCATCGAGAACAGCCACGTGTCTTAATGATATTATATGGAGTGACAAACATATAGGAATAGAGGCTAAATCCAGAATATATAAAGCAGCTATTAGACCCATTCTAACATATACTGCGGAAACCAGACCAGATACCTCGAAAACGAAACAAATACTGGAGAAATGAAAGTTGTGCGTAGGTGGCAGGCAAAACACTGTTAGATCTAGAGAGGAGTGAGGATATCAGAAGAGCATGTAAAATTGATAATATTAGTGTTTTAAATGAAACTCAACGTTTCTAGCTAATTCCACAATATTATATTGTGGAATTAGGTAGAAACGTTGAGTTTCATTTAAAACACTAATATGAGTAGATTCCCCGAAGTAAGGGTCGAAACAGTTAATTTCATTGATAATATTGATAAGAGAGAATGGAATGACCATATTAGCCGCATGACACCCGACAGTTTGGTAAGGATAACAAGGTATAAGTCACCAATGGGACGGAGGAACATCGGAAGACCCCGCAAACGATGGAGTGACAATCTTATAGTGGACTAAAGAGAACAAAGGGACGAAGAAAAGCAAGCAAATTTTGCTTACATATAAGAAAGAAGAAGAAGGCAATCACAAGGTAGGTCACTTCTTGGTCTAGCCAAAAATAACCATTAAAGATCAGGTAGGCATCAAATGAAATGTAACTTCTGTCATTCTGACGATGATATTTAATATCGAAACAATTGCCAATTTCTTAGAATTTTCAACATTTTTTCAATATATTGTGGAATTAGCTAGAAACAGTGAGTTTCATTTAAAACACTATTATCTGAGGTAGATAGATTGGTGTCTGAAAGAGTTAGCGAAATATTAAAAGAAAATATTGGCTTATCAGACAACATTAATTTACACACATATTCAGGAAAAGCAGATTTAGTGCCGCCATTTGATCCGAAAAATTCGGAAATTACAGCTACGACATGGTTGCATAAAATTGAGAAAATTGGTTCAATAAATAGCTGAAGTGATGAAACTAAATCATTGTGCATGCAGTCGCATCTCACAGGGTTGGCTAAAGTATGGTATAATGGTTTAGCCAATTATGACTTGTCATGGGATGAATGGAAACTGGCCATTGTACGTGCTTTTCCTTCACATACCGATTATGTTGATTTGTCGAAACAAACGTTGAGTAGACAAAAGGAAGACGAAGCGACTATGATGCACTATTTTTATGTGAAATTTTTTTTGATAATAGCTAATTGTGTATTAAGAACGGAAAGTGATACTTTGCCGCTTGAGGCAGAGAGCGTAGCGGAGCACGGGCAATCTTCCGAAAGGGGCAACGCACTTTCTGCTCGAATTGCACACAAGATTTTTTCTACGATCACCTTATTTTTAGACAAATAATTTAAAAAAACATGAAAAAGCCTTTTACTGCGTCCTAAAGCTCTTCGTGTTCTAAATAAATCTGTACCGCGAATTTCCACGTACCATAGTTCTCGTGTCCTTTTAGATGCTCGATCAGCGGAAGCTGGCTCATGATATCACTTATTAACACAAAAATTCAACAAATTACAAACTCCAGGAGCTTCAATGGTGTCTAACGCGTGTCCTGTGTCCATAACCTCTTGCAATTTGTTGTTTTGAGTCAAAGTTTCGAGAAGAAAAATAACTTAATCTATCAAAAACGGCGTAAACGCAACTAATGGCAATTTAAAACTTACCAAAGTCGTAAACGAGATTAAGATGACATTTACAAAGTTAAACAAATTGAGGTTCGAAAAATATTTGGAGTAATTAGTTATACAATTTGAATATTTTTAAATATTAACTACAACTTTAACATAGGTGTATTGGATGGGTTTATAAGATAGAAAATAATAATTAAAATGACGTCTGAATCGGTCTAATCTGTAAGGTCTTATAAGACTGCGTCGTCGTGCTCGAAAAATCGCGCGTGTTTGAAAGACCAGTTATCCACGAATACTTTACGCTATTTTTTTTATTGGCGAAAGAAACCACTAAAGACGCGACGCTGTCAAAGATTCTGAGTCGTATTTTGTAAAATGATGATAAACAACAATCATAGATCAATATAAGGAGCGTCAGTTGAAAATTATGAGTCGTTACTGATAAAATTATGATAAACAAATCACTAAAGACGACTCAGCCAAAAATTGTAAATCTTATTGGATTAAATAATGACAAACAACAACAGAAGAGCTACACAACAAGCTTCAGTTGAAGATTATGGTAAATTTTGAGTTGTTTCTGATAAAAAACAATAAAGACGCGACTTTGTCAAACATTCTGAGTCGTATTGGATAAAATTATGATAAACAGCAATTGAACAGCTAGATAACAAGCGTCAGTTAAAAATTATGAGAAATTTTGAGTCGTTTTTCATAAAATGATGATAAACAAACAGCTAAAGACGAATGGGGCAAAAATTCTAAGTCGTATTCGGTAAAATGTTGATAAACAACAATCATCAAGATATATAACAAGCGTCAGTTGAAAATTATGATAAATTCCGAGTCGTTCCTGATAAAATGGCGATACAAACAGTAAAGACGCGACTCTGTCAAACATTCTGAGTCGTATTGGATAAAATGATATTAAACAACAATGGAAGAGCTAGATAATAATGAGAATAATAAAGCTAAAGACGACTCATCCAAAAATTCTGAGTCGAATTCAGTAAAATGATTATTAACAACCATGAAACAGCTACATAACAAGCGTCAGTTGAAAATTATGATAAATTCTGAATCGTTTCTGATAAAGGAATGTTAAACAAACTACTATTGACAACTCAATCAAAATTTTTGGGTCGTACTGATGATAAAATTATGATAAACAACAATCGAACAGCTATATAACAAGCCTCAGTTGAAAATGATGAGAAATTCTGAGTCATTTCTGTTAAAATGATAATAAACAAACGGTTAAAGGCGATTTAGCCAAAAATTGTGTCGTATTGAATAAGATGATAAATGGAGCTATCAAAAAGTTTGAATTGAAATTCTGAGTCATTTCTGATAAAAGAATAATAAACAAACCACTAACGACGACTCAGCAAAAAATTCTGAGCCGTATTCGGTGAAATGATGATAAACAACCACCATAGAACTATATAACAAGAGTCAGATGAAAATTACGATAAATTTTGAGTCATAAAACGATGATAAAAAATAATAAAAAAAATACTAAAGACGCCTCGATCAAATGATTATAGAAGAGCTACAAAAGAGGTTTAAATTGAAAATTATTTCTGATAAAATATTGATTAAAGAGGATAAAGAAGCTACAAAATAATGATCAACTGAAAAATCTGAGCTATTTCCAATAAGATGGATGAAAAATGAAGTACAAAAATAAATCATGAGAAATTCTGAGTCGTGTCTGATAAAATGATGAACAGAACATTAAAGAAGACTCAGTCAAAAATTCCGAGTCGTATTCGGTCAAATAATGATAAACAACAATGAAAGAGCAACAAAAAAGTGTTGAAAATTATGAGAAATTCTGACTTACTACAAAAAAATGGAAGTCCGTCGTCGATGCCCAGCAAAGTTTCATTTCATCAAAGTCCGTCCGCAATGCCCAGCCAAGTTTCATTTCATAAAAGTGCATCCTCGATGCCCAGCCAAATTTCGTAAAAGTCCATCCTAAGTAGTATTTATTTAAAAATGTATATGGATTGATTCCCTCGGGGATTAAATGGGTCCCACCCGCGGGATTAAATGGGTCACTTTAGTCGCTTGGTGTATAATGTACTATTAATATACCTATTATTTACTAACTTTCTTGAGTTTATTGTAAATGAAAACATGTGAGCGGAAAAGAACGCTCTAGAGCGGAAATAATGTCAAATTATGACAGATCACGGAAAACATCAACTTTGCGGTTAGATTTGAGTGTGCAAAAGCCTACTTTGGGTAGTGATCGTAGGAAAAAAAATGTGTTTTTAACTGGAAGTAACGCTGTTTCTTGTATTATTGACGGATTGTCATATGAGCTTAAATCAAACGCAAAAGCCGGAAATTACCAGACTCCAGACGATCTATTCTATAGGTTTTTAAGTAAAGTGGAAAACGTAGATTTTCATCGCAAGAGAAAATTGGAACAGGACAACTCCGGAAGTGAATTCAGCATGTTACTGCTAATAAGGTGCATTTTGTGCAAAAAAATGGGACATAAAGCTAGACAGTGTAAATTGAAAAAGACACATGTATTTCGGGAAGCTGCAAAACAACAATCTGTAATTCAATGCTCACAACTTGCGGACAGAGAGGCCATGTACAACAAGATTGCCGGGCAAAGATTAAAAGCAAGTGTTCAAAATGCGGAAAAACTGGACATAGAGAGCAGGAATGCTGGACGACTCCGAGAACAATTACACGTTGCTCAATTTGTGGGAAAGTTGGACATGCTGCTGACAAATGTTGGTCAAAGGAGAAGGGAAAAGTCAAGGACGTCAAATTATTACAAGGTCAAGTACCAAATGTTTTTTTATAATGTATCTGTAAATAATAATGGTCAACAATTTAAAAAGTGTGTAGATACAGGTAGTCAAATTTATGTTGCGCATATATCAATACCAAAAAATTAAATTTAGATTTAAATTGTAGTGATTTAGTCATTAGAGGTTTTGGTAATTCTCTTATAATGCCTAAAGGATGTAAAGAAGTAGACATTCAAAATATATCGGTAACAACGCTACTAATATTCGTGGACAATGATATGAATAATTATGACATAATTGTAGGTCAACCATTTATAAACAGTAACGAAGCACTCGTAGTACTTACAATTTCGGGAAATTCTGTTGAGATAAAAACAATTAAAAAAAAACTGGTTTTCAAAATAACATAGAGAGAGTACCCATTAGAATTTATGAACATACACATATACCAATTTTAAGCTCTAAGCAAATATTAATTAATTTAGGAAACGTAGAAAATTTAGTGTTGGTAAATGCATAACTAATATCAGGCTTGGAAAAACGTTCCATCCAAAGTTGTTTATTATCTGGGCCTGTGCAAACAATAAATGTTGTAAATTGGGGAAAACCCCGTATGTTGGGAAGAGGGGCATTTGTTAGTGAGAGGGTTAAAATTTTCTCCTCCTGACCAAATTAACATTGTTGAAGAGACCTCTAGTTTTAATGTAGCTTCGCTAGAAGCCAAAAAAATAGTTTGTGGATTCCTACGGAAGGATGAAAGAACTAAATTATTTGATTTACTACAGAAATATGACGACTGTTTTGCTGCAAATACGCTTGAGTTGGGCCGCAACATAACTTGAAGGGGATATGCCATTACATTTCTGCGCGTACTATACTAGAATCAAGGAACATCTCAACAAACCTATTTATTCTAATTTCGGCTTCCATATTAAGTTTTACAACCATAATGTTTCTCCATCACGTAACTCTAAAGTCCTGCATAACATTCCCATGAACAACATCAGAAAGATGGACTTACTCGAAGATTTACAATTACTTAGAGAAATTAAGATAAACTCAGAACACTGTTTCAAGACCCAAGTACATCTTAATTGTACATTTGAGCCTCTGTTCAAAACCTTGTGGTCCTCTAGGGCTTTCATCTCACCCCCTCACCGTGGCGATCCGGTCCAAGAAGATTTCGCCCAGCACTCGGCTGATTCGTAAAAGGTGAATGAATGAGTCTTTCCTATCTTCTATCCATTTTTTACTTCTATTTCCTCTTTTCTTCTACTTTAAGTTTGCTCAACCTTATTTACCTCTCACATTTGCACTACACCTATTACTGTTTTACACACTGTGTTCCTGACACCACGCTGTGTATGGGTCATAATTGGTTCATCAGCACAAAACTAGTTATTGTTGTTAGTACTACCTTCTCATAAAGAAATTTTCATACCTCATTCAACAACCCATTCATCTTATCTTCACAATAATAAAAATAACAATTTCTTTCTACCTATCATTGGAACTATTCATGGATACGCCTAGTATGTGTCTAGGTTTATTCTTACGGCTAGTTCTAAAATAATCTCACAACCACATTGTTTGCTGGTCACCAGGCTATGTATAGGTCATGGTTTGGCTCATTAGGAAACAATCAAATTTAATAATAAATTGATCATTAATTACAATAATAGTAATAATTGTATATATCTCTCTAATCCATATCTCCCCCTTGGAAATAATCTGAGACAAGCTTAGTATGGGTCTGGATTTGTTCTTAGAATTGGTTCCAGAGAACCGCAGTGTGCGTCTGACACCAGGTTTTGTATGGGTCATAGTTTGGTTCACCATACAAGCAATCTTATACATTTGAGCAAATCAGTCTCTTTTTCTTCTCTTTACACATTACCTTAATTACTTCTTCTCCTGCATATGCCTAGATGGTTCTAAGTGTGGCATAGTTATCTAAAAACATCACGACCACATTGCTTTCCTGAAACCAAGCTATGTATGGGTCATAGTTTGGTTCATCAGAATACAAGCAATTCCTCCCTTCTATTCTTATAACTGCTAGCATATCTGCTACCATTTTCTTCTTCGCTACAGTCTTCCTCGCTTTTTTCTTTTCCATTACATGCCTAGTATAGATGTAGGTTTGTCACAACTATCTTAAAACTTCATAACCACATTGTTTCCCTGAAACCTAGCTAAGTATGGGTCACAGTTGAGCTGTTAACCACAGACCTTACAGGCTCTCTCAGTTTGAACGGAAAGTCGTTCAAAATAAAATACAAAATTTAATGGAAGGTGGCATTGTGCCCTATTGTGTTAATCAAAGAGATAACGGGAGATTTTCACCTGTATAGACTACAGAAAGTTGAATTCGTATACCATTAAGGATCGTTATACACTACCTCATATTGAGGACCTCATATCTAAGTTACAAAATAAAAGGTATTTCTGTAGTCTAGACATGGCTCAAGGGTATTATCAGGTACCTGTGGCGTCAGAATCAGTCCATAAAACCGCATTTGTAACTCCTGACGGGCAATATGAGTTTCTCGGGATGCCATATGGCCTTGCTAATGCCCCAGCCACATTTCAGCATATGATTAATAATGTATTAGGCAATTTGAAGTACATTAGGGTTGTACTTTATCTTGATGATATTTTGATTCCTTCTCAAAACCTTAGGGGGATTAAACCTACTAGAAGAAGATATTCAATTATTTTCTAAAGCAATTTAAAATTAAATAAAATAAACGTTCCTATTATCGGCACCTTAAGCTCATTGCATGCCGTAGGACATGCTTTCAATTCAATTTGATATAGAAAATACATCAGAACCTATATTCTGATTACTTATCCTGCTATTTGAATGTATCTTATTACATATGGAATATTTATTTTGAAAGAAAGTGAATACTTAATATTTATTAAAAGCAATATTGTAGAAAAATCGACATGCCTCATTATCGGCATCCCAAAATAAATTCCTGTTCTAGTTTTCGGCACATATAAAATCCTGTTATCGGCACCGAATCATCAATCAAGTAAGTTAGTACTTAAGTTTAAACTAAGATTTCTAAAAACATTTTTATTAAGTAAATAACACAAAATTCGAATAATACATTCCTGTTTTATGAAAGCTAGATGTAATAAGTATTTGGTATTACTTTGGTTAAGGTCAAATTTGAATGAAACTCAATAGTTTACTGGTCATTCACAAAAAGGACATTGTAATTTAGTTTTCTCCGGCACTCCCATGCCAACTTTGAGTCAATGACATGGGAGCTCAATGCTTTGATAGCTGCTTGACTATCAAAATGGATCGATATGTCACAAATATAATAGTTTCTTTCTAGGTTCATTTCTACGCATCTTTGGATCGCTAGTATTTCTGCCTGAAAGACGTTCGGGAAGGAACCTAACGATAATGAGTATCTGGTGGCAGGCCCAAATACTCCAGTGCCTGCTCTAGTGATGGTTTTTGAACCATCTGTATACCATCTAATGGTGTTTTCTTTGAGAGTTTGGGTGGTGTATTCCCTTTCCCAATCTCTCCTCTTATTTAGCATCGTAGTGAAATTCTTTTCGATACTTACTTTCTTGATCATTTCGTCACTGGGAAGATTCGCTGATGAGATGTATTTTGTTAGAGAGGACCAAGCTCCCTGATTTTTAATACCCTCATTGCCTGAACCTTCCTTAGATATTCTTAGAATTGCCTCTTGGGCAGATCTTTCTATCACCAGATGTAGAGGTGTGAAATCTGTAATGATCTCAAGTGCCCTAGTTGGACACGTTCTCATAGCTCCAGTGATGCATACACAGGCAGGGAGATAGTTAGTGGTGATTATTAAGTAATATTTGAGTTTTAAAGAACATTCACATTTAATATATATATATATATATATATATATTTTTTCCATTTTTCGTGGGCATCAGGTTAATAGTAAACACAGTATCAGTTTATGTTTTAATTTGACGTTTCGCTCCCTCAATTTGGAGCATTTTCAAAAACTTCACATATCGATGTTTTACAATAAAATGAACAAGTTTAAACGATTAAAATTGAATGTAGACATACAGGTGATAAAAACTGGTAGTCAATAAAATAATTTCATAAACAAATAAAATCGAAAGTACATGCTTCAGAAACAATGCATTTACAGTATACAAGGGACAGTTAAATAGTTGATGTTATTATTATAATTTAACTGTCCCTTGTATACTGTAAATGAATTGTTTCTGAAGCATGTACTTTCGATTTTATTTGTTTATGAAATTATTTTATTGACTACCAGTTTTTATCACCTGTATGTCTACATTCAATTTTAATCGTTTAAACTTGTTCATTTTATTGTAAAACATCGATATGTGAAGTTTTTGAAAATGCTCCAAATTGAGGGAGCGAAACGTCAAATTAAAACATAAACTGATACTGTGTTTACTATTAACCTGATGCCCACGAAAAATGGAAAAAAAAATTTATATATAAAGGTTAAAGAAAATCAAATAATATATATATATATATATATATATATATATATATTATATATTCAACATTATTTTATAGTTGCCCCACGTTTGGGTGACAAATTATGATATATCTCAATTCTACCTTCTTTTAATTATAACTGCCCCACGTTGGGAGCCAAATTATAATATATTCAATTATCTATGATGATTTTTAATTATTTAATTTTAATGTATACCTTCCTGTAAAGATAAATTTCAATTCACCTCACGTTGATGTATATTGTCGCAGCGACAATTCTTGTACATACAACTTAACACCTTATGTAAGAAATTTCTACTTTGACAGTAGTTGTCAAAAATATGCCCGGCTCTGATAAATATTAATTTAGTATTTCTAAGAATGAATTTATATGTGTAATCGACCTATTACTCTTCTCTCAGGGTGGGATCAAACTGTTGAACAATTATTTATTCAAAATTTGTTTAAATTTTTACGTATCTCCAAATTATCTGTTTCACTATAGTAACTGTATGTTTAATATTATAAAAGGCACTTTAAATCTCTGATGACGTTTCCAATATTTCTGTCACTGAAAATTACCAACTGTCACTAATTTGATCGACAGTTTTATTTAATAAAAAATGTTTAATTTTCTGAAATAATGTTATAAAAAGACTATAGTGAGTAGGAATGCAAAATTCTATATTATACTACTAAATTCAAATATAAATTAACAAATTAATATTCCCAAAATTATCACAACGAAACAACAGTAGTAATTTCTACGAAACTTAAAATTACTACAACCTATATGCTATAAATTAACCTAATGAAAAACGTTTAATAAAAGTTCCAATTGTCGATCTAAATCTTCATATGGATAAATGTCAAAAAACAAGCTTCACTCAAATTTTTCTAGTTCAAAACTTTTCTTCTCTTATGTGAATTTTCTTATATGATTTATTAATTTTGTTTGCAATCAAAAATCTAATAGATGCATTAAAAAAAGGCCTTATTATTTCTCGAGAAATTATTGTAAAGAAACTGGATCGGACTCACCAACTAATAACTGGACAACTCGTACAATTCTAATGGATCTTAGAATTCAGGAAACTTTCTAAATTTTATTTAGAATTCTGGAACACATTCACTACACACGATGCAATTCTTATTCGAATTATGCACTCACTGGCTTTATAATGAAATGGCTTTTGAATCTGGTTGTATGAATATACAACTTCTACTATCTACCAAAAATTGAGACAACTCTAATTACGATGTTGCCTCTTCGGGATTTCAAACACAACTAACTAAACTTTCTTCAAATAAATAAATCTCCTCACCTTTGGTTACGAAAAATTCCCTTTTTTTTAAAAAAAATACTAATTTATGTTTCCCTATAACAAAGAGAGATTTGAATTCTTTTATTATCATTGTAATTCTGATAGCAGAGACATCTGTATTTTAAAATTTCAAATATATTCTCCAAAATGTAATATAATTCTGTCTATCATTAAATATATTCTACATAAACGTCATCCGAAAATTAAAATGTCACATTTGATTTTTATACCGAATCTTTCAAAAGTATAGATTATACCTATAATACAGTGTGTATCGAAAGTATTGCATACAAATATAAATAGTTTTCCTTATTTCAATGTTCCTTTTACATTTTAAATAGAGGAACTGTATTAAATCCCACTAATAAAAGAATGACAAATCGATTCTTGTATATTATTATAATTTATCTTTCAAAATTGCCAAATATCTTATTAGTGTCCTAATAAAACATATTAATATCTTGCAAATGATTATTAACATATTTCTAAAAACTTATATTCAATCAAATTAAACTATTATCACTAATTCCCATAAAACTTATTAACTCTACTATATCTATTTTTAAAATTTCACGTAAAATACTATTATTTGTTATTCTAAAATTTCCTATATACATGTTGATAATTTTTTTTTATGATCTCAAATGTTTCCAACTCTATTCTACTCTGTCTAAATAATTTATATTGAATTGAATATAACTTTGTTTCAACATTTCTCAGTATTCTTCACTATATTATGTCTATATTTTCATTAAGCAACCCTCGGTTTCTTCGACATTCTTCTCTCATACATCTTTAATAATTCATTTATAAATTCATAATGTTCTTCGTCACATTCTGTCCAATTACCATTACTTTTCACATCTTCTATTTATTCTATCTCACGAACATAATTATTAGCCATTCTAATTTCTTTTTCACACAATCCTTCATATTTCATTAGCAAATTCTTCACTTTTTCTTCATATTCCTTATTTCCACTCATTAACTCCAATTCTACCATAATTCGATTCCTCTTTATATTCCATAACTTCCTATTATCCTCTTCAATTGCCAATACTTCCATATTTACCTCCTGAAATTCGATTATTTTACCATTTAATTCTATCTATCTATTCAAAATCCATTATTTCCTTATATTTCATCAATTCATCAATAACTATGTCTGTTTCTAACTTCTTTATCAACTATGCTTACATATCCACTTCTTTCCCATCCTTTAATTCAATCTTTTGTATCATAGATTTGCTGAGTTCATATAACTTCCTTTCGTTTGCTCCTATAAATGTAATTATTTCATCCTATCCATCTATTTTGTCGCTTAATTTTATTTCTATTTTCATTATCATTTCTTCTATCAAAGTTTCTAAAATCTCTTCTATTCTCAAAATACTTATTGTCATCAATTTTACCTCCATTTCCATATATTCGTTTTTCATTTCTGTAACTTCTATTTTCACTTCCATAATTCATATCACCATGTCTATCAATTTTTTTTGTATCAAACCCTGTTTATATAATTTTCTATTTACATATGTTTTTAAATATTACTTGTTAATCATAAACCTTTTATTTACATATCGTTTTTATATCCATCCCTTACCATGTACAATTCCCTTTCGTTTCTAGATTTCGTTCCTATAATCCTTTCATATAATTCCATTTTATTTTCTTTTCCTAAACTTCGTATTATTCTCCTCTCTTATTGTTTGATTCTCAATGTGTTTCTGTCGCTTCTTTCTGTTCTCCACCATATCTTTTTTAATTTTAAAGTCCCATATCTCATCAATTTTTTCTAATAAATGCATTGCAATTTGCATCTCAAATTCTTCCATATTATTAAAAGTAATCTTTATTATTTTCTTCTCCATAATATGTTCACTTCCTATCATTTTATTTTCAATTATATTTATAAAAACTCTTTGATTAATTAATTTCATATTTCTGTCAATTTTTACTTTTATTTTGACATTTCCTGTATAAATTGTTCGTTCTTCAATTTGTCTTGTGGTTTCTTCTATCTCTTCCATAGTTTCTTGTAATCTTCTGTTCATTTCCTTTAATTCCCAATTAAGTTGTATGCCCCTATTATAATTATTATTTCTTTTATCATATGTCACGATTTGTTTTACTATATTAACATCTAATTCTTTTATTTTCCAATAAATATTTTTCTCATAAATTTTCATAACTTCTTCACTTCCTAGATTCTGTAAATCAATGTCTAACATATCATCTTTTGTTTGTTTTTGTACTTTTATAGACTGTATTTCATCAATTTCCTTCTCAACTTCTTCAATCTCCATTAAACTTTGTATTTTTATAGACTGTATTTCTTCAATTATATTCTTATTTTGTTTGTTTAGTTTCACTTGAATTGTTCTAGATAAATTTTCGTCTATGCATCTATCAAATTCTTGTATTTCATCTATCTGTTTTTCTCTAACTCCATTTTCTGTATTTTGGTAAAATTTTCCACCATCATGTCTGATTTTCTACTTATTTTCTTAAAATCTCCACTTATTTCATTACACCACTTACTCATATCTTCTCTCATACCATTCATAGTTCCATTCATACTATTTATATCTCCCAATAATTGTCGCATCATTTCCATCATCTGATGATCTTGACTTTTTCTTCCTTGCGCTTCCTGTCTTCTATCCTCCTGTTCTGCTGCTTCATCTCCCGCTGTCATATCTCCTTCTGATTGTTCCCTTCCTTGTTCCAAGTACTGCACCTGAAAATCTCCTCTTCCATGACTCCTTTCTTCCTTTTCTTCATCAGATCCACTTTCAACTCCTACCTGTTTACCATCCCTTAATGTCATTCTTCTTTCCATGGTAGATATTTAAAATTTTTTTTATAGTAATGTCAATAAAGTTCAATGTTTTTATGATGATATGCGTCAAATTATTATATATTCAACACTATTTTATAGTTGCCCCATGTTTGGGTGACAAATTATAATATATCTCAATTCTACCTTCTTTTAATTATAATTGCCCCACGTTGGGAGCCAAATTATAATATATTCAATTCTCTATGATGATTTTTAATTATTTAATTTTAATGTAAACCTTCCTGTAAAGATAAATTGCAATTCACCTCACGTTGATGTATATTGTCGCAGCGACAATTCTTGTACATACAACTTAAAACCTTATGTAAGAAATTTCTACTTTGACAGTAGTTGTCACAAATATGCCCGGCTCTAATAAATATTAAATTAGTATTTCTAAGAATGAATTTATATGTGTAATCGACCTATTACTCTTCTCTCAGGGTGGGATCAAACTGTTAAAAAATTAATTATTCAAAATTTGTTTAAATTTTTACGTATCTCCAAATTATCTGTATAGTAACTGTATGTCATTTACAAAAAGTTTTAATTCCAAGTTTATTTTAGAATATTTCATTATTTTTTAATTATAAAGTTCGTGGGTTCAGTCGCGTTTTCACTTCGTATAATAAGCTTTTTTGTATAACAATGGAAAAAGAATACTTTTTTATATTTTATTCAATAAATTCGAGTGACAGATAAGTAGAAATAGATAATGGATGTACATTTATCAACATGAAGTGGACGGTAGAATTTTTTGGACTGCATAACTCCAAATTCTATACGATATAAGCCTTATGTCAGCGCCAGTCACAGTGAAGTGCGAAAACTGTGGTAAATTTTTTAAGAAGCGAGGCTTAAAATTACATCAAAACAAGACGCACGGTAGACAAAATTAAAGTTCGATTACAGTAGAAAGTTTTGAAAATAAGGATATAAAAGATACGAATTTTCATATAAAGTTGGCAAAATTGAAGAGCCAAAGATCACTAATACGAAGAGTCCCAAAAGCTTCAAGGGCTCTTTGTGCCTCAACGCTATCTAATCTGATTGAATAATGCGTAAGACAAAATTCTATTACTACTTGGGAAAATCTTTTGCTTTTTCCGTATAATGTTTTGAGTCTTCTTTCTAAAAATTCTAATAAAAAAGTATCTCTCTCTACTATAATCAAGAATAATTTAAAAACTTTTGAAAATATAGATCATCATTTAAATTTCTCTGATCAACAAAATAGAAATTTCTCAGTTCGGAAAAACAAAAATGTCATTAATAAAGTTTCTGATGGCGACTTGACATCCGCAATCAAAATCTTAGCTTCAGATGACAGCTTTGCTGATGTCAGTGCAGCCACTTTAACAGATTTAAAATCGAAACATCCTGTAGAAAAACTTAATAGTACGTTCCCTACTCTGATTTTGGAACATATTCCTTTTTTTATAACAGAAGAATTTGTGAGTAGCGCAATAAACTCTTTTAAAACAAGTTCTGCTGGTGGTTTAGACTCTTTAAGACCTTCACATCTACAAGATTTAATAAGTTACAGTGCTGGCCCTTCAGGAAAAAATCTCTTATCATCTTTGTGTAAATTATGTAATTTTACTTTAAATGACACAGTAAACATCAATATTCGTCCTATTTTATTCGGCGCGTCACTATTAGCTTTAAGTAAAAAAGCAGAAGGTATCAGACCAATTGCTATTGGCACAGTTTATCGTCGTTTAGTAACGAAAATAATTTGTTCAAACATCAGAGACAAATTAGGATATTTACTTCGTCCATTACAATTTGGTTTCGGGTCGAAAGGTGGTTGTGAAGCAGTTGCACATGCAGCAAGACGTTACGTCTCTAATCACCCAGACGTTAATAATAAAGTTTTTCTGAAAATTGATTTTAAAAATGCTTTCAATACAATTCATCGCGATCATTTATTAAAACTTGTAGCAGATAATCTACCTGAAATTTTTCCTTTCATCAATCAATGTTATCGATTCCCTTCATATCTTATATTTGGCGAAAACATCATTTATTCGGAAAGAGGCGTCCAACAAGCGGACCCTTTGGCACCCCTCCTTTTTGCATATCGATACACAAACTTATTAGCAACATTGATACAGAATTCAATGCTTGGTACCTTGATGATGGTTCTTTAGGTGGTAATACTAATTCCGTGTTCAAGTCTCTTGTCTATATAATAAACAATTCCAAGGATATTGGTCTTGAACTCAATTTCAGCAAATGCGAGTTATTTTTCTTAGAATCACCAAATAATCTAACCATTGATAAATTTAATTCTGTAGCACCAGGCATAACAATTACCAACAGACAAAATTTATTTCTATTAGGTGCTCCTTTATTAAACGAATCCTTTCTATCAGCTTTCAATGAAAAACTAACCTTTTACAAAAAAATGTCATCTCGTTTATCCTGGTTACCGACACATATTGCTTATTACCTTCTCAAGAATTGCCTAATAATTCCAAAATTAACATATATCTTAAGATGTAGTCCGACCTGGTTACATAATGATATCCTAATCAATTTTGACAATGCCATTCTTGGAAACAAGCTTCACTACTTGTTTCATATGGTGGTTTAGGAATTCGCTCAATCGTTTCAGTAGCTCTTCCTTCTTTTTTGTCATCATTAAATAGTTCAATAAATTTCATTAATTCCATTCTGCCTATATTTTTCCACACACAAGACCCTTTATTAATGGAGGCAGAAAATATTTGGTGATTAACCTTTCGGCACTGCCGTAACGATTTTGTTACCGATCACTGCCGCCGGACTGAGAGTCCGCTCTCCAAAATGGGCCTCAAAAATTTTTTTGTTTTGTCAAAATTAGTCAAAAGTTAATTGTTTTTATCAAAAACACAAGAAGTACCAAAAATTCTTTATTTTGAATAATTGAGAAAATTTATAAAACTCGAAACAAATAAAATGTTTGAATACAAAACAAAAGAAAGAAATAATGCAGAAAACTCGTTATGGAATACATAAAACTAATTTAAAAATACCTATCTATATCATTAACATGTAATTTTAATGTAAATAGCAATCTGCACATACGCAAGTAACATGTTCCAAACAGATAAACTTTCCACATGTTTTACATGAGAATCGTGTCGGCCTGTTCTTTCTTCTGTCACAGTATTCGCACCTTCCTCTCACATTTACCGGATCTGCAGCTGGAGGTTGTGGTAATCCCTCGGGTGTTCCAAACATTTCTGAAATTCTAAGTCTTATGCTTTTTGGAATATTGACCTGTAATCCACGATTACGGATATGATCTTCTACTAGCTCCGAAGCAAGCATATGTAAAAATTTACGACGACGCATGTTTTTGCCTGGATTTTGCAAGGAAAACAACACCATAGAATTAATTCCTGCAATGTTCAACATTGAATAAAAAATCACCATCGGCCAACGTCTGGTATTCCTGGCGCAATCGTAAGCTGCACACATATTATCTAGTGTGTCTACGCCACCCTTGGTGCTGTTGTAGTCGATTATCATCTCGGGTTTTCCCGTGGCTCCATCAATTCGGTCGTCGTGGTGTAGACTTGAAACTAGCAGTACGTTTTTGTTTTTTTTCGGGATATATGAAACCAATGTCATTATGTTTTCGAAGGCGAACATACTTGTCCCAAGTGGCCTTTTGACTGGGTTCGAAAGTTCTAAGGGGATTTCCCGCTTATTTTTTCTGATCGTTCCCAAAAAAGTGAGTTTATAATTCGAATATAAATTGCGTACTAACGGAATGCTAGTGAACCAGTTATCACAGGTCAAGTTTCTTTTTGAATTTCTAAGCGGTTCAACAAGTCTTTCAACAACGGCTGAAGCAGAAGTATCCTGAACATATGGTCCTGGGGGTTGAGATCCCACATATACTTCCAAATTACAAGCGTAGTATGTTTTAGAATCCACCAGTGCATATACTTTTAGGCCATACTTGTTAGGCTTACTCGGAATGTATACGCGAAAGCTACATCTCCCGCGAAATGCCTCCAACCTTTCATCTATAGTGACATTCTCAAAAGGCGTATACGCAGATTTGCATTTTCCAACGAACAAATCAAATATAGATCTAATTGGGGCCAATTTATCAACTTTGTGTCTTTCCTTTCTGGTATCCATATCGTCGAATCGCAAATGCTGTAGTAGGAAAGAAAAACGAAATTTTGACATACCAATTCGAAAAATTTCTACTCCAGTTCCATCGTTATTCCATAACTCATCAATGTTGACCCGACCAGACTTTATCACGCCAGCTATATATAGCAGTCCAATAAAACAATGCATCTCAGAAAGATTTGTGCCTGGCTCTCGCAACAATCTGTCGCCAAACTTGGGTCTTTGCTTGTCGATATGTTGGTTAGTATAGCGGACAATTTGTTCTATAATCTCCAAATCAAAGAAATACTTCCATATATTTATAGCAGACTTCAAGCCTCGTACAGCCATTTTTGGTCCCGGGAGATGAATTATCAAATTCTCTGCACGTGTTCTGGACGAAGGAGGGGCACATTTTGACCATTTTGTTTTTTTATCTTTCCCAAGAAAGCATGGAAGATTAGCCGTTGGTTCTATTTCAGTATCGGATATTTCCTGTTCTGTGTCTGAGTTATCTTCCTGTACTTCTATGTTATCTTCTTCCAAATCTTCGTCCGAATCATCTACTTTCTCTTCTTCTGATTCCTCTTCTAAACACTCTAACATGAGTTTGTTTAACCTTTCTAATTCCTTCTCGTAGCTACCCATCTGTAAAATTTTAATAAACTTTAAAACTTCAAAAACTAAAAAAAACAATTGTAGAATACCTTTCTTCTAGTCAAAAATGCAACTAAAAATCTGAATGTTGAAATTAGAATGCGTTACTGCCGTGGGACTGTCACTCCGCAAAAGCCTATAATTCGTAACGTAACACACCTTTACGCACCCGGCAACACACTGATATTCGAGGATTTCGAGGAATGCCGCTTGAGGATTACTGAGACAGAGATGGTCAGGTAGTGGGGGAATTCCAAATAATCTGGAATTCTCGGGAGCTTTGGAGTCTGAGTCCGCGCGGCAGTGGCGGAAGGTTAAAGTCTAACAAAGTTGTACACGATGATTATAAATCCTTTCAAAAATCCTGGGATATTCCTTTATTGAACATTGAAAAAGAAAATCTGCTTCAGAAAGCTATCAATTTACCAGACAAGGCTCGTTTGAATGCAGCATTTTCAAATGAATCAGGAGCATAGTTGAACACTCGCGTCTAGGGGGACCGAGATACTCTGGCAGATTGGCTTCTTGACATATATGACAAGAACAAAGGCAACTATTTTTCACTTATAATTGCACAAGTGGTTTGTATTTTATCGGGTAAATTTGGGTTGTTTAATGAGAAACTGTTTCCTAGCAATTTGACGAGAATAACTGTCAACTATTAAAAACACGACACCGAAGGTGGAGTGTTTTTAGGTTGACAGTTATTCGAGTCAAATTGCTAAAGGAAACAGTTTAGCATTTGAACAACACAAATTTACCCGATATCAATACAAACCTCGAGTGTAATTCGGCAGGACAATTTAATGAATGAGAAATTTGGAAACATATCAATGCAAACTTTATTTATGAAACATTAAAAATAAACACATTTTTATTCTAATGTACAATTATTAAAAACGCAGTTATTGATATTCATACTAGGAACAGTGATATCGCTGCGGGTGCCACAGCTAATCGTTTCTGTAGTAGAAAATTGTCGCCAGATTGATGATTGCGTCGCAACTGTATTAGTAGGCACACTTGTATTAACAATTTGACTAATTTCGGCGTTCGTAGACACACCGAATCGACTAATTGTTAGCTCTTGAAAATTCAATAAGTTGTGGACAAACATGCCAAACTATTTATTCTGGTAACCAACACCGCGATATTTGATGAACAAATGAATAAGTGAAAATAATTAATATTTTAATATGTATTATTATACAATATATTCATAAACATTTCAACATATACCATGAATAATAATTAACAAGCTATTTCTTCTCAAACTCATTTTTAGGTTTGGAAGAATCTTGTTTGATTGTGAAAAAAATTAAATACTAACGGAAATGATGTACCTTTCACTATTACTTTCTTGCTTCTTATTTAAAACTTTCTCAAATATTGTGAAAAGGAGCTACTGAAAAGATGGTAACCGCAGACATGCACGTTTCTTGCTCATTAGTCGTCCTCAGTACGGTATAACCAAGTCAGGGTGTAAAACCTGGGAGCAAAGCTATTGACTGAAACTTGAGAAAATACAACAGATTTCAACAGGACAGGCGGGAGAGTTATATTGTCTCGAAAATTCGAGATGTTCCAATATTGATGTCACAAATATTGCATTTGGTATTTGGTATTTGGCAAAGGGCAAAGGAAGAAGTATGCAAGACCATGTATTTACATTGAAACAAGTAAGAGACAAAAAACTGAGCATAAATAAAAAATTGTAGCTCGGTTTTATAGATATACAAAAAGCACTTGACAGTGTTCCCAGAAATCAAATATGGAAAAGTCTACAACAAAGAGTAGTTGAAGCAAAATTGAGAAATAACATTAAATGCATCTATATCTATAAAACAACCAGGAACCGGTTAAGAAAAGATAATGAACAGTCCGATGACTTCATGATAAAGGAAGTATTAAGACAGGGAAGAGTACTGAGCCCGGCGTTATTCATAATGATAATGGATGATGTACTAAAGGAAGTTAAAACAAAAGTTAAACAAATACAAATAGGATACAGAGATATGGAAATAGTGGGAAATATCCGAATGTGTTTTTGCCGGCGATTTAGTACTGTTCGTTAGAAACGAAAACGAGTTGAAACATAATTTAATAATATGGAAGCACATATTAAAAATATGAAATATAACCATAAATATGGAGAAGACAAAAATAAAGGTGATTAGACAAAACGCAGAGAACCTTAATGTCGAAATAGATGAAATATAGTTAAAACAAGTAAAACGTTTCAAATATTTAGGAGTCGACATAGAGACTAATGGAAAACAAGAGGAAGAAGTGAACGAAAGAATAAGTGCAGCAGTCAAAGATTATTACTCGTTAAATAGAATAGAATAGAAATTACAGCTAAAACCAAATTGAACGTGTACAAGTCAGTTTTTCGACCAGTCCTTATGCATGGTAGTGAAAGTACACTCAAAAGTAGAATACAAGCAACCGAGATGAAGTACTTACGCAGAGTCAAAGGTGTCACCAGAAAAGATCGAATACGTAATGAAGCAATAAGGGAAGAATTAAACATGGAATCTATACTAAAAACAATTGAGAAACAACAACTTAGATGGTTTGGACAGATCTGTAGAATGGGGAACAACAGACCTATAAAATTAATCTGGCAAGCTAAAGATGTAAGCAAGGGGAAAAGAGGACGCCAGAAGAAAACATGGGATAGCACAGTAGCAGAAATTCTACGGAAAAAACAAATTACATGGCCAGAGGCTGCAAAAAAAGCTAGAAATAAAAAGGAATTGCGGAGGTTTGTCCTAACGAATGTTTTTGAAAAGGTGTATAAAACAAATGACTAAATTCTATTTTCTCAAGACTGCTTGATTTGCAATAAAATAAAAAAATATTTCAAGCACAAACCATTGGTATGTTAATAATGTTTTAACAATAATATTGCTTGAACACTTGAGTTAACCCTGTTTCGGGGGAGTAGGAGGGGGTATACATTTTTATCTTTTTATTTACGTAACTAACAGTGGGTGTAGTTCGAAGGGGGTGTATTTTAGAACACATGTTTATTTGGGAAATTCTTATTTTGATCCCAACAATACGTCCTTGAAATATCTATATCAAATTAAACCACCTTGTATAATTATAAAAATAAGAAATGATAAGGAATTGTCACTTCTTTCGTTATAATCGATATACCACAACCATATACAACGTGAAGAAAAACATTAAAATGGTCGACTAAACGCGCGAAATCAAAGTAAAAAAATCCCATGCTTCAAATATGTCAAGAAGCCGATCTGCCAGAGTATCTCGGTCCCCGTAGACGCTAGTTAGTTACTCACTCACTCGAACGCTTTACCGTCGGCCCCATTGGGTACGCTTTTAGATGACGAAAGTTTCCGTATTTCTATTGGTCTCCGTTTAGGTTGTCAAATTTGTGTAAAACATCGCTGTCGTTGCTGTAAGGAGTTATGCAAAACATAATACATCATGTATGTGTTATGGGTTGCATATAATAGGCTAGAAGTTAAGGTGTGTTTTTAGTAAATAGATTACTGCAATGTTGACGGTTAAAAAATAAAGATAAAAAGTCAGTCTGAATTTCGACACACGGATTGTCAGTAATAGTGAGTTTTATTATAAATTATTACAACCAACTCCTATATACAGCATATAACATGGCGCAGTACAGTAACTAAATAAATAGAAAGTTGACTGAACCTCATAGTTGAGCGAAAAGCAAAATAATTAAAATATGGGTGACAATCGCGGCATTGCTCCATTGTCATTGAGAGGTAACGTTTCCGAGAACTGGAAGCTGTGGCGTGCCAGGTTCGAAAATTACTTGATTGCATCAGAAGTCCACAAGAAAGATGAAAAAACCCAATGTGCGCAATTACTGCATTACATTGGAGACGATGGTTTTAAAGTATACACGACTTTCAAATTTGAAAATGATGAAAAAAACAAATTGAAACCTTTATTAGAAAAGTTTGAAGAGCATTTTATAGGAAAAGGAAATGTAGCCTACGAAAGGTATAAACTATTTACATACAGACAAGAAGAAGGACAAAGCACAGAAGATTTTATAGTGGAAGTCAAGAAAAAAGCTAGCAGGTGTAACTTGGAGACCTTACAAGATAGCCTCATTTTAACAGTAATAACGTGTGGCATAAAGAATGACACGGTACGTGAAAGACTGTTACAGGATGACACATTAAACCTACAGAAGGCTATAGATTTATGTCATGTAATTGAAACTACGAAAGTTAGAAGCCAGGCTATGGGCTTTACAAATACAATAAGAACTGAGGTTGATAGTGTTTATAAGGGTTCCAGCATTCCAAGACAGGTGGTTAAAAATTGTAATAAATGTGGCAAAATGGAACATCCAATCAATAGATGCCCAGCATTTGGAAATATTTGTTCTTTTTGCAACATTCCAAATCATTTTTCTACGGTTTGTTTCAAGAAGAAAAAAGGAAATTCCTCAGGGAGGTACAATCAGAATAAAGTCAGTGAAGTTACAGGAAGTGAAAATACAGATGCTTGTACTGAGGTAAATTCAATATTACTTAACTCGGAAAATAGTTTTCTTTATGTAGGCAGTGTAACCACAAAAATAGACACTATTTCTCAGAACCAGTGGAGAACAGAATTGCTTATTAATAATCAGGAAATTAGTTTTAAAATAGACACAGGTGCCATGGCAAATATATTGCCATCGCATGTATTTTACTCACTGGGCTTCTCACAAAGACACATTTGTAAGTCAAATGTGGCACTTCGCTCTTACACTGGTGAAGAGCTAAATGTTCTAGGAACTTGTTTAATTACATGTAAGAAAAATAATAACTACTATAAAATAAACTTTTATATAGTAAATTCTAATACAGAAGCTATCTTAGGGTTAGAGTCAAGTACACATTTATATTTAATAATGAAAATTGACAGTTTAGAGTCAAATACCATACAATATAGAGAATTAATTACAAAATACAAAGATTTGTTTTCAGGTATAGGCAATTTGGGCAATCCTTATCATATTGAAATTGATAAAAATATAAAACCAGTTATTCAGGCAACGCGTAAAGTAGCATTGCCACTAATGAACTCTCTTAAAGAAAGCTTAGATGAACTTATGAAATTAAAAATAATTGAAAAAGTTCAAGGTGCTACAGATTGGGTAAATGCGCTTGTAATTGTTAAAAAGCCTAATAATAAATTACGTATATGTTTAGATCCCCAAGAATTAAATAGGACCATTAAGAGGGAACACATAAAATACCAACTCTAGATGAGATAACAAGCAAACTAGCAAATGCTAAATATTTCAGTACACTTGATGCAACACAGGGTTTTTATCAGATACCACTAGATGAGGAAAGCTCAAGACTATGCACTTTTGGAACCCCATATGGGCGATACAAATTTCTCAGACTTCCTTATGGGATGAAATCTGCACCAGAAATTTTTCAAGCACGCTTTAAAGAAATATTCAATATAAAGGGTGCAGACGTGTATGTTGATGATTTACTGGTGTGGGGATCCTCTAAGGAAGAACATGATAGTAGGTTAATAAAAGTATTAGAGTTAACCAAAGAAAATAATGTGAAATTTAACCTACAAAAATGCAAATTTGGTCAAACAGAGCTCACTTATATGGGGCATTTAATCACACAACAGGGTATTCTGCCAGATGAATCAAAATTAAATGCAATTTCAAATATGCCTAGACCTAAAAACAAACAAGATGTTCAAAGATTGCTAGGGTTATTGACATATGTCAGCAAATTTATTGACAATTTTTCAGAGAAAACTTCACCACTAAGAGATCTTCTTAAAAAAGATATAGAATTCCAATGGGGACAGGAGCACCAAGCAGCTTTTGAAAGAATAAAGAATGTGTTAAACAGCAGACCTGTTCTACAATTCTATAATGTAGACTTACCCACTTTAGTGTCAGTCGATGCTTCAAAAGCTGGATGTGGAGCTGTTCTCCTACAAAATAACCTACCTTATGCTTACTCCTCAATGGCCTTTACCGAAACACAATGTAGGTATGCGCAGATTGAGAAAGAACTTCTTGCAATCGTGGTAGGACTTGACAAATTTCATCAGTTCGTGTTTGGAAAAAAAATAATTGTAGAAACCGATCACTTACCACTGATAACTATTTTTAAAAAACCTCTTAACAAATGCCCTGCCCGATTACAAAGAATGTTGTTACAAATACAAAAATATGACATTGACGTTAAGTACAAGACTTAATAATTGCAGATGCGTTATCTAGAGCCTACATAAATGATAACAAAAATGTTGTCTATGACAAAGATATCTCTGAATATGTTTGTATGATAATTTCAGAAATTAATATTACAAAAAATAAGTGGACAGAATTTAAACAATACACAGAAAGAGACCAGGAACTACAAGTTTTAAAAAACACAATTCTAGATGGTTGGCCTAACAATAACAATAAGGTACCCACCAGTATTAAGCAATATGTCCCATTTAAATCTGATTTAACCATTATTGATGAATTAATTTTCAAAGGGAAAGCACGTGTCGTTCCTAAAGGTCTTCAAAAAGAAATGTTGTCAAGAATACATTATAATCACATGGGTTTAAATAAATGCCTCTCTTTGGCCAAAGAATCCCTTTTTTGGATTAATATGTAAAATGACATTAAACGAAAAATTCTAAACTGTAGCATATTCCTAAAATACTCAAAATCGCAACAAGCAGAACCATTGGTTAGTCATAATATCCCTAGATTACCATGGAATAAGGTTGGTTGTGACCTTTTTCATCTAAAAGAAAAACAATACTTATTAATAATAGACTATTATTCTAAATACATTGAAGTAGAAAATTTAGGTGAGGACACAACCAGCCTGCATATTATTGAAAAATTAAAAAGCATTTTTGCTCGGCATGGCATTCCGTTAACTGTGATTTCAGATGGGGGGCCACAGTTCTCATCAAAAGACTTTGTAAAATTTGCACTTCAATGGGAATTTGAACATGTAATCACATCACCAACTTTTGCACAGTCCAACGGAATGGCAGAAAGAAATGTTCAAACAGCTAAAAATATTTAAAAAAAAACATTAGAGGATAATGGTGATATTTTTTTGGCTTTGCTTTTATATATGAATATGAAAATTGACAATGAATACAGCCCTTCAGAGATATTAATGTCACGCAAATTGAGGACAATTATACCATCTGTAGAGAGTAACCTCAGACCCAAACAAATAAATTCGGAAAAATTTAATATGACTCTAGAAAATAAAAAGAAAATGAGTGAGACATATTACAACAAACATGTAAAAAAATTAAAATCATTAGAAGTCGGTACTCAAGTAACAGTTCAATTAAAACCAAAGGGTCTTTGGTTACCAGCAACGGTAATAAAAAGTATTAGAAATAGAGCATACAAAATAAAAATGAAAAATGGCAGCGTTTTAATAAGAAATAGAAAATTTATTAGACCGTCTCACAATACTATCAAAAAAGAAAATGTTGCATACAAACAAAACCATCCTTCATTTTTTACAATATCAAAAGAAAGGAAAGAAAAAGGAATGAAGTGTTTCTTAGAGTTAGAAAACAGTGCAGCACAAGTAGAAAAAGAAGAAAGCGAGATGAATAGAACTAATAGTGACACAGACAATAATGAAAGTTTAAGTGAAATTTATAGTGATGGTGAAAGATTTGAGATTGTTGTAGATAGGCCCGATAATATGCATAATGCAGACGTCGTGGGTTCTGAGGAGGCTTTTGTGTTACGAAATCAAATAACTTCCTCCGGAAGGCTGAGTAGGCCACCTCGGAGGCTAGATCTGTAAAAAGGGGATGTCAGGAGTTATGCAAAACATAATACATCATGTATGTGTTATGGGTTGCATATAATAGGCTAGAAGTTAAGGTGTGTTTTTAGTAAATAGATTACTGCAATGTTGACGGTTAAAAAATAAAGATAAAAAGTCAGTCTGAATTCCGACACACGGATTGTCAGTAATAGTGAGTTTTATTATAAATGATTACAACCAACTCCTATATACAGCATATAACAGTTGCGGAGCTGATGTTGATGAATATGGTAGACACGGCCTAAGCTGCAAATTAAGTGCCGGCCGTTTTTCACGTCATTCTGCAGTAAATGATCTAATCAAACGAGGCATGGCATCTGCAAAGATTCCCTGTTCGTTGGAACCGTTAGGTACTTGCCGCGACGACGGTAAACGTCCAGATGGTATGACCCTCATTCCATGGCAACGCGGCAGACCAGTTATATGGGATTTCACTTGCACTGACACTTGGACTCCGTCCCATGTCCGATCCACATCTACTTCCGCAGGCGCTGCAGCTTTACAAGGCGAAACTTTTAAAATCAATGAATACAAAAATTTGGAGAACATTTACATTTTTATTCCTGTAGCAATTGAAACCTCTGGTGTTTTCGGTCATGAAGCTTTAAAATTCATTAAAGAAATCGGTAAAAAAATATCAACAGAAACCAATGATTCAAGAGCAACTTTGTTCTTTATAGAACAAATAAGTATTGCAATTCAAAGAGGAAACGCTTCATCTTTTCTCGGTACGTTTCCCCGTTCTAAGCCTCTAGAAGAACTTTTTATGAAACCTAATCATAAGAAACGTAATTCTACAACTTTCAAACTTTCTCACATTACAGACCCTAAAACATATGATCTTTCCTTTTTCCGAAATTCTTATTTAACATCTTCATTCTCTTCTTCAGAATGTGTGCCTTCTGATAATACATGCGTTGACAATTTAATAAATTATGCCCCCAACAAGCTTTTGGGCCTCAGTGTACTAAAAAATACAGATAACCACCAGCCAGATGATGTCCCATTCATAGGAATACTGAAGAAGATGACTATGCTAGAGAATGATGCGATTCCTATACGCAATAGATTATCTCTAACCAAAACAGTTTTCAAATCCGTAATATCTACATCCAATTCAGTAGCAAACCTCATCAATTCAAATTTCTTATCACGCCGATCAAGTGAGAAAGACAATCATAGAATCCGAGATTATTCGTACAATGATAGTAGTTGCGAAAGAGCTTTTAACAATATTTCCACATTCAGATCCCTAAAGGGTATTCCCCAAGATTCTTTGGGTCTGAAAGGCCTCAAAAATATTGGTAACACATGTTTCATGAATAGTATTATCCAATGCCTATCAAACACAAGGTGGCTATTAGAATATCTAAAGAAAGACGCATACATAAGAAATATTAACATAAACATATCTAGCATGAAAGGAACACTAATTGGAGCATTTGCTGAAGTTATTCAAGAACTTTGGTCTGTAGACTGTTCAGACAGAGTGGTTAATACAGTATCATTGAAAAGTAAGATTCAGCGATTTACTTCAAGGTTCATGAGATACACTCAACATGATGCACATGAGTTTCTTCGTTACCTATTAGCAGGACTTCACGAAGATGTCAACAAGGTATATGAAAAACCAAAGCCCATATTAACAGAAATTGATGACAAATTGAGTGATATCGAGAAAGCACAAGAATTTTGGTTAAGATATGCGAGAATGGACAACTCCAAGATTAGGATAACTTTGTCGGTCAATTAAAATCAACAATCAAGTGCACACACTGTGGTCACTGTTCAGTTACCTACGATCCTTTTTGGGATTTATCTCTTCCGATACCACAAAGAACAGGTCAATTACGACCTTCACAATGTTTAGATTCGTTTACAAGAGAAGAAACACTCGACGGTGATGAGAAACCAGCTTGTTCGAAATGTAAAGAACGAAGACGATGCATTAAATCATTCTCAATTCATAAATTTCCGAAAATACTGGTTATTCACCTGAAGCGCTTTTCGCATACAAAAAGTTTTAGTGGAAAACTTAATGATTCAATAGATTTTCCAATAGAAGGGCTTGATATGAACCATTACGCGGCTGATAATGTGGCACCTTGTATGTACAACCTCTACGCTATATCTAATCACTGTGGAACCACTTATAATGGTCTCTACACAGCATTTTGCCGACATCCCTACACGGAACAGTGGCACGAATATAACGATTCAAGAGTGCTATTAATATCGTGGAAATCTTTAGTCAGTGGAGAAGCATATGTTCTCTTCTATGAACAAGATGACACAAAATCCTACCTTTAAGTTTAATATTTTTTTTTTATTTTATTAGTTTTTAAATTGTATATTTTCAATGTGAATTAATGTCTTATTTGTTTTTTTTTTCTGCAAAATTTATTTATATATTCATATATACATTGTATCCGTTTAAATATAAATAAAATTGATTTTATTTAAAAGGCACTTTAAATCTCTGATGACGTTTCCAATATTTCTGTCACTGAAAATCACCAACTGTCACTGATTTGATCGACAGTTTCATTTAATAAAAAATGTTTAATTTTCTGAAATAATGTTATAAAAAGACTATAGTGAGTAGGAATGCAAAATTCTATATTATACTACTAGATTCAAATACAAATTAACAAATTAATATTCCCAAAGTTATCACAACGAAACAACAGTCGTAATTTCTACGAAACTTAAAATTACTACAACCTATATGCTATAAATTAACCTAATGAAAAACGTTTAATAAAAGTTCCAATTGTCGATCTAAATCTTGATATGTATAAATGTCAAAAAACAAGCTTCACTCAAATTTTTCTAGTTCAAAACTTTTCTTCTCTTATGTGAATTTACTTATATGATTTATTAATTTTGTTTGCAATCAAAAATCTAATAGACGCATCTATGTCAAATTTAATTTAAAAATAGGCCTTATTATTTCTCGAGAAATTATTGTAAAGAAACTGGATCGGACTCACCAACTAATAACTGGACAACTCGTACAATTCTAATGGATCTTAGAATTCAGGAAACTTTCTAAATTTTATTTAGAAATCTGGAACACATTCACTACACACGATGCAATTCTTATTCGAATTAAGCACGCACTGGCTTTATAATGAAATGGCTTTTGAATCTGGTTGTATAAATATACAACTTCTACTATCTACCAAAAATTGAGACAACTCTAATTACGATGTTGCCTCTTCGGGATTTCGAACACAACTAACTAAACTTTCTTCAAAAAAATAAATCTCCTCTCCTTTGGTTACGAAAAATTCCTTTTTTTTTAAAAAATACTAATTTATGTTTCCCTATAACAAAGAGAAATTTGAATTCTTTTATTATCATTGTAATTCTGATAGCAGAGACATCTGTATTTTAAAATTTCAAATATATTCTCCAAAATGTAATATAATTATGTCTATCATTAAATATATTCTACATAAACGTCATCCGAAAATTAAAATGTCACATTTGATTTTTATACCGAATATTTCAAAATTAGATTATACCTATAATACAGTGTGTATCGAAAGTATTGCATACAAATATAAATAGTTTTCCTTATTTCAATGTTTCTTTTACATTTTAAATAGAGGAACTGTATTAATATATATATATATATATATATATATATATATATATATATATATATATATATATATATATATATATATATATAATAGATGGTAACTTTTTTCAGTAAGTATTTTGCGATTAACTTTGTGATAAATACCTTGTACTTCTACTAGTAATCTAATCTAACATAGCTATGAAAGTTATAATAAAATCAATACACTTCAAATAATTAAGTGAATACAAATTATCTGTCAACATCTAGGAATCGGTGAAGCAATTTAAATCTAAAAGTGAAATACCTAGTCATTTTTACTTTTCAGGTTATTAATAAAAAATACCTTCCACACCACTAAAATAGTTAATGGCTGTAAATAATTTTATTGCTTTTACTCTAATCAAAAGCAATTAGCGCCCTACTTAGTAGAAAATAAATTTCGGGAATAAAGGTAAATAAGTGTATCTGTAGTTCATGTCCATGTAATTCTCTATCAGTATACTATTTGTGTCTTATAACCCACGACCCGCTCTCCAAACCAAGGTTAGCCGTCCGCAGCCAGGGATTTCTTCCAAACTATTAAGAGTTCCTTTGTAGAAGTATATAATCGGGGAGTACCAGTCAAGAACTTTAATACAAGTAAGGAGACCTATTACAAGACATGAATGATTTGAAAATTGGTTTAGAGAACAGCTTCTACCTAATATTCCACTACAATCGGTAATCTTATGGGCAACGCATCTTATCACTCGCAGCAACTCCGTAAGATACCAAATAGTAGCAGTAGAAATGCTGAAATAATTGCATAATTGTGCGAAACACCCAACAAAAAAAAATATGTGCTATACCTTCTAGTTTTTACTAAGTGTAAAGTTAGGCAGGCTTTTATCATACATTGGCTGTGGAATAATATTTATAAAAAGTAAAGGTAGAAAACTTTTTCACTTTGTCAATGGTTTTATTGGTTTCAGCGAAAGTTAAACGTAGGCAACTTTTATTGCACTTTGTCTATGCTATGATATAAATGTGAAGTAATGCAACTTTTATTACACTGTATCTGTAGAATAATATTTGATTTTAAGAAGGGTGAAGGTAGGCAACTTTTATTTCACCTGGTCCGTGCTCTTTCTTACGAAATGTGAATATAGACAACTCTTATCACACTTTGTCTATCCTATTTGTTTTTATGAAAGATGTAGAGAACTTTCAATTCACTTCGTTTGTGTAATGATATAATTGTTATGAACTTTAAACATAGGCAACTTTTATTTCATTTTGGTTCCAGTGTAATACTGGCTGCCTAAAACATTTTAAATGTCACAACCTCATAATTCATGTTTGATGGCGTGGTAATCGCTATAGTTTTCTTATGTGAGCAACTTGATATTGTTTACCAAAATAAAGACTTGATTTTTTAATGTTCTTATGAGTTGAACTATGTTAATTATGGAGTTCAATTTAAAATTCATCATTCTATCGACAATCGTGTTATTTTCAATAATGATAAAATCAAGTAAGTTTACAATTTTAGTACAGACCTCGCCCATTATGTATCATGTTTTGTTAATTAGTTTTTATTACCAAACTTTCGTTATTATTAGGTTATCTACATTTAATTTTAAATCAACAGGTTTGTCGATAAAATGTTGGGACTGTAGATCAGACGCTGATCCAAAATGTTCTGATCCATTCGATAACACCACATTCGCTATCACAGATTGTGCTACATTGAAAGATTTGGATTATCTACCAGGAGTTCGACCCACGATGTGCAGAAAGATTAGACAAAAAGGTATAAAAAATGCAATCTATTTAACTAATATTTTAGTACATTCAGTTTATTTTTAGTACATGGAGTATGGAAGTACATAAGAAGTTGTGCTTATTTAGGCGAGCCGGGAATTGCAGGAGATGAACGTTTCTGTTTGATGAGAACGGGAACTTACAACATTTTTATGGAATACTGTACTTGCAATACTAAAGACGGTTGTAATACTTCATCTAACATAAAAATCTCGCAGATTCTTCTTTGGACAACAGCTACGATGTTCGTTTTAATTAGGTTGATACGATAGATTTAAAGTTCATCTATTGTGTAAATATTTTTTTGTATAAATGAATTTTAAATGTTTTTTTTTATAATGAACAGGCTAAATTATTGTGCCTGTAGCTGGCAGCACATAATTTTTTATTGATTCCAGACAATTTTTTATGGAAGATTTTCATGTCAAAAAGTAACAAATGAATTATTTTTCAAAAATATGTGACATTTTTAATATATTTTATACATTTATATCAATTTTTGATCTAATTATTGTATAGATCTGAATATTTTTTTGTAAATTCTTTATTCATGCAGTTCATTTTGACTGTTTAAACTTAGACTATATATTTTGTAACCCACGCCGTCCATTTATAGAATTTTTATAAATTTTTAATAAAAATATTTGGTTTTCTCGATAAATATATCCTTATAATTCCTATCCCCCCTAAGCTAATCAAACAAGAATGGGTTTTATATGTAGAAGGAAGCATTGCAAGTGTCCAATATTATTATAATAAGAGTATGTTTATCATCCAAGAAGAAGTTGATTGTTGTGTTTGCTCCGATAGAAGAAACACCCACCTTAATTAAATTTATTAGAAGTATATTCAGAATAATTATATCAGAAATTCTAAATGTTAACAAACACAACGGCAAGATATAAATTTTTTAAAAACAGTTAAGGTGAAGATTTCTGATGTACCGGGTGTCTCAACAAGTATGGCTGTACTCCATATATCAGAAATAGAGTTTATTGGGCGGAGTAGAATTCAATGAGACCTCTGGTGGAATAAATTGTAATTGTAAGGAGTAAAATAATTCATTTTGCATTGTTCTTGTATTATATGCAAGTTAGCATATTTACTATAATTCCTACTTTGTTTAATTTTGTGTCAGTGGCAAACTTACTGTGTTTTTCTATCCAACTCAACTGTCTGTCTTTTCTGGGGTAAAGGGATATTATGTTATTCTATTGATTGTTTTCATTACAGGTATTAAAGATTTAAAATATTACTCAATATAAACGAACTTTCCCTGCAACTTATGTAGATAGAACTATATCTTAAATAAAATAAAAACACAAATTTGGACCTAAAACTAATGGCGGGTTTATACAACATTTAGATAGTGATAGAGTACGTTCCACTTAAGGCCCACAACGTCCGCGACCGCTGAAATATCCGTTCCACTTACGTAAAAAGACCACACGGTCGTTGTAGGTGGAATGCACATTTGAGCGGGGTAGTCTCACAATATGGCGGCTTGGTGAAAACGTGCAGTTTATGCGTATAATAATAGAATAATTTAGGTGCAGTTTGGTATAAATATTTCGCATAGGCCGGTGTAAAATTAAATGCATCATGGACACCCGTGAGTTTTTTATGGTTGCGTTTTTGACAAAACGAATAAGAGACTATAGCCATGTTTGAATTGCCGCCAAGTTTTGATGAAAGCCCACCCAGACCCACCAATTTGTATAGGCGAAGTGAGCGAGACGCGGTCGCAAACAGTGACGTCATCTATGACGTTGAACGACCACGGGCCTTAAGTGGAACGATAAATTGGGTGTTGCGATCGTTGTGGGCTTTAAGTGAAACGCACCTATAATCGCAGTCAGAATTATAAACTTACAATTCTAATAGTTATTTGTGAAACAAGTGTCACAATGACTCGTTTTGTAGTAGGATTGAAGTTTGCACAACGAACCGCGAAGCGGTGAGTTATGCAAATCACGGGTACTACAGAAAGTCATTGTGGCACAAGTTTTACCCAATATTTTTTATAATTCGCATTTATTTAATTATTTAAATAAAATAGAATTTCATATAATCCGTTTTTAAACTAGGAGGAGTGGTTTGAATTTAAGTTGGCAATTCTGTAGATTCCTAATTGGTCAGATCACAGATGGTTTTATCAAGTCAGCACTTCTGACTTTTGACATATTATAACCCAAACAAACTTTCATTTAAGCAAAAAGAGGATAATTATTTGTTTGAAAAAGAACTTCTTCGTATATGCTCTTGCGATCTATTCATATTATATCATGAACTGAATTATTTCTGTAATACATCTTCACATAGATATCTGGTAATTTATCCCAAAAATCGAACGTTTTGTATACCTATATATTTTTTTTTTAATGCAATTAACGTGCTCGGCTACAAAGGCCACTCGCACAGGTACAGTATAAGTATACAATAAATATATTATATTTTGTGGTATAGCTGTACGTCTTTCAGGAACTGGAGAACGGAGGGGACATTATCTGGATTTCCGAGTACCTCTTGGAGACTTCCTTTGAGGTTGAGCTGTTGTCTTCTAGTTGTGTACTGTTGGCATTCTAGAATAATGTGTTCAACGGTGTAGATGCAGTTACAGGTTGAACAGAATGGCCGAATGTTGGATGACATAAGGTAGCCATGAGTGAATCTAGTGTGACCGATTCTTAGTATTTTCAGCACCGCTTGGTCTTGTCTTGAGAGATTTGAAGCTCCAATATAGTAAGGATGGCTTAATGAAGGTTGAATTTTTTGCAATTTTGTCGGGATGGAGTTCCAATGATTTTGCCATAGAGATTTGATCTTATGCTTGATGACTTGCTTGAGATCGGATGCAATTTGGATGTTATGTGCGTAATAGTTTAAAGTTGTGGCCCTTTTAGCTAGTTTATCAGCTAGTTCGTTTCCCATTATACCAATGTGAGATGGTGTCCATAGAATGGTAACTGTTATATTTTGGGAAAAGGAGAGTTGGTAGGAGTCGTGGATATTCTGTACAAGAGGATGGTCACTGTATATATCTTTAATGGAGTGTATAGATGCAAGTGAGTCTGTACATATGCAGACATTTTTATTGGGAGGGGAAATATGTTTGAAGGCCTGAAGTATACTATAGAGTTCGCCGGTATGTACAGTACAAGTTGATGATATTGTGGAAGAGAAGATTGGAGAATCTAATGTTGTTACAGCACAACCGACTCCTGTTTCATTTTTCGAGGCATCAGTATATAGTACTAAATCGTAGTCATTTCGGTATATTATATCCAGAAAAGTTTGTTTAATTAGATCGTTTGGTGTTTCATTTTTATTCAGAGTTGTGAGAGATGTGTTGATATGAGGAATGTTTTTCGTCCATGGGGGCATTAGGGGAAGAGGTAGAGGAAATGTTTGAGAAATATCAATTTTGATTGGCATTGTTTTTAGTAGTGAAGGTAAGGGTATTATTGTTGAGGATGTTGAGGTATTCTGTAAGCTATCATCGGTAAACAAGCTGTATACTGGGTTAAAGGGATTGGAAGATACCGAGATAATATAGTTAAGTAATAAATGTTGACGTCTTATCCATAGAGGAGGTTCATTTGCTTCGCAGTAGAGACTTTCTACCGGGCTAGACCTGAACGCCCCCAGACACAGGCGAAGAGCTGTATTATGTATCGAGTTCAAGACATTGATATGTGATTTAGATGCAGATATATATACGAAGCAGCCATAGTCTAATTTAGATCGAATAAGGGATCTGTATATTTTTAGGAGAGAAGTTTCGTCAGCGCCCCAATGGAAGTGAGAGAGGGTTTTTATGATGTTTAGTCGTCTGTATCCTTCGCTCTTAGTATCTAGAATATGTTTTTTCCAATTGAGACGGGAGTCAAATATCATACCCAATATTTTGCAGTGATTTACAACCTGAAGGGGGACGTTGTTGATTATAATATTAGGGGTAGAGTTTATTGAAGACTTACTAAAATTGATGACTTTGGATTTTGTTGGGGATAAAGAGAGTCCCAATAATTTTATCTTGTTGGACAGGGAGTTTACCGCGGATTGAATTATAGAGGAGGTAGTGGACACTGACTGACCGTGGCAATATAATAATAAGTCATCGGCATACATCGTGCATCTAACAGGAGCAGAGAAGTTAGAACAAAGATCATTTGTTACGAGATTGAAGAGTGTGGGACTGAGTACCGAGCCTTGGGGTAATCCGTCGGTTTGATTGAATGTTGAGGAAAGGATACCATTAACAGATACTTTGAAGGATCTAAGCGATAAAAAGTTTTTGATAAAAAAGAATATATTTCCATTAATATTGTGATAGGATAATTTCTCAAGTATGACATTTCTGTGTATTGTATCGAATGCACCTTCTATATCAAATGTAGCAAGTATAGTTTGTTGTTTTTTGTTTAGAGCGGTGGAGATATGAGTTTGCAACGTTATCAAATTGTCCTTTGTTGACCTGTGCCGCCGAAATCCAGATTGGTCTTCTGATAAAATGTTGTGTTTTTCTAAATACCATAACAATCTTTTATTGATCATTTTTTCCATGACTTTGCACATTGTACAGGTTAATGAGATGGGCCTATAGGACTTGGGGGAGGTTGTCGGCTGATCAGGTTTTTTCAAGGGAATTATGACGGATAGTCCCCAGAGGCTTGGAAACATGTTAGAGGTCCATATTAAGTTGAACAGTTCTAAAAGTTTGAGTTGACCTAAGAAATCAAGTTTTTTAAGGAAAATATATGGCAGGTCATCAGGACCAGCAGCGGAATTTTTGCACGATTTTAACGCAGTAATAAGTTCCTGGTGAGAGAAAGGTAGGTTGAGTGAGTCTATATCTTGATTTGATGGAATTGGGCATGATAAAGAGTTATTAGTATAAGTATTTGCAATGTTTGGGTGTAGCCTACTTCGGAATTTGTCTTCGAAATTTTCAGCTATGATCTTCGCTATTTCATGGTCATTATTTATTACCGCATCATTTGAAACAAGATGGGGAATTCCATTATTGGTTTTGTTTCCCTGTATACCTCTGATCTTTTTCCATACTTGACTGGGATTTGTGTTTTCGCTTATTGTCGAAACATAGTTTTTCCAGGAGGATTTTTTGCTTTGTTTGATAATGAATTTAGATTTTGCTCTGGCTTTTTTGAGATTGATGAGATTTTCAGGGGTATTGTTTTGTCGGAACAGTTTTAATGCTATGTTTTGTTGTTGTACAGCGTCTTTGCAAGAGGAATTCCACCAAGGAACACTTTTCTTAGGATGGGATATATTAGTTTTACCTACATGTAATTCAGCAGCTGACAAAATAGAATTTGAGAATATTGCGATATTATCATCAACGCTTTCGGAAAACTTAAGAGAATGTAGGACATCTTCTGTTTGTGATGTAAAACTTTTCCAGTCAGCATTGTTTAGTCGCCAGAAAGTCCTGGTTGAGATTTTTGGGTTTTGAGAGGCAATGGAAGATATAACGATAGGGAAATGATTACTATCATGTAAATCATCGACAGTACGCCAAGTTAATGTGGGAGCTAATTTAGGATCGCATAGACTGAGATCTATGGCGGAGAAAGAACCAGAGGAGAAGTTAAGGTGTGTATTGGATCCTGTATTTAGTAGGCACGCATTTGTACAGTTTAATACATTTTCCACTATTTTACCCTTACCATACGTTGAGTTGGATCCCCACAAGTTATTATGCGCATTGAAATCTCCTACTAGAATGTAGGGATGAGGTAGTTGAAAAATGAGGTTTGCTAGTTCTTCTTCTTTTAGACAATGGTTTGGGGGAATGTATATACTGCACACATTTAATTTATTCGGGAGCCATATGGATACAGCAACAGCTTCAAGGTCGGTATTTAGGGGTAGAAGGGATGAAAATATGTCGTTAGAAACGAAAATCGAAGTACCGCCACTGGCTCTATTGCAATTATTGCGTATGTGATGGTAGCCTTCAAAGTTTTTTAGGTGGGGAAGTTTCGAGATTGTGGCATTTGTTTCTTGGAGACACAGGATTTGAGTGTTCTCATTGGATATGAGCTGTTGGATTCTTTCCAGGCGAGGAAAAAATCCATCACAATTCCATTGGATTAGCTTGAAGATTATTATTGTATATAGTGATATTGTTAATATGGACTGATGGTTCTAACGAGTTCTGTGCTAATTAAGAGATGGGATTATTTGACTCTTCGTCAGTTTGGGTTTCTGATGTGTAGCTCTTATCGTCAGACGAATCTTCAGGGTTTAGTTGATGTTTTATTTTTTTCTGTAATCTAGTCAACCGATTTTTAAGAGACCGTTCTTTGGTTATGTTGTACATAAGAGTTAAGTCATTTAGTAGACCTTGTATATTTGCTGTGAAAGAGAGAGCTTCGTTCAATGGGTCTGACAAGCCAAATGAGTTTTCTAGGAAGGCGGTGAGTTGTGTTTCAGTCAGTGTAAGGTGAGTAGAATTGTTTTTGCATAGCTCTTGTATAGTAGAGTAAGTAGTGGGTGTGAGTTTAAAGTCCTCTTTTCCGGTCGTTTTGGGTTTTTTCTTATGCTGTTTGATTGAGTTTTGAGGTATTGTGTATGAAGGAGGGAACATCTGGTTGTCGGTCGGAGTATCTATCGGTGATAGCTGAGAGGGAGTTTCAAGGTTGCTATCCGTAGATAGACCTCTCTTTTGTCCTTGAATTACAGGTAAATTGACTTCCTCGATAAGTGGCAGATTGGGTTGATCATCTTCGACAGGTATACTCTGAGTGTTAGATACAGAAAGATTGTCAGAGTGTGTAGTAGTTGTTTGTACTATAGGAGATGGGGGAGGTGGATTTTGAATTTCAGCGTTAGGTGGATTGGTGCAAGAATCGGCGGTGTGTCCAGGGAGTTTACATAAGAAACATTCCAGTTTATCCGTGGACACGAAAATTCTGTAAGTATTATCGAAAGTAATTAAAAGGGATGTTTGGAGAGTGAAGTTGTCGTTTTCTGGTATAATATATGTTATTCTGCGAAAACTCATGATATGAGAATAATTATCGTCCGGTACGCCACATTTCACGAATGAAACAGGAGAGGCTAGCTGTAGGCCGATGTCTTTTAGAGCTTTTTCTATAAGAGAGTGAGGGATAGTGGGAGAGACGTTGGAAATCAGAATTCGTTTGGCAGGTGTGATAAGCCTTCGAATAGGTATATTGTTAGATTTAATATATATACTATCGTGTTCATTAAGAAGTCTATCGACAACAGCAGTAGAGCTTAAATAGATGCATATGCGGTTGTTTGAGATTCTAGAGGCAAATGTTACATTTTTGGGGGTTACAATTTCTCCTACGGCTTTTATATACTCAAAGAGAGTGGTATTGGTTATGGCGTGCATGATAATTGCTTGTTCTCTTTTAGGGAAGGTTGGTGGGGGAGGTTTTGTTTGTGCAGCCGCAACATACGACTTTGTAACATTAGGTGAATTATGGGGAGGAGAGTTTGAAGTAGATTGGGATTGATGAATATTCATCTTGTAAGTGGCCCTGGATACCAAAGCCAATACAAACGAAAAGGAGAGACAGGAGTCCCTAATGGATCCCTGAAAATATTTGGTAGGAAAAAACAGTTACCTGACTTGATGTTACGCCACTGATGAAAATAAAATGTCTTCACTTCTTAAAACTCAATTGTTTATAGCATCGATCACAAGAATTGGAAAAAAATCACATGATGATTGTTAATTATTTACTACTTTCAACGATACACCGAAAAAAAAAACTCGTATTTTGGTTTGAATTTAATGAGGTATAATTACCGATAAGCGATGTTTACTCGTCGGCTACCAGCATAGGAATGATACCTATATATTGATCCTATACAATATAAAAATAAACAATTGACAAATCATTGATAAATAAACGTTAACGTACTTTATTCATTAATATTTTTAATATATAAATCATTCTAATTTACCTTTAGTATAATAATTTGCTAGTTAGAACAACGCTAGACCATTTTATTTATAATTTGTGTCAAGGTTAAAGTCAAATATGTCAAATAAAAATATAACTAAATTCAATAACCAACTGTACACTAAAAATTACTATAACAGTGTTCAAAGAGCTTCATTGTGACACTGTAAACAATGTTATAATGAAGTCTCTTTTATACGCGAATTATAAAAAAGGCGTTTATACAATTTTAATAGTCACAGTCATAAGCATCAAATTCATATAAATGAAGTTAGCCAACAACCAAATCAATGAAGTATGATATAAACAATGATTGACGGAGCACAGAAAGACCTCCAAAAAATGGCCAATAATAGTATATTAAGTACCAAGTGTATAAAAGAAATTAGTTTAACTCTTTTGATTATGACTATCTAAATGTTGTATAAACCCGCCATAAACAGTTAATTGAACGCTTGTTGTACTTTTCACAAATATCAACTCCAAGAATCAAAATATTAGGAATAAAAATACAGTTTTTGCAACATATAATACTAAATCACAATGAAAGGAAAAGCAGCTGGTTTATTTTACTCGTTGCTAAGATGACATTGACATTTCAGAACGCCATCTATCAAATTCTACTCTTCTCAATAGTACAGCTGCGGGAAAAAAGTATAAAGAAGTAACATTCACAAAAGCCTGGAAATTATTATATATACCGCTAGAGGGTGATATTTCTTTAAAAACTTTTAAACGTATTCCCTAAAGAATCTTACTGATTAACGTTTATTATCAAAGGGCATAATAAGACCACTCATCGCATTCCTCGAAACATTCTTTGTATATTTTAAATTACAGGCTTTAGTCTATCTGATCAAATAAGGAGTGGGGGAGAGTGCTTTGTTATGAAAAAACGCCCTTACCTAACAAGGAACATGCACCCTAAATGGCATTATTTAATTTGTTTTTTAAATCTTTGGAAAATATTAAAAAGGAGTATGCAGTTTTAATCGGGGTTTCCAGTATTCTGTTGCTACTTTTATAATCCCAGATTAAAACTGAATACTCCTATTTAATATTTTCCAAAGATAACTAAATTTAAAAAACAAATTGAATAGCGCCCTCTAGCGTACATGTTACACACTAGGTCGAAATTATTACTTTTATATTGATGGAGAAGATATGTTTTCAAAGAAGACTAATTTTGCAAAGATCAGCTAAGTAGAACCGGGGTTATGGGTATTTTTTTCATAACAAAGTTCCCACTCTCCCCCACTTATTATTTGATTAGATAGACTAAAGTCTGTAATATCAATAACTGACTTGTTTACTGTCTGATTTGTTGCTTAAATCAGTACGGGATATGGAACATAATCTCTTCAATATATCGCTTCAATGATTCCGGAGAAACAACGAAAATTCATATCCATGATTATTCAGCCCTGGAGAAAGAATATTCGCATAATTTGAAAAGTGATTTAACTCATATATCCAGTTTAGTGAAAGAGATGAACACTGAACACCCAAAAACTATTCAATCAGCTACCTTTAGAATTAAAAGTGGCAAATACATTATTCAGTGGCAGAATTCTGCAATCAACTCTAGACTTTTGAGTTACATTTGCGTAGTTCAATATTTGGTATGATGTACGATGCTAACGTTGTATTATAATTATTATTAATTTAAATTTGTATTTTAAATATTATGTTTTGTATTGTTAGCTTAGTCAGTATTTTTTATTCTCACGCCTGCTAATAGTACTTTTCATCACGTGACAAGCGCATGCGCAGCTGCCATGTTGAAAAAGCGGTAGTTTAAACTGTTTTGTGCAATAATGACTGGGAAATCAAATATTATCTCTAAAAACTATCCATCATTAAACCAAAATATTGATGATTCTATACTTGTTGACAATTCAGTTGAAGCGTATAATTGTGAACAACTAAAAAGGTGGTTAAAGTATTATGGACACAAAACATAGACATAGTTATTACACATTAAAATTTTAAAAATAGTGTAGCTTCATGTTTAACTTAAAATATCTCGAGAAATATTGACTTTATGGGTATGAGGAAAGAGTACGTTATTTACGTAAAAAGTATTGGAGAATCCAAAAAAGTGTGCTAAAATTTCTATTCCGCGAGTAGCGTAGCATTTGCATTTGGGAACGGTTAACCAGTCACTTGCCCCTATCGTACGCCTCTGGTAGTAGCCAAAAACATAATTTAGTAGGGTGTACAGTGTCTACACTTTCTGTCAAATATGATATGATCCGTAACTCAGTTTTAACGTACCGAGCACAAGTCGTGTGTAAATTTTTAAACAAAACACCCCGTAACTCAGTAAGCAGCTACATTTTATTTAGGTGTTTTGAGTTAAATCTCCATAATTTGAAGTCGGGATTCTCCTGTTAAATTATTTCCAATTAGAATTTATAAAAAGTAATAAAAGTTCAAACTAACATTCATTTTTGTTCAAAGAATTCAACAAATACACTGCTAAGTAGAACTCAGTAGTAGTGCTTGATGTGTTGTATTATGTGGCTTCACGACCAAACCATTGGGTGAACATTTTATAATTTCCTTAAACCTCAAGGGCCCAAACCAAAATTGATAAAAATCGTGCATGAAACACCTTGTATTATATCTCAAAATCAAAATGTATAGATTTACATCTTAAAACAATATTTAAAAAACGAAAATCCAAAAAAAAATGTTGCATTTGTAACATTTATTCACCAAAAGCCCAGAGATGTTCATGATCGATCAACGGAGAAACCCACAAGCTTACAAAATTTTTAAGGGCCCACCCTGGGACCGGATTAGAGGCCAGTGCCAAAATAAAAAAAGGTGTCGGGTATTTTCACAACAGCTACATTTTATTTACGTGTTTAGGGTATAACCTTCATAGTTTGTAGCCAGGATTCTACTGTTAGAATATTTCCTTCCAATTAGTAATAAATTATCCTGTTTATGATATTATTCATAAGAAGAATGACATACATTTACATTAGACATAATTATTAAAAAAGTCAAACTTAATAGGTACTCAGGTTTTAATCTCAATTCTAATCGACAAACTGACATCAACAGGGCCGGCGAAAGGCTAGTTTGACGCCCGTGCGAAAAGCAAATTTTCCGCCCCCTCCCCCTCGATTTGATGAAACACATATTTTTAAAATTTTGTATGTTTTGCAGTAACTGTTATGTGGAATCAATTTACAAAGTTAAAATAAAAATACTCAAAGAAAAACTAATACGTTACCATATTCACTTTCATAATCGTGAATCGTGTGTAAATTAAAATACAAAAGAACAGAAGAAAATTATCTATTAAATATTAAAAAACTAATAATGACACTCAAAGTTATAAAGATCTAAAACATTATATTATAAAAATAAACATAATAAAAATATTTTCTCAAAAAAGCATGAAAATTATATTATTCTACTAAATACAAACTAAATTCAATTAAAATTAACCTTTCTGGCTTTAGTTTGCGAAAAATCCTTAAGAATATTGTCAATATTAATATTCATCATTTAATCAAATTCTATGTTCAACATAGTCAGATTAACATTGCTGTAACACACAGTAGGTTTCAAGTAATTATTTCTTTTTGAATTTGAAAACACTACCCTGATACCGGCTGGACAAAACAAAAAATATTAGGTTTGTTCCAACCGAAGTAAATACCGTTTTATTACCGTACAATCTCAGTAACGCAGCAAATTTGATGTAAATTACACAGACTTATTATATTCACTAATCAGCAGGTCAACTGGGTTTGTATCGTAATATTACAGTTTTTGTGTTGATTGGAACAGACCTATTCATTACCTGCAGGTGGTGCGGTGGCGACTGGTGGCACGGCGTCTTTCATTCCCCAATAAAATAACAGCACTTGGGCTTGCCTATCTTCCAACCGACCGGCGCGGCAACGACGCCTTTCTTTGTCAATAAAATAATACCGCCCGTCTGTTCGCGCTAGGTAAGGCACAATACATCATAAGCAAATAAACTGATTGATATATTATGCAGTTAATTTATACTGGATAATGAATAATTTTACACATTTTCTTGTGCTCTAGTTTATTATTTATATTTTATTATATTATACCATATTTCAAAAAGGTAGAGAGTAATAAACCCTTGTCAAATGACCATTCCAAGGGCGTACCTGTTTGTGATTCTAAAAATCTCAATAATTGTGAATTTTATATTTAAGCAATATACGAGTATGAGTAAGTACATTCATTCGACTTTACATAAAATTTTGTGTACATTGAGAGAAGATAAACTATTGAAGAGTTAAGAGAGCAATTGGAAGAGATACATTATGGAAAATTCTGCGAGATATGAATTTTATATGGGGAAAATTAACAGAAAGTCGCTTATCGAAAAAGATGAAATTGTATGTTGGAAACGGAATTATTTGCGATCAATAAGAGATTTTCTCAATGAAAATAGAAAAATAGGCCCTGAATTCGACTCTGTCTAAGCCATGTATGAAAGTTAAAGTTATGTCGGATGCGCAGAGATTTCTTAGAACTGTTTACGATTGTGACTATCTTATCTAGACATTGTTTTTGTGACCAGTATTATCTAGAAAATACCAGAGCCAATTGTTTTTGTGTAGGCCGCAATCTAGAATTATCTAGTAAAAAAGGCACTCATATATAAAGGACCAACCATGGAGGGTTGAGTTTAGTTTAAAAAGTGATCTCGACAAATAAACAAGAATACACCGAAATAGCGAACAGTAAAGTGTTGATATAAATTAATAATTAAGGTTGTGTGTATATAAATTAAATTTAAGTGAATTATTAAGTGTATATAAATTAAGTATTAGTGAATAGTTTAGTGTTCAAATAAATTAGTAAGTAGCCATACTGTAATGATGGGTATAAATAAATTATAATTATTAATATAATAATAATCATTGGAATTGGGACAACCGGTATCATATAAAAAAATGAAATAATATACCTTCAGCTAGTTCGTTACGAAATTATATTAAACAAAAATTGTTGATAATTTCGTAAAACTAGGTTAGCGGAAGTTATACCGTAAGCTTTTTCAATCATAGTTTAGAAGCATAATATAAAACAAAATAATTGGGAAATACCTGAACTCATGTATGAAATCGCAAACTCAGCATCCCACATATGGAGGTAACTGAAAAATTTAATGAAGGGGGAAGAGAAGAAAATTGAAAGATATCAGAGCTTGTTCAGCTGGCGCGGCGATTTGAACAACTCGGGTAGTTTCTGTGAATTTTGCGAAAATCACTAAATAAGTGATATTCTTTTTTTTTTGTTTGTTGTGTGCATATAGTCTGGGCCTCCACGTCTGAGGAGAAGAGATTCGTCTCCGGTGAGTAATTTAAAAGTTTATTTAGCAGACTAACCAGTTTTGAGGGATGTACATGCAGAATCAGGAAATGTAGAGATTGACTGAGAGTTGTCATATTGTACAAACTAGGAACCTGTCGGTACATTGCTTCTCGCTAACGAATACGTCGAAACTACTAATCAGATTTTTTTTTTGTTTCTCGCATCAACCAAGTTGGTTATTAGCGATGGCTTTAATAATATAATCACAGCTTATAGAGTAGAGAGGTATTTGACAGATATTTATAAATATTATCCACATCGCAATCCTTTCCTAGCAAGGTATTCATGTCATTTGGAAAATTACATTGTTGTCTTCGCGATGTGTATAATGAACATTCTAATAGTATATGTTTTACATTCAGTTCACGGTTACAAATTATACACATAGGTTTATCAGTTTTACGAATTAAATATTCATGCGTAAGTTTAGTGTGACCTATTCTTAGTCTGGTTATTACGACCTGTTTTGAGCGGTTACTGCACATTCGCGACCACTGTTTGACACTTTCCTTTATTTGTCTCAATTTTTGGAGTGATCCTTGACACCGAGAATTAATTTTCATTTGGATGTAGGTTTTCACGTCACTGTAAACCGCACTGTTCACTATACGTACATATCTGCATAATCTGCATACTGTAGCGTCTTTTGCATGTTTGTCAGCATCTTCGTTTCCTTGTATTCCTTGATGAGAGGGCACCCATAAGAATCTGACATCCAAGTTGTTATTTTGTAGTAGATGCAGTTGAGTCTTGATTTGTAGTTCAAGAGGGTTGTTAGTGTAAATATTTTTCAAGGTACTTAGGGCACTTAAGGAGTCTGTTATTATTACAGTTTTTTGCAGGTTTAACGATTGAATTTCGATTAAAGCTTGTAGGATAGCATATATTTCTCCTGTATACACAGAGCTTACGTCGGGTAATTTATATTTCAAAGGTGGTTTATAGGAAGTGATAACAGCAGCTCCAACTCCATTTGGGGTTTTGGACGCATCAGTATATATTTTATGAAAGTTAGAATACATGGAAAGTTTCGTGTGAAACTTCTGATATATTATAGAGGCTGGAGTTTCTGCCTTGTTAAAGTTGGTTAAGCTGGTGTCTATGCTCGGAATTTTAATAAGACATGGCGGTGGTATATCAACATTTGCTTCTAGTATGGAAGGTATCTGCATGTCTAGTTGTATGATATATTTGGAAACTCTTTGATAGAAGGGGTAGTCGACTCTTTTCCTGAAATCGTAGGTGTTTTGATATCTATTTGTAACTGTGTTATTTTAGTTTGGATGTTCTTGGTTGCCCATTATAGTACTGGCATATGACAGTGTCAGGTATTGCCTTCTTTTATCTAGTGATTGCTCTCCTAGCTCTACTTGTAAGCTTTCGATAGGGGATGTTCTGTAAGCACCAGAAATGATGCGCAATGCTAGGTTTGCTATGACATCTAAACGTTTTAATATGCGTTTTTTAGCGGAGGCGTAGGAGATGGATCCATAATCGATCTTGGATCTAATAAGATGTCTGTAGATTAGGAGTAGAGTTTCTCGATCAGATCCCCACTCTCTGTTTGCGAGGACTTTTAATAGATTTAGTCCATTCTGACATCTAACGACTAGATTCTTAATGTGTTCATCCCAATTTAGTTGCGAATCGAAGATCATTCCCAGAAATGTGATTTTTGAAACATACCCGAGGGGACTACCATTTAGTTCAAGTAGTGGCTTTTGGCCTACTTCTCTCCTGGAGAACATTATACATTTGGTTTTCTCTGCAGAGAAATGAAAACCGGAGTCCTTAGACCATTTTTCAAGTATGTTTATGTGTGATTGTAGAATCGATTTCATTGTTGTTAGATTTTTACTTTTTATGTACATTACCAGATCATCCGCATACAGTCGGACTTTTATTGGTTTCTGTATATTAGTTGTGATGTTATTTATAGCTATAAGGAATAAAGTTGGGCTGATTACTGATCCCTGTGGTGTTCCATGTTGTTGTATTTTTAGATCGGAGATCGAGCCGTTTATCCTAACTTGGAAACTTCTATTATTTAGAAAATTGTAAATAAAAGCCAGCATGTTTCCGTCTATATTCCATTCTTGCAAGGTTTTTTATTTTGTTAGGTTTCCATGCTGTATCGAATGCTTTGTTTATGTCAAAAAATACAGCTATACATTTCTGATTGTTTGCTAAAGCCTCATGTATGTCGCTTTCTAAGTCGATGATGTTATCGATTGTGCTTTTGTGTTTTATAAATCCACTCTGTTCTGGTATTATCAATTTTCTTCGTTCTAACTCCCAAACAAGTCTGTTATTGATTATTTTTTCTAGTAATTTGCACATGGTGCAAGTTAGGGATATGGGTCTATAAGAATCGACTAATAATTTATTTTTCCCTGTCTTCTGAATGGGTATAATTATTCCTTGTGACCATTTTTTTGGAAACGTATGTTTTGTCCATATTTGATTAAATATTTTTAACAGTGTTGCTTTAGCTGTTTCTGGGAAGTGTTGCAGAAAGCTAATATGCACGTTGTCTGGCCCTGGGCTGCAATCATCAAAAGAAGTAAGTGCTTCGTCAAACTCGCTCTTTAGGAGGGGCTTGTTGATGTCCGTGTCTATATTGTTAATGTGAAAGTTGCGTAGACTGGTTTCATTATTTTCCAGGAAATTTTCTTCGAAAGCAGCATCGCTAGATTGTTTCTCGTAATTGCTGGCTAGTAAATCAGCAATTTGTTTTGGATTGCTAATGAACTAATCAGATTTGTCAGGGTAGTATTTAGGGAAGTATTACAAACAAAATATTGCCGCCGAAAATCATAAAAGGTCATCAACTGATCTACAGATCAAGAGGGCCAGTAAGAGGCGATAGTTTGTAACGGCTTCACAAGAAACTGTTTTTTTATTTTATATAATTTTTTGTTATTACTAATTTTTTTTATTTGATCAAATGGTCCCAGGCAGTTTAAATCATTTCATGTTATTTTAAACACGTATACAGTGACATTTAGCGGATACATATTTTCTTTTAATAGAGGGAGGAACTAATCCTCAGTAGTTCATTATATTGTGGACAAAATTTCACTGTAACCGTGTGGACTAGTTCCATTAGATTTCGGCCGTATAGGCTAAATAAGTTTTTTTTGTTTGGTTATTAATGGGAAAAAATCATATTTTAACGTGTTGTCTCAAGTTCTATCATAAATTTCACATTGTTTATAATTTTACTAAAAACTAAGGGGATTTGTAACTCCAGCGATTTTTTTGAGTTGATTCTTATTGCGCCAATTAGAGAATAGGCTAATTTAACCTTTCTATATTTTCTTTAATTTTTTTTTGTTTATTTTATTTGTTTGCTAATTATAAAATTCTAACTATCTTATAAAGGAGTGTATATATATATATGGATTAGTTAAACTCAGGTTTTTCATTTAAATCACTCTAACCTTTTCTAAAAATAAATCCTCGTATTGTAAACCGAGGTGGGGCTTCAAGCTCTTTCGGAAAAATAGCTTAGACCGCTCGAAGGAATTTAAACAGGGATGTACTTAATTCATAATCTTATTTTTTGTGGTGACAGTCACTAGGCATAACCAAATAAGCAATCAGATAGAGGGGTGAAATCTCCCTCAAATTTACTTTCGTCAGTAACCCGTAAATAACGTAAGCAGGTCTTTAACGACCTGCAGGGTTACAATACCGTGTGTTTAAAGTTTATCCCACCCGTAATAAAAATGTTTTAAATACATAAAAAAAACATTACAGTATATTGTAAAAAGGGAACGATAAATATACAATAAAGACCATTTTTTAATCTAAAAATCAGTTGATGCTGTCAACATTTTTATACCTTCATATGTATATTTCTTTAGTTTAACGAATCAGTATTTGCTGTTAAGCCATATATAGTATTATATGATTCATAGTAAAATCACGACATTCAAACCAACGAAAAGATGTTCCAATAATTCTTCACTATCAATGAGTGAAAAAGTTATGATTTTAAATGCACATGATTGTATAAAATACGATTACCCGAATTTTACTGTACAAAAACGATGTTCCCGAATGACGAGTTCGAAAGTCCACTGTTTTTAAATTATTGCGAAGGAGAAAGAGAGCAGGTCAAGTGGAACCTTCCTAGAAAAGTCCAGGCAAACCAGTAAAAGTCCTTGATGAAGGAACCTAAAGTGTCATTCGAAGAAAAGTTCGCTCTGTATTTTAAAAAAGAAATACCCACCCTTAATAAGATTTTAATAGAGCTTTGTCAGGATGATAGTATTACGTTTACTAGAAAACTTTGATGGACCACTTTAAAAAATATGGAGTTTGCCGGGGAAAAGCATAACCGTAAAGCACTTTTACTTGAAAGCGATGAAATTGTTTGCTGGCGACGAAAATACTTAAGAGAAGTATAAATCAGTACAGAACAGAGCAGTAGAAAATATTTTGTCTTGATGAGACGTAGATTAATGAAAGTTATATAGTACCACGAGGACATGATTTCAGATGTTTGAAGACTATTTTGGTGAAAAGATAAAATAAACTCCGACTGATTCAGTAATAGTTATGAATAACACAAGCTATCATTCTCGACGCATAGAGAAGACCCCAACTTCGTTTTGGAGAAAACAAGAAATTATTGATAAGTTAATTATTATCTATAGCAAATTTACACATACACCGTTTTGTGAAATATTCCGTGGAATATATAACAGGATAATATAATGTAACTGTGCTGCGCACATCGCCATATCATTGCGAACTAAATTCTATAGAACTTATATGGGCGCAAGTGAAAGGATTTGTAGCAAGGCACAATACGACATTCAAAATGAAAGACGTTAAGCTACTCTTTGATCAATACATTAAGGAAGTGACACCAGAGAACTGGCAAAAAGCTGTCCTTCATGTCATTAAAGAAGAAAGAGAAAATGCTGGATCTTGACTACTTGGTCGATCGGACCGTCGACCCGTTAATATATAAAACCTGGCCATCAATTTATATAGGAATGAAACCATCGCCCACACCCAAATAATCCAAATCCATTTTTCAATTTATTTTTTCAACTCCGCTTTAATTTACAGTTTTGAATTTCCAGCGTTAAAGCGTAAAAAATATATGCTGGACCGCTGCATATAGCACTGCAGCAAACTACGCCGAATATCGTACGTTCAGTCAACTGCTTCAAGAAAGTGCTGCAGCGCTGCTGTTCCCTGAATTCAGCCAGTATCCAAAATTTGTAACAAAATAAAAATATATTATGTGTGTTTGTTGTTTATATGTCAATGGTTAAAACCATAGATAACCTTGGTTAAAACTACAAATAAACCAAGCAAATCAAATATTTCTTCATTCCCTCCACTTTATTTCCGACTCAAGTCCAACTGATTCCCCCTACAACACATTCAGCATCCGTGAAGGGGGAGGAAAAATCTCAGTTCACTTAAAGTGAGTAAAACAAAAAGAACGCTCACATTACTGATGTGAGCTGAGATTAACTGAGCTCTCAGTCAAAAAGAACGCACCTAAAAATTGAAGAAAAAATTCTTCCTACTGTTGCAGAAATATGAGAAAGAATTCTAATGTGATTTGTTAATTTTACTAATAAAGGAAATGTTAGTTCATCATTTGCATTTTTAAAAACTTATACTTTGGGCCAGAAGTTTTCAAAACTATCCGAGAAATTTAATTCACATTTTCACATATTACTATAGGAAAATCGATAGCCGAAGCTGCAATAAATGGATTTCTTTTGTTTTATATTTGTGGGAATTAAATAATGAAGATTTTTAAGTTTTTTGTCTGTTTTTGGTTATGGTTATACTCATGATTCATGTAAGTTAAACAACCACAAAATACAGATTGGTATATGTCAGGTTATCTACTCTCCGCACTCGTTTTCGTAGTAAGTATTTTGTTAGTGGGTAATATTTTGAGAAATAATTTACTCGGAGCAAACAGCATAACAGTACATAGTAATTATTATCATTGTTTTTAAAAATTCCGTATATTTTCGAGACTTTTCGGACATTCCGTAGACACCTTCTGAATTCCGTAGATCTACGGAAAATTCCGTAAATGTGGCAGGCCTGCCCTGGACATCAATACAGTTTGTTCTTATAATAGAACTAAGAAATCCGCTACTTACGCCATCTGTACACTCAACTGCAAACCCAAAACATTAAAAAATATTCTGGCGTACCGCAGGAAACTGTAAAATAATATTTATTACGAGGTGATAGTACAACAAAAAATGTAGAGATGGTGATTTCTACATATAATTTGAAAAAATGTGCTTCCAAAGTTATGTGATATTGTCGTTTAATTTTAACACGAAAAATTCTTGATAAACGTGTGCGTTTTTGTCGTTAATGGGGTATAGTGTATAGAGTGCTCAATGCATCTATTATTTTTGTAGTAGCAATAACGTAAATCGTAGACAAAGAAAAATAGTACCTACGTTTCATTGCAGATTTTCCAAATTTACCCCTCAGTTTAAATATAATGACTTTCCTGGTTATTGGATAGAGGAGAAGGTGGAAATACGGAATACCACTTTGCTTGGTATATAAAAAAATTTGTTAGTGAATAGAATTAAGCCAAATTTAGGGAAAAGGTACTTTAGACAATTAGACATCAAAATGTAAAAGCAAATGTGTAATTATCTTAAACAGATAGAAAAAAGAACTACAAAATTCCCACCTTAGCAAAGGGGGGGGGGGAATATTGAATACCTTATATATCTATATATGATTTGCACCAGTCACAAATATATTCGTCTTTATCGGCGCCTCCAGACTCATTATGAGCCCAGATTAAGCACATTAAACATTGGATCCATAGTTATTCTTTCTTATCAGCAGAAAATGCACTATCGCAAAACATGCAATGAGCATCGTCCTCATTCGGTTTCAGTTGTACCGGCATATCCAAATCGTTGTCAGAATCGTCAAGTTTTACATCTTCGCTAGAATCGTCAGATTCATCAGCAGAAACTGCATTCTTTTGACGTTTTATTTTGTACTTTGACTGTTTTTGAGAATATTTTTTTCGTTTCAAGGATTTTCCTGAAGACAAGTTTCTTTTAACATCACGCGCTTTTGCCTCCTTTTCAGTTTTTTTTATTTATTGACTCATTTAACCCGGGAGAACTCGCGTACTATTTAACGACGTGAGAACTCGAACCTATAGATTTTTCTTACGCCAGGTCGCGCGTGTAGATTTTTTCTAACGCGAGCTCGCTCGTATAGATATCTTCTAACACTGACTTTTCATGATAAAAACTATTTAATATTGATTGTAGTTGATTTATTCTAAATTCTAAAAACTAAACACAGAAAAAACAGAAAAATACATAATTATTTAAATTTACTCGTCACTTTCGTTGTTATCTACACATTTATAACAAATGAAAGTTGTTCTAGTTGTGTGTTCTTTACAGATTGGAGTTTGGCATCTATGGCATTTATGTTGGGTAAATCTATTCTTTCTAACTGCACAAAAACCACATCTTGGATTACCTTCAGAATTTTGAGATGTTGAAGGTTTCGGGTTATTATGTGGTTTTATATTTCCAATAGATTTGATTCTCTGCCGAAGATTGAATGGTAAAGTTGTAATTGAAGCTCGCCGTACAAGAAGAGGTCGTGTAAGTTGCTTTGATAATAAGTTAATGAATTTTCTTCGTGTTGATATGATACCACTGTTACTTTTGTAGATAATTTGTGAATTGACAGTGGCAATATTCAACAAGCTGCAGAATATAGTGAATGGCGAACGATTGGACACTCGGGTTACAGAATATTCGGCTTTCATTCTGTCAACGACATCAACTCCCCCTTTCGTGAGGTTGAAAAACGTAATAACTTCTGGTTTATTTTCCGCGGATTCGGCGTCAATTGAGTCATCATAATGTAGAGTGGAAAGCATTAGCACATTTTTGTTTTTCTTTGGAACAAATGAAGCTAGCATACAACGGTTGGGAGAAACTCTAAAAGCAAACATACTACTCTGTATAGGACGATCTTTTACGTCAATAAGCCGAGGTGGAGTTTATCGCTTGTTTTTCCGTAATGTGCCCACAAGTGTTAACTTGTGATCAGTAAACAGATCATTGGCAAGTTGAACTGACGTGAAATAGTTATCTGCTGTAACGTTTCGTCCCGATTTGTCAATGGTTTTGATAAGACGTTTGACTACACTTGCAGCATCATTAGGTACTTGGTAAGCACCTACTGGCTGTTTCCTAGCATAAATTTCCATGTTATTGACATAGAAAGTCCTGGAGTCGACTAGGGCATATATTTTGATCCCATATTTTGCGGGCTTGTTGGCAATATACTGTCGGAAGCAGCAACGTCCCCTAAAAGCCTCCAGCATTTCGTCAATGGTGACATACTCCCCTACCGTGTAATAGGCAGATTATCTGTCTTTGATCTTTCATACCTTGTATCCATATTATCAAATCTTATCGCTTGCACCAACAAGTGAAAACGACATTACAGCGGCAAAGAAATCCGGTGCTGTTCCATCTTTTGACCATAGCTCATCTGTGTTTATGCGCTGAGCCTTTTTTATGCCGGCCATGTACAACAGTCCTATAAACGCAGATATTTCTTCAAAATCTGTTGATAAACAATCCCTTGGCCGTTTATAAGATGATCGTATTTTATCTAATTTTTGGTTGGTATGGATTACAATTTCTGCAATAAGGCCATCGGGGAAAAATAGTTTCCAACAATCCACAACTTCTTTAGCGTTTTTCCCTGCAGCCTTCACATCAGGAAGTTTAGATATGATGTTTTGTGAACGTATTTTTGTGGGAGGAATGTCTGGTTTATGTTTCAGCCATGTAGTGCCATCTTTCCCTATCCACTGAGGTGACATTAGCACTTGCTTATTTTTGGGGGATAATGCCGTTTCTTCATCATCGTCAGATTGCTCAGTGTCAGTTGCATGAATACTATGCTCAGAAGGGGCATCTTCAATGTCAGAATCTGACTCAATATCTCCGTCACATTCATGATCTGAAATCTCTTCAAACCATTTCAACAACTGTTGCTCAGTTTTAGAATCCATTTTTTTTCTGTAGAAAAGCTCAAATAAATAAAGGAAAAAGCAAAAAGCAATAAAAAAGTAACCTGCTAATTAATTAAAAAATTATCAACAATTTGAAGAAAAGCACATATGTTATCACTCGCGTCGATAGATTTTTCCTAACACACTCCACCGACTCGATGGCTCGCGCGCTAGATTAATACTAACTCTAATTTATTTAGAGCCATCACAACCCCCCAGTCACGCCTTAACAAGCATGAACTGGTTAAGGAATTCGACAGAAGGCATTCCTAAAATATGAAATCAATTTGACAAGAGATAAAACAAAGTCTGTAGTGCAACTGAAAATGTTAGATTTTATCTAACAGTGCGAGTCCTCCCGGGTTAAAGTAAATTTTGCTCCACATTCGCCAGTCGCTAGTAACCGCGAAAAAGTAGCGATGACTTATTCGCCAAGACACCTATTCATGTATTTAAACGGGAGTGTTTTCCTACGCGCTACTGAGTAGCTGCCCCCAAATTAAGGCGCTATTCGCTCAGTCACCAGTCGCCAGACCTCTCTGGGAGCAGACAAGCGACTGATTCGTGACGATTTTTCAGGTAGGATCACGATATACATACACCGGTATGCTACTATAATTGGTGCCAATTGCGTCCGCCACGCGCAGTGACGTCACATTCGAGGAACGAGACTCGCCATTTGGCTTGCAGATGCATACCGTTTACATGTTCTTTTCATTTGCGGGGAGAACATTTTAATATTTTGAGTGAACTAAGACATATACATTTGTTATTTGTATTGTGTTTTTTCGGTTTTATGTGAGCGTGCGATTAATTACAATTTATAATGGCGAATTGTGCCGTAGCTAAGTGTAAAAACTGTAATCAAAGTACCGCAGGGGCCAGTATAAAATACTTTACTTTTCCATAGAAAGAAGATTTGGCAAAACAATTGGTTATCGCTTGCCGGAGAGAAGATAAAATAAATTTGAAAAATGGTAAGTTAGAATTAATTAGTGAGTTTCACACCCCTTCACTGCTATCAGTTTATTTTGTTCTTGGGTAAAACAATAAACAAATCAAACAAGTGTGCGAATTATAATTGTATTCAAGTCTTTATGCTGCAATAATAAAATTCCATTGGAAGTAACCATAATACACATAACATAATAAAGGTACCTTAAATCCGATTATTTATTGCAACTGTTTGGAAGTCACTAACAAAGTTCTGATTTAAATTTCAGCTTTCTTTACATGATTTTAGTTAGGTTTTGAATTAGTTATTGTTTATTATTTTACCCAAGAGTAAATCCGCTGTGGCGTATTTGGGGATAATCCAAATTTAAAATCTGCGCGCACATTTCAGCAACGATTTGCTCAATAGATTTTGAAGAGAAGTATTTTGAAATTCCCCAGAAATACCAAAGAATGCTCGTCACTTAAAGGCGGACGCAGTACCTACTTTGAATATACCTGGAAGTTCATCAGATACTGCTCAAAAGCGGAAAGCTGAGGAAAGATCACTGAGGATCGCAAAAAGAAAACGTAAAGAAGAGGTGGACGATATCTTGAAATCTTCAGCTGGTACTTCAAGTTTTGGATTAGAAACGCATAACAACGAAACAAATATTGGGGAGTCTGAGCTTCAAAGAAGTGACGAACAACAATTAATTCCAACGTTATCAAATACTGAGTAAGTGAAATTAATATGCAAAATTTGGATCTGATTATTGTGATTTGTTTTATTTTCGTTATCAACAGAATTTCTCAATGTTCTTTTCAATCTTGAAACAGATTATAGTGTTATGTGGAATTAGAAGTAAAATATACTTATTTTTTATTTCCAGGAGAGATCAGGCTGAACTAGTTGAGCTTAGACAAAAAGTAAACGTATTGGAATCTCAGAATAAAAGCCTTTTGAAGGAAGTCGAAGGAGCTAAATCCTCCACATCCCAAAAATATAACACTCTTTTAGCAAGAGTATTTACTCCAGGACAAATAAAAAAGTTGTTACACCCAAAGGAAAATATTGGGGTTCGTTGGTCTACAGACGATATCGCTTCAGCCATTTCACTGCGAGGTGTAAGCCCGAAAGTTTACAGATATTTGAGGGCACATAATTATCCATTACCAGCTATGTCGACATTAAGAAGTTGGGCTGGCAATTTTGATGTCAACGAGGGGATTTCAAAAAGTGTTATAACACTAATGAAGAGAAAGGCCTCTGATTCCAGTATTATTGAACGGCCTTGTGTTTTGACATTTTATGAGGTGTATGTGTCGAACAAAATGGATATAGAGAAAAAACAAGAGCAGGTTATTGGCCCCACATGGCTTGTCAGGCAGTTATGGTGCGCGGATTGATTTCTCTTTACTATAAATTTGATCAACCCATGTCAAAACAAATTCTTGAAGAGATGATTTCCCAATTTTTTCAAGCAAATTACATTGTGGTTGCCATTTCAAGTGACATGGGTTCAGGAAATGTTTCATTGTGGAATAAACTGTATGTCGGACAGGATAAAAAATGCTATTTTACCATCCATGTGACGATTTTTGTTTTTGCAGACGTGCCCCATCTTATATAACTCGTAAGAAATCACTAATTAGATCAGGGATTTATCATTGATGATAAAGTAATAAATATTGATTATTTTGAAACGCTCCTCGATATATCTACCTCGGAATTAACCTATACCCATAAACTAATCCAACTGCATTTGAGTGTAAAAGGATCCATGCGACAACGGGTACGTCCAGCAGTGCACCTTCAATCAAACTCAGTGGCAAGAGCTATAAAATATAGTGGAGAAAGTGGTCTCATGCCGAAAAATTGCTTCTGGAAAGAAGCCTCTGATATGGTCCAACTATTCAATGACTGGTTTGATTTGCTCAACTCACGTTAAAAATTCACTAAGAACTGCCCAGATATTGAGAATCAAATAAAACTACTGGATCAGATGAATCTATTCGTTAAATCTATTAAATTAGGCACTCACAATGGGTTGATTCCCTTTCAAAAAGGGATTTTACTTACAAATAGATCACTGTCGGAAATGTACGATTATTTAGTGGAAAAATATGATTTGGAGTATATATTAACTTCCAGACTAAACCAAGATGTTCTTGAAAATTTCTTCGCTTATATTCGAGGAATGGGTGGAAGTAACGATCATCCTTCGCCTCTGGACTTCAGGCACCGACTTTGTTTGCTTAACGCAGAAAATGTTATCAAACCTCTCAAAAACCGGAGAGTCGCGTGAAGAAGAAGAATATGTGGAAAATGAAATCATGACAATTTCTTTTGTAGAACCACCTTATCTGGAAGACGGCGGTTTAGACACAGAAGCATTGCAGCTAATGCACAATTTTGAGGTGAAGGAAAGGGTGAGTCAGGAATCACTCAAATACATAGCAGGCTTTATAGCATTCAAGTTCAAGAACAAATACTCACTGGGAAAACCCACAGCAAGTATGGATATGAATAAGGCCCCTGATTGTATACTAGCTGTTTCTATAGGTTCTCTTTTCCATCCAAATGTTGAATTGTGGGAAGTTGGTTTGAAACTCGGGTCCGAGTTACATAAAATGCATGATAACTCTTTGTCTAAAGAGGAGAGCATTTTAAGAAATTAGCCGATATAGCTATGTCACAAATAAAAACATCTGTGCCTTACGAAGTTGTCCTGTACTTTTCAAGAACTCGAACATATATTAGACTGCGAGACTTGAACAGGAAAATCAGTTTCAAGAATGCTCAGAGGAAACTAGACAAAGAGATGTCTAAATTTACCAACTTTAAGAAATAGTTTCGCTTTTTGCTCTTGTTTTTGTATTGCGTAATAAAATATTTAGAAAAATTCTAGCAAGTTTTTTCCCTTTTTTGTGTAGAACTAATGATAACACTGCGGTTTTTCTTTTTTCATGTTTTGAAATACTTGACAAAATTAGTTGACAAAAATTATGTTATTTATTTTTCTCAAAATAATAATCACAACAGAAAAACAATGATCATTTCTTGACACTGATGTGTCTTGAATATAATTTGAACACACATTTTACTAACTTATGTATAATGTAATAATCTGAAGAGAGACTACCTTACACAACTATTTTCTTCTTCAATCAATTTTAATCAAAAAAATTATTCACCATAATTTTAAATTCAATAAATCTCAAACGCCTGCCGCGGAATTAGATTGGAACCTATGAACAACTTCTCGTAGTTCCTCGAGCGTGACGTCACAGCGGCGAGAGAGATAGAACGCTATCATGCGCAATAGCATACCGGTGTATGTGTATCGTGGGTAGGATAGTGTTTTAAAGGTATGTTGTATTAATGATTTGATCAAAAATGTATTTATTTTTTAGATTATTTTATATTCTTAGGCACAATGGAAGACCCGCTTTCAGTGGTAGATGATGAACAGCTTCTGGATCAGATATCCAATTATCCAGAAATTTATAATCCTAAACATGAATCCTACAAATTGCACACCATAAAAGAAACAATATGGTTAAAAATTGCAAAAGAATTAAATACAACTAGTAAGTATTTTAACAACAAATTTATTGTTACATAGGTAAGTAGGTACATTGTTTTTTTACTTTTCCGCCCAACCTATCTATTTGCGAGAAAAGTATTGGTTTACCCACAAAAAAAGTTGGAATTTTGAATAAAAAATTTGAGTTATTTTTGAAAAATTTGAGTTGTCGTCGGCCACTTTTCCTTACATGTCTTGTTAGCAGGATACAGCCTCCGGAGTGCAATAAGTCAGCAATTTTATGATTGAATATGGTTAAGGACATGTCTCAGATGAACCCTATTGATTTTCAGCTCACCAGAGCTAATACAACAGGTGCTACAGTACTTTAAGTACGATATTTTTGTCATTTTTGGAGAAGTTTCAGTTTGTTAGCACGATACAGTCTCCGGGGTATCTACAAGTGACCAATTTTATGATTGGATATTATTCAGATTATCTCAAAGATGAACCCTATTGATATTCAGCTCACTAAAGCTAGTACAACGGGTGCTATGGTACTTGGAGTACCAAATGTTTGTCCTTTTTGGATAATTTTCAGTTTGTTAGCACGATACAGCCTCCAGAGAGTATACGATTGATCAATTTTATGATTGAATATTGTTCGAGGTGTCTCACAGATGTACCCTATTGATTTTCAGTTGACTAGAACGAGTACAGCGGGTCCTATAAATCCAGATATACCAAATTTTTGGTTATTTTTGGGAAAATTTCGGTTTGTTAGCACGATACAAGTAACAATTTTATGATAGAATATTGTTCAGGGCCACACATGCGGAAAAGTTAGTTTTAATCTTTAAAACCGTTTATTTAATCTTTAAAACCGTTTTTTTTTGTGTAGCGATTGATGATTGTAAACATTTATCATTTCATTCTGTCATTTTACTGCACCTTCGTTGACAAAGTAATCTGTGAATCTACTTCTAACATCAAAACCTTCTACACGAGCAAATCCCCCGTACCTTTCAACGGTATCATATTCTCAGTAGTAAGTGGACAAATTTCGTCTTCAATTATTTTTTTTTGGTTATTTGAAATATCTTCTTCGCGGAACATATTGTGTAAACAACAGCATGCTAAATAATTAAGTCAACTGATGGCAGTTTCACGTTAATTGGTGTAAAAAAAATCCCAAACACATGACAGTAAAGACCAAAACAATTCTCAGTAACCCTTCTTGCTCTCGAATGTCTATAACTGAAAACTGCTTTTATATTGTCCTGTAATATTTGTTTTTTAGGATATGGTTTCATAACATTTTTATCTAACTTAAATGCATCGTCGCCAACTATAACATAAGGCAGGATTATGTTTTTGGAATGAGGAAGAAGCTCAGTTTGGGGAAAATTAAATTTGTCGCCGTAGATTTGTTGACCAGTTTCAGATTTTGAAAATATACCTGCATACCCTCTTTGCCCATTTTTAAACATTGGCAATACCTTTTCCCGCCTTCTTTCAGACTCTAGTGCTAATTGAAGAAGCAAATTTTCATTTTGATCCTGATAATGTAGAAGCATTAAACTCACTCTTTGTTTAGAAATATTCATTTTATTATTATAGGTGTAGCAGCAAAATATAATAATACAATAATTATTAATATAAATGCAACTGCTATAAAATGAAATTTGTTGACGAATATTTAACATGATCCGATTGCATCTCTTTGCAAAATTCGTCGATGAATATAATCGTTGCTACTTTGGTGGCAGTCGTTAGCGACCTGCGAATGTGAAGGAAAACGTACCTTTAGTTCGTCTTTGTAAAATGACGAGGTAATCCCAGTAGATCCAATTGTCTTTCGCCCTCTGTTAGTTTTTCTGCGGATTATGTTTGGGACTGGAGATATTTCGAACGGTGAAACAAACTTCTGGGTTGAATCTACGTCTTCATCTTGGTCTTGGTCATCTTCATCTTGATCTTGGTCAACAGCTTGAATTCGGTCAGGTGCATTTCTTCGCATGACATTTGTTACGTTTATTTTTGAGTACCGTCGCAATTATAGTTTGTGGTGTGTAGTATAATATTTTTATTTATGTTTGTTATTAAATAACCCTTGTATTTGCCCTCGAGTTAATAAGAATAAACCTTTATTCGGAAGTATTATGAGTACTGTCGTCTAGCGTCACCTAGAAGACGAGCAAAAAAGTACGTATCTGGTATCATCGTTAGGTTTCTTTGATAATACGATGGGAATAGAACAAAGGTACCTGTGGGTAATTCGTTGATAGCCCGTCGGCACTTTCTTGGTCAGTGGTTGGTTTTTAAAAAGTTTTTGGACGTGATGGCGATAACTGATTGTTGTGTACAAGTGTGATATTGGTAATTTTGACTTTCATTTAGTCATCCATTAAGTGGGATCAGTCACTATCATATTTTATTGGAACCCAGTCGTTGTTGAATAGATATTTTGGTGCTCTACTGGGTTCTGGACCTTTTGGGATTTTTTTTTATGTACATTCAGTCGCCATTTCCACGTGTTGGGAATTTTTCCATTACCGATAACAATTAGTATAGTATTGAGCAAGAAGCCACCGAAAACCGCTATCATATTCTTGTCCATCTGGGTGATCATTGGGTGTTACGCCTTTTGGGACGTCAGTATCAAGCCGTAACCCCTTACTAACATAGGGGTTTAGTGGTTCCCGTTTCTTTTTGGTTCCCGGGTATTTTGGCTGGTTTCATGCATTTGGGAGACGACTGGAACACGTCTATGGAAGTGGATCACTCGTCAATAGCTCGCATACAGGGTGATTGATGCGTTGAGGCTGTATCGGTGAACTTATTTAAATTTATTAATTTTTACGACAAATATTTCTACGGGTTGTAATTTAGAATACACGTACTTATACCGGGTGTATCATAACGTTTGAAAAATATTTGTATTTGGTCGGACTTCCTTCCTCATACTTTTGAATACATTGGCCGAATGTTATTTCAATATTTATGAAAAGTTTGTACTGTTTTCAAATACTTATAATATTTATGGCTGTGGTTGACGGTAACGTTTGAAATTAGATTTCGCCACACAGTAATTGTAATTGCGCTGTAGTTAAGGTATTTTGTAAAACTCGTTTTCGTTCCCTGGTCACCTGCGCATGAGCTCAAGCCCGGGAGACTAATAATTTGATATTTTTTTTGTATTGATACAACTCCCCTGCCAATTGTACATAAAATTACAATAGCGTTCCTTATTTATTAAGGTATTTTTTTTTATAATAATGTTAGGTTATATGTTTCATTTATCATTGTTTTTTTATGGCTTACCACTAAGCTGCTGAATTAATTTAATCAGTCAACACCTGCTTACGTTGGTGTACCAATTGTTGTTAAAAACTGAATAGAATCGTTTCTTAAACATTTGTATTAATTTAGTACCGTTCCTTTTTGCGTTGGTAGGTCGCGTGATCAGTAGTTCTTGGGATATTTGAGGTATTGACTTGCCTGGCGCCCTATTAGGACCCGATTGATATTTAGGAGGTCTTTAACGAACCTCCCCATCTTCACTGAGTGAACCGGCAAATATCCTGTGAGGTACAACTTAGAATCGATATTTAGTCCGTGTATAGGATTGTACGTCGCACATTTTAGAGCATGAAGGTTTATCGACAGGGATAGTAGAAGCTTTTGTTGTTTTGACTTCTTGAATGTTAATGGTAATTCCTTTTTTCGCTGCTTCTTTTTCCACAGCAATGAAGTCAGCTCGGAAAAAACATCCCTGTTAAAAGGGTAAACACCAGTGGTGCGAAAGCCATTAGCAGCTATATTGTGTATATCTGAACTTTTTCGTAAGCTCTACCAAATAACTCCATTATATCAAAAGGATTAAGAGCCCGTTACTTTTGACGGATCCAAATACGAATTTCATCACTATAATAGCCTTTTAATGGCCCCATAAATGAATTATCCAAATGCTGAAGCTTGTGCATCAAGTGAGGAGGCAGACATAAAATGTTAACATACATCTATAACGTCGATATTGCTGGTATGGCTGTAATGGCCGTCAAGGATTAACAGGAGGGGGTTACTTCAATTGGTTTAGTGTACTGGATAAAATGACTGGCTTTATGTCTTGCATCAATGTGAAAGGTATTATTTTCAGCTACTTCCAGAAGACTTTTGTGCAAACCTTGATTAAATAAAGCTTAAGGGGCTTTATTGCATCAATTCTGCTGGACCATCTTGTCTCACTTACATGCTTTCAACTTAACCCGGGGACATTTTTTCTCATAACATCCCACCTTTTTGTGGATGACGAAAAAAAATTATATAACTCTTGCACAAGATTAAAAAAGTTTATTGTAGCATCTGACACCTTAGAAACATCATTAACTGTTAAGTTTAAAGTATGAGCCGCACAAGGTACAAAGAGGGCTCTCGGATTCGCATTAAGAATGCGTTTCTGAAGCCCATCATGCTTTCCCTTCATGTTTGCCCCATTATCATAACCTTGTACCCTAATATTTTTTATATCTAAAATTAATTTTTTCAAAATTTCTATCACAAATGTATATATCCCTTCCCATGTAGAGTCCAGTATTGGATTAAATGCAATCAAACTTTGCTTAGCTTCAACCTTTTTTGAAGTAGTGTTAAGGACAACATACCTCAGAACAAGACTAATTTGCTCAGTATGACTAGTGTCTAGTGTACAATCTAATATTATTGAAAAACATTTAGATCTGCGAACCATTTCTAAAACATTATTTCTTACTTTAGACGACAATAATTCAATTATTTCATTCATTTGCATTTTAACAGATTTTTTTTGGTAGTTACACACTGTATTTTCAGTTTCCATTGGAAATTTAAAATTCAATATTAATTATGTTAGGTATACAAACTCACAACACAACACAAACAGCTGATCGCTGATCGCCCGCGTTGCATGTTTCATTTTAGCGACTCTGAGAAGCAAATAGGAAAAGAGAATTTAGTCTGTAAAGGATGTAAAAATGCCTCCGGAGGCTGTATCTGGATGCTGTATTGTGCAAATGTTACAAATACAACGAGGATGACTTACACACAGGATTTTTTTTCTAGAAACCCGTTTTTCGTGATTTTCTCTTTTTTAAAACGAAAAAATAACTAAAATATTATATTAGTGTTTTAAATGAAACTCACTGTTTCTTGTTAATTCCACAATATAATGAAAATTGTTTCGATAAATCAATATCATCGTGAGAATGATAGAAGTTACATTTCATTTGATGCCTACCTGATGTTTAGTAGTTATTTTTGGATAGACCAAGAAGTGACCTAACTTGTGATTGACTTAATATATATTAATAGAAAAAAGATGAAGATGTGATATTACAAATATTGAAGCTTAGATATTATTAGCCCTATGGTGATATCCTGGATATCATTTTTTAAATTAAGATCAGTATAACTGTGCAATGATATAGAAAACCAGGAAAACTATATCTGCTGATCTTTACAATTATCACTTAAGAAGACAGTTTATTAGTGGAGAACTCCCTAGATTTATCTGTTCATTGATAACTTCATATTGTGAGTTTCTTAAATGTCTTCTAATTTCCAATTCTTCAAGGAAATCCAGTTCTTGTTTCCTTTCACAAATATGCAGCACTTCTAGTTCTGTGCTAGGTGTCAATGAAGGGTTGGTGTCAAGTAGATGTTTTGCGTAGTGGGATTTATCTGGTTGTTTTAATCTGTATGCTCGTAAGTGTACACTGTATCGGATTTCAAAATTTCTAAGGATCTGGCCCAAATAGACAGCATTACATTCTAGACATTTGAGTTTATATATACCTGATTTCTTTATTGGCAGTATTTTTGTTTTTACATTTAACAATTTTGTACTAACGTTACTTTCTGCTTTAAAAGAAATTGTTGTATTCGTTGCTAAAGATATTATCTTTGAAATATTATTAGAAATATTTCCTGCATATGTGATGGTTTTATGAGTTTTTATTCCATCAGTTTGTTTAGGAAATATTAGTTGTAATGCCACTGTTTCCTCTTTTTTATTAATTAGCTTATTTATCATATGTAATGGATAACCGTTGGATGTTGCTATTTGTATTAATCTCTCTATCAAAATTACATTTGTTTATAGGAACTGAAAAAGCTCTATGTATCATTGAATTATATGCCGCTAGTTTATGTGACATAGGGTAATTGGAACTATATGGAATTGTCACATCAGTGTGTGTTGGTTTTCGGTAATTTGAATAATCAAGTACATTATATATCTTTGAATTTTTAAATCCAGAAAATTGATTGAGCTATTTTCTTCAATTTCCAATGTAAGTTTAATTTTTGGGTGTAAATTATTAATATGGTTGAAAAATACATCTAATTGTCGTTCACTACCCATAAAACAAGCTAATATGTCATCTACATATCTATACCAAAATAAAACATGTTTCGAAAAATTACTTTCAAAGATCTTTCTTTCTATACTGTCTATAAAAATGTTTGCCAAAATAGGTGATATTGGGCTTCCCATTGGTAAACCTTCATTTTGAATATATATCTTATTGTCAAAAGTGGAATAATTCTGATTAATGCATACATCAAATAAATTAAGTATATCTGATATTATTCCTGGATTAATATTTTTATCTTCTAGTAATTTTCTTACAAGTATTAGACATTCTTTAGGAGGAATATTAGTGAACATATTAGTTACATCGAACGAAATGAGTTTATAGTTATCTTGCAAGTTGATTGCTTTTAATTTTTTTATTAGTTCTATTGAATTTTAAATTGAGTACTGATATGCATATCCGTAACTATTAAGTATATTGTTAAGCCCCTTTGCTAATCTATTATTAAGAGTATTAACATAAGAAACTACAGGTCTAATTGGTTTCGTTATTTTATGTAATTTAACGGTTCCATATAATTGTGGACAATGAGGATTCTCATGTATGATAGATCTCTTTTCGTAATCACTTAAAATATAATTTGAATTATTAACAATATCCCTTACATACTTAGAAAACTTTTTTATTGGGTCTGCTTTAAGAAGTTTTACATCGCTAGATTCTATTAAGTTATAGATTTTGTAACTGTTAGGTTATTATCTTCTACTTTCTTTTTGATTGCATTTAAAACTGTAATGTCATATTTTATTTGACGTTTAACTTTTGAAGGTTCAATATTTTTGATTAAATTGGAAATTTTTAATTTCTCATAAAGAAAATTATTTGAATTAGATTTTAAAGCTATTTCTGATTCTGTAGCTATAATTTGTTCAATATTATTCGTAAATTTTGGTGGTATGCTGTACTTTAAACCTTTAAATCCCACTACGCAAAACATCTACTTCACACCAATCATTCATTGACACCTAACTCAGAACTAGAAGTGCTGCATATTTGTGAAAAGAAACAAGAACTGGATTTCCTTGAAGAATTGGAAATTAGAAGACATTTAAGAAACCCACAATATGAAGTTATCAATGAACAGATAAATCTAGGGAGTTCTCCACTATTAAACTGTCTTCTTAAGTGATAATTGTAAAGATCAGCGGATTTATTTTTCCTGGTTTTCTATATCATTGCACAGTTATACTGACCTTAATTGGAAAAATGATATCCAGGATATCACCATAGGGCTAATAATATCTAAGCTTCAATATTTGTAATATCACATCTTCTTCTTTTTTCTATTAACATATATAAGTCAATCACAAGTTAGGTCACTTCTTGGTCTAGCCAAAAATAACTACTAAACATCAGGTAGGCATCAAATGAAATGTAACTTCTGTCATTCTGACGATGATATTCAGTTATTGAAACAATTATCAATTTTTTAGAATTTTCAACATTTTTCATTATATTGTGGAATTAGCTAGAAACATTGAGTTTCATTTAAAACACTAATATGAGTAGATTCCATGAAGTAAGGGTCGAGACAGTTAATTTCCTTAAAATATTATAAGTTATATAATAAACCATAAGACAAAAACTCGCTCTGTATAAAAAAGTAACACGGATTGTAACAAAAGAATAAAAAAAATAGCGCACAGGTGTTTTGATCTATTCCAAAGTTGACCGACGCCTTCTGCGTCGGCAGCCGGCTATCTCCGAACTGCAAATGGCGCTGTTGAAAGCAGATGGGACCCATTTCGAAATATATATTTTAATTAGAAGGGATATGCGGCACTCGCCTATAAAATATCGGTCAAACAATGATAACTCATCTTTACGTGTGTTCTTCAGTCAACGTTGATTAATCGATGGGGGTAATTTTACTTTATAGAGGTTGATTTTTTAGCTCGGCTTTATGAGATTTTGACGTTAAGTACATTAAGGAGTTTAGCACATAAAAACAAAGATTTTTTATATATAAAATTCATAAAAATGTTAAATCAAATTTACCGAAGTATAGCTTAAATTTACACAAAATATCGCGCCACATTTAACGGTTTCTGAAAAATCCTTTAACGGTTACGAACATCCTCATTTTTATAATAAATACTCTATAGGTATAAATATACTTCCTTCCGACTTCCTAAACGTAGGGTACGATCCGAAGAAAGAAGAAAATAAACAATCCAAAAATAACGCGGCCCATATGCCGTTTTTTAAACACAGGTGTAAGAGAATATTTTTCTTAGCGCACCCGTCTTCCATGCGGAGGAAACAACCGGTGCGGTAAATTTGCAGAAGGCCCGCCGATATTACTTTCTTCCGTTAAAAAACAAAGATAATTTCAATTTTAATAATGCAAATAGATTAAACATATTAACAACATTATTCCGCACATTTAGCGCACACTGTATAATCATGGGATGGGTATGTGATGGAAACAATGGCTTTGACTATCCAGTTGAAAGTGGCACAGAAAGCGATGGAACGTGCAATGCTCAACATCTTGAAAGATAAGATCCGAAATGAGGAGATGAGGAGACGATTTGGATTGAAGGGCGTAAATAAGGAGGTAGCCAGACATAATCTAGAGTGATGAATAGTACTAATATTTCAATGGAGACCACGAGAAACAAAGGGAAGTCGAGGTAGATCACAACGCACATGGGTGGACGATATCAAAAAAACGGCGGGTAGAAACTGGTATCAACAGGCCAGAGACAAAAAAAATGGAAAATCATGGAAAATGCTTATATCCAGGAGTAACGTAATATAACATAAATCCACATAATATAAAAATTAAAATCAGTATATACATTATTTATGTGTCTCCCTGTACCGTTTCACACATGGCTTGTTTTAATTTTGGAAAAGTATAATATAAAGGGTGTCGCAACTAAAATTTGTATATTTTTGTTCATTTCTGGAGATATTTCGGTTTGTTATCACGATGCAGCCTCCGGACTTGTAACGTTTTTATTTGGCAGTAACATATTTTGTGTTAATAGCTGCCCCATTTGATACGTTTGTGGTCGTATACATTTTATTACACCTTAATGTTAATTTTTAGAAAAGTATAAATCAATTTTTTGGTATTATTCATTTTCTACCTTTTGCGCGCGATAAGAAACTGGAAGAATTGTTTAGTTGTTAGTACTGTTACGAGAAAAGTGAATTAGTAGAACGACCCAAAGTGGCTCTGGAAAATGACGGCTTCGATCCAGAAACAGTTTTATTTAATGACTAGGCTTCCACCTTAATCTCGTAATTTCTGCTAATATTTCTGCTAACATGGACGAGAAGATTTCTGATATGAAGAACGATATTTCTACTATGAAGAATGATTGATATTTCGGCTAACATGGACGAGAAGATTTCTGCCATGGAAGACAAGATTTCTGCTATGAAGCGCGACATTTCTGCTAATATTTCTGCTAACATAGACGAGAAAATTTCTGCCATGGAAGAGAACATGGACGAGAAGATTTCTACTTTGAAGAACGATATATCCGCCGATATCTTATTAATGAAAAACGACATTGCCGCTGACATTAAAAATGAAATTTCTTCTCTAAAATCTGAAATCGAGGATAAGACGTCAACGATGGACGAGAAAATCGAGAATAAAATGTCAACGATGGTCAAGAAAATCGAGAATAAGATTACAACGATAGACGAGAAAATCAAGGAGTTAGAGGAAAAGATTGCCGATTCAAGAACGCGAGGCACGCCAGAGAAAAAAAAGAAGACCGAGCAAACGAAACCTTGCAAGCCAGAAACACTACCTAAGTTTGAAGACATTGGCAGTTTCACCCGAGTCAAGGCCCCAACGTTCGATGGAAAAATGTCGTGGACCAATTATATGAAACAATTGGAAGCAGCCGTTAGAGTGAATAATTGGTCCGATAGAGACAAGGCAGTGAACTTTACTATCGCGCTTCGGGGAGATGCCTTAGATGTACTTCAGGCGATACCACTTAAAGAAATGGATGACTTCGAGCTGCTGAAGAATAGGTTGGACATGCGATACGGTCACAAACATTTAGAACATTTGTACAGATTCCAGCTGAAGAACCGAAGGCGAAAACGTGACGAAACCCTTCAAGAGGATGAAATGGATATTGCCCGACTAGTTCGATTTGCTTATCCATCAGCACCAGAGAACATGATGGAATGTTTAGGCATCCAGGCCTTTATTGAGGGCTTATGTGACCACGATATGGAGAAGACGCTTCGATTAGCCCATCCTAAAACATTGGTCGATGCATTGGCTGCTGCTCTTGAATATGAAGCAGCCACGATGGCTTCGGGATACAGCAAAGGTAGGACTATGCAGGAAAAAGGTGACGATGACAGACTTGACCAGATCGTCAACCTATTGAAAGGTATGGTAGACATGAAGCCGAAGAAGATCAGGTGCTGTAATTGTGGCGAGCTAGAGCATGCACGCAGTTCGTGTAAGCGTCCTACGACTCCTGCAAACCAAGAACCTCTTAAATGCAAAGCAGCCACGAAGGGCTCGCGGTACAACAAAGATAGGACCATGAAGGAAGAAGATGACGATGACAAACTTGACCAGATCGTCAACTTGTTGAAAGGTATGACAGACAAGAAGCCGAATAAGACCAAATGGCGGAAGTGTGGCGAGCTAGAGCACGTACGCAGTCCGTCTAAGAGCTCCAAGACTCCTGTAACCCAAGAACTCCCGTTACAAGGGAAATCAGACAGGGGTGATCATTCAGCTGATGTGAATCTTTGAAAAGCCAACTCTTTGCCTAGACGGGCATGCCCTGTAGACTATTCACAATGCAACAAGTCGAAATCTAAGGAAGTTGCAGTTTCAAGAATAACAGGAGTCAATGCAGAATGGTCACCCACCAGGATCAGAGAAGATCAGGAGAATGATCCTCACCTGAAGATGATCAGACAATGGAAGGAAGAAAATCGGCGACCTACCTGGCAAGAAGTGTCAAGATTTTCACCGAAGCTCAAGGCGTATTGGGCTCAGTGGGACTCCCTTGTCCTAGAAGAAGGGCTGTTGAAAAGAGTCCTTGGAAACGATGATGATTCCGAGATGAGGAGACAGCTAGTTATCCCGAGAACAAGAGTAGCTGAAGTACTAAAGAAGTTACACGACAGTTCATCGGGAGGTCATCTGGGAGTGAAGAAAACCCTCTAGCGAATTCGTGAGAGGCTTTATTGGATGAACAGCTCCGATGATGTGAAAGAAGAAATGTACGACTTGTGATACGAGTTATGGACCACATCGCAAGAGAAAGGCACCCATGAAACAGTACAATGTTGGAAGCCATTTCGAAAGGATTGCTTTGGATATTGCTGGACCATTTCCGACGACAGAAAATGGTAGCAAATACATACTGGTTGTAATGGATTATTTCACAAAATGGGTGGAAATTTACGCTATTCCGAACCAAGAGGCCACAACTGTAGCAGATGTATTGGCGAAAGAATTTATCAGCCAATATGGAGTGCCCTTGGAAGTCCACAGTGACCAGGGAAGAAATTTTCAAAGCCATCTATTCCAGGAGATTTGCGAGAAGCTGGGAATGAAGAAGACCAGGACAACAGCATTACATCCACAGTCAGATGGAATGGTCGAGAGAATGAACAGGACTATTGGAAAATACCTATCCAAAGTAGTATCCAGCCATTAGAGAGATTGGGACCAGTATCTTTCCCTATTCGCAATGGCTTATCGATCTGCCGTCAATGAGTCCACGGGTGAAACACCGGCGAAAATCCTGTTTGGATGTGAAATGTGGCTTCCTTGTAACCTGGAATTTGGCTGCCGGCCTGGAGAAGATCTAACAGGCGAAGACTACGCGATCCAATTGAGAAGAAGGCGGGACGATATTCATGAATTAGATCGAACAAATCTTCAAGTTGCCAGCGACATAATGAAAAGTCGGTACGACACGCAGGCCACAGAAGGCGGTTTTAAAGAAGGGGACAAAGTATGGTTACAAAACCCGACGAGGAGAAAGGTATTTTCTCCAAAATTACAAAAATCCTGGGAAGGTCCATACTTAATCAAGAAAAGGATAAATGATGTTATATATCGCATAAGCAAGATCCCCAACGGAAAACCAAAAGTAGTTCACCAAAACCGACTAGCGCCATTCGAAGGAGACCATGACCTGGAGGAAGGAGTAAACCTTATTCGAGATGTGTCTGACCCTACCTTCTAGGAATTTATGGGCACGTATAGAGGTACCGGCATACAACATCCCCGCCCGTATCAAGAACGCACGAGGGTTGGCAACCGTCTTTCGAAAGAAGTTCGGGCAATTAGAAAAACTTGAAGAGCAGATTCCAGCCCCTGGCAAGACACTGAAACTGAAACATAATTTGCGGTACGTCATCTACGTGATAACTAAAAATGAATTTCAAGATCGATCTACCTACCGCGTGTGTGGGAAGCACTTCGAAACCTACGAGACCATATGTTGGAATCCAGCGTGAAGAAACTGGCTATGCCTAAAATAGCGAGTAACCAGTTGGATTGGCGAATCATCAGGAACATGGTAAAGATTATCTTTCAAGATACCGGTGTCCAGATATTAATTTGCAGCTACAACCCCTGTTATCAGCTTGACTTTTTAATTGATTCAGGTGTACGTTTTTCTGGTGGAAAGTATGTAAAGTTTCTGAATGTCTATGATCGGTGTTAAGAATTTGTGACTGAGTTGGGATCTAAGGGTACTATTTGTATTTTTCTCTACTTGTTTGTCTAGTTCGTTCAGACCTATGGAAAATTCCGTGCTATAACGAGTTTAGTGTCCTTGATATAGCAGTTGTTGCTTTGTTGTCTTCCTCGAAGTAAGAATTTCAGTAAGATTTTATATTCACAGCGTTGTTGGACTGTCAGGTCGTGGGATATCGTTATACTACTTCTCTTCAACTTTTTACAATTTCTCAAGATCTCCTTTTTTTTCAGATATGATACGAACTCTATCTTGTCTGGTCGATTTGTTGTCTTTCCAATGCAATAATAATTACTTATATCTGATTCGTTGACATCCCATCCAAAAATAATTAGGTTATTTTGTTTTTCGTTCCTCTCTAGCTTTTCAATTTTTTTCTTCAAATAACAAGTCTCTTTCTCGAGATTATTTATCTTGAATTTCAAGTCCTCAGGATATTACATTCACTTGCTTCGATACTGTTTTTAGTTCCACTTTACAACATATTTCGAGATATTGGGGAATGCAAACTTTACTTGAGACACCCCGTATAATATATAAACGAATATCGCCGTATCGAGTGAGATCCTCTTCAAAAGATAATAACATAATAGTAGAACGCGATGGGTAAGTAGGAGCAGGTTGTGTTTGCATGGGTTTAGCGATAATAGCCCCTGCACACAGGTGGACTTGTACACACACATTCACCAGATCGCAGGTGCCGTGCATCTGTCCCGCTACGACGACCGCACTTCCATTTCACGATAAACCATCTGCTTCGACATTTAGAAAAGTAGGACCTGTCATACATATAATGTCATCCTTTACAAATAAATTCATCATAAATACGAGGAACATACACTACTCGTTAAAGTTTACAATGCAATCTGAAATATATTTATATCAAATTTAAATTTAATAAAGTTTTGTTTGAACATGTATTTATTATTTTTTAGCGGATTTGGTGCTCTTGCGCATTATCGTAGAGTGAGAAATGTCTTTGATGTCGGTTTTTAATAATCTTGACGTCAAGCACCTCTACGACATTAATTAGGTTAAAAAAATAAAAACAAATACTACCTAGTTTTATTCAACACAGAAGTTAACTACTGTTATAGTTTCTATTTTCAGCACAATTACCTAGCAGGTGATAGACGTTTAGATTGGCGAACGGTCACTTGAAAAAAAAAATAACAGAGTGACTTACTTTAAATTGCTTTGATCTCATGATAAGAACCGGAACCAATGTGTAGTAAAGTCGTTCTATAATTGGAATTTATTTCAATAGTATCTATGTTCGTATTAGATACAAAAGCGGTTTTGTTTTTAGCACGGAAAACATTAGAGTTAAGATTTGCGAGACAATTGCTCTTATATACATAAAAGCCTTTGATCATTTCTACACACAGAAAACACTAGAATTTATATTGAAAATTAAATAATAAAGGCAGTGGCTGCGTGTCCAAGTTCGGACACTTAATTATTCTTACTAAATGTCCGACATCGGACATTTAATTTCAATTGCTATATGTCCGAGTATGAAATCCTACGAAAATGTGTTCTGACATGTAATTATTCTTACTAAATGTCCGACATCGGACATTCAATTTCAATTGCTATATGTCCGAGGTTGGAGCCATGAACGTTGATCCTAAGCATCCGATGTGGGATACTGAAAAAGGTAGTTATACTGAATGTATAATCCGGTACCCGAATTAATTGATAAGCAACACTTGCGAGTCCTAATTTGTTTATTTTGAAAACAAGTACTGTAGAAAAACAGAATAAACAACACAATATAAATATGTACTCATAATTACATTTTGGTATTGCTAATGAGTACTTAAATACTAATCTTAAGTAAGTTTCTAAGTTCACTTAGTTTTAAACTTTTTTTGGAAGACCAATGGCTGTTAATAAATGTCCTTTTGGACGCCCCCTTCCTCTTTTTATTCGAAGAGGCATTTTTATGTTTGCTACTCTTTCTCTATCATCTGAATTGCTTACAATTTGTGAGTCATTTAAATCAATATTTGTAAGATTTGTTTCTGGATGCTCTGTTGTAAGTTTTTTTGTTTCTCCTTCGGTGTCGACGTTTTGAGGTAACAAAATGTTTTCGTCATTTTCGAAGACTAAATTAAGAGTTTCATTTGTATTTAAATTATTATTATCTTCTTGATTTGTTTCACTGATTTCTTATTCAACGACAATGTCTTGAGGGAGCAAATTGATTTCCTTATAGGAAGATATCGAAGCAATAACATTTTCAGACTGATCCATATTTAAAGAATTATCATACACTACGTTTTCGTCAAGAATAATCTTCTTACCCAATTTCCAATAATTTGTTAAATCTTTGAGAATTTTAAATTTATTTTCAAATTTCAGAGTTCCTTCTTCCGATGCTACTTGTTTTGTATTTAGCGCCAAATTATACTTTTGATTCTGACTCAAAGTCGCTTTTCTTTTAAAAGTTGTAACACTTGACAGAAATGCATCAATTTCAACATTATTGGAATTATTATCCCTGGGATTTTCTACTTTATCTTGGAATAGATTATGGTGTGCAACATAATATTCTTTAGTCCACCTTTCTCCACAAAGTGACCTTTCGAATAACTCTGTGTTTTCAAAACTTCTAAATGCTAGTATATGGCAGCAAGGCAATTTCATTTGTTTTATGAATTTACAGTCACAACGATTGTTTGTTATTGTGTAAGTGCGACTTAGGGAGTCACACACACTCACTAGGCTAGCGGCATCTTTTTTGATAACTACGTTCTTAGATTTATAATTCTGTGTTCTGATAAAATTGTATGCATAGTGTGTTAATAGTTCCTTAAATTCTTTTAAATTATTTTCAAACGGCTTTAAGGTTGTTCCTTTTCGTAACATAGTAAACATTTCAAAATTGTGTTTTTCACGAAGACTATTAAGAATACAAAAAAAATGGTCGATGAATACTCCCAAAGAGGCATAACGTGGAATAACTGATTTCAGTTTCTGATTGATACATTCTAACCTGTTATTAGTTGTATTAGAAAATGAGTATTCAGCTTCACTTAGAGCTGGTACCCATTCTTCTTTAATAGAAGTCCAATTTTTTTCCAAGTAGTCGACAACAAACCTAGGAACTTGATCTTTCATTTCTTCGAAAATTTTATTATATTCGTCTACATTTTTACTATATAATAATTTTTGAACAAAACTTAATGAAAGATTTCTTTCCATAGATGTTATTCCTTTTAAACGTTTTTAAGACATGGAACTTGCATATAAGCAGTGTCGCTTCTGGAAAACATTCTTTCAGAACAAATATTTCTTTTATGTCTTTATCGGTCATTATTGTTTTTATGTTTGACCATTGCTGGTTATTAGATTTGAATGTTTCACACATCCACTTTAGGCTGTTCGAGTCTTCATACATTAACAAAGTAATGCATATAATGTCACTACCTCCATTCGAATCTTCCACTAAGAAAATATACACTGGAGCTCTGATGTCCAGTAGTTTATAGGTGGCATCAATACACATAAACTCAGGATAAGCTGCCGCGAGCCTTTTCATCTCTTTCGATTGAAATTGTAGTCCTCTAAATTCCCCGTTCTCCTCCAATACAAATGATTCACAATCTGAAAAATAATAATAGTACCCATTATGTATATGACTTAAAGATTGTTTTTCAATTTACTTACTATATGTATTCTTCAGCAGCTCGATGCAACTTGAAAGATCGGATGCCGCAGCTGCATCAGTTTTAATTCTGGTTTGAATATTGTGAAGATCTTTTAAAGTAATTTTTTTATTACTGGTTGTCATAACATAAGATTGAATCAATTTTTTATTTGCTCTCATTTTAATCATATTTTTGGTTTCCTCTAATACTTCCCCTTCTAATTTTCGTACTGGTGCATAGTACTGATACAATTCCTTTAAAATTACGAGTATATTATAATAAAATAAAATATCATAAAGAAATTATACTAACTATGATAACTGACTTGACTATACCTACAACTTACTTTTGAAACAGTGTGATTGTGTTCGTTATTTAACTGGGCGATTTTTATCTTTTTCGTCTTACTCTGTAAATTAATTGTTACGAGGGCAATTCAGAAACTAACCTCCGGTTGATTGAAAAAAATACACCAAGTTAAGTAAAAATATTTTAATATATACATCTTACAACTACATCTTTGCACTATTTTTCGACATAGTCTCCATAACGATTGAGGCACTTATCGTATCTCTTCACAAGCTTTGAAATTCCTTCTGCATAAAAATCACCCGCTTGTGCCTTGAGCCAGCCTGTGACCGCATCTTTGAGCTCTTCGTCGTCATCAAACCGCTGGGACCCGAGCCATTTCTTCATATGCATGAAGAGGTGATAATCGCTTGGCGCCAGATCTGGGCTGTAAGGTGGATGGTTGAAAACGTCCCACTTGAAGGACTGTTGTTCTGCGAGCAGAGTGAGGACGGGCGTTATCGTGCAAAAAAACGATACCGGAAGTCAGCATACCACGGTGTTTGTTCTGTATAGCCCGTCGTAATGTTTTTAGTGTTTCACAGTACACGTCTTGATTAATGGTCGTCCCACGTTCCATGAATTCAACCAACAACGCCCCTTTGGCATCCCAAAACACCGTTGCCATCAGTTTTCTGGCAGAAAAATCTTGCCGGGCTTTTTTTGGTTTGGTAGGCGAATCTGAATGTGCCCACATCTTTGATTGTTCTTTTGTCTCAGGGTTCACGTACTTAATCCAGGTTTCGTCACCGGTCACGATTCTGTTTAACAATGGTTCTCCTTCGTCCTCATAACGTGACAGAAAGTCTAATGCAGAGGCCATTCTTTGACTTTTGTGGTGGTCGGTAAGAATTTTGGGCACCCATCGTGCACAGAACTTACGGTAACCCAATCTTGCTGTCACTATCTCGTACAAAAGAGTCTTAGAAATCTGTGGAAAATCAGTAGACAACTCCGCCATTGTGAAACGTCGATTTTCACGAACTTTTACATCAACTGTCTGAACGAGTTCGTCAGTCACCAAGGATGGTCTACCACTCCTCTCTTCATCATGAACGTTTTCTCTTCCACATTTAAATAAACGTACCCATTCACGGACAACTCCTTCACTCATAACTTTTGGTCCGTACACGGCACAAAGCTCACGATGAATAGCTGCTGCAGAGTATCCTTTGGCTGTAAAAAACCTTATAACAGCACGCACTTCACATTTGGCGGGATTTTCTATTTCAGCACACATTTCAAACTGCCACAAAAACTAAACTAGCGCAGGTACGATGTTCACTCGACTACGGCTTGATGCCGACTGACCTGCTGAGCGTGTGAATGCACAGATGGCGCGCTACTCCCCCCACTACCCGCACTGTGACCAATCGGAGGTTAGTTTCTGAATTGCACCACAGTTAGTAGTGCGATGAGATCTGCAATAAAGTTAGTAATATTAAAAAATTAAATAATATGTACTATATTTGCTGGTTTATCTAGTATTTGGTCTTTTGCCATTAGAATTGCTCCTAAACAACTTTCCTCCTTGCTTGCAAGTGAATTTCAGATATTCATAAATGCAGTTCTTGTCCTTTCGGTCTCCTTTTAGAATTTTACTATCACGTTTGTAAAATTTTACAAAGTTTTCTTTTTTATAAGCACTGAGGGCTTTCATGTAATCACTGTAGCTGTTAAATGTTTTACCAACCTCCATTGTATTGGTTAACTGAACCACCCGCAGGCATATTAATAGAAATTACTAAAACTAGTTAAATTTATTAAGATTCGCGGTAAAATGAAATATAAGTACAAAGAATGTGATAATGGCTTCAGTACACTCTCAAATTTAAGGAAACATGTTAGGAAATTTCATGTTAAAAATCTTATGGATTTGGCCTCTCTTCGTTATAGAGAAAACATTCAGTCATCATCTTTCCGTTGTGATATCTGTATAAAAACATTCAATCAAAGACAAAGCTTGCACCGTCACTTAAAAACGCATAATATCAAAATAGAACAGGAACAAAAACAAGTCAAGGAAATCCAGATGGAAATAACCTGAAAACAGGAAGAAATTCAAGGAAATGTCCACTTTGTGAGTATCATGGTCTGCATAGGAAAGACCTGCTCCACCATTTCAAAGATGTACATCAAATTCCATTAGTTACAAAAAATCTCAGTTTCATTTCAATTGAAGATTTTAACCAATGGAAGGGTAAAGTAGTATGATAATTATTACATAACAATTTTTGAAAAAACTATTTTTTGCAGGGAAAATGAAACAAATTCGAAATTTATTAATAGAAAAACCGAATCATTCAAATCCCATGCTACTACAAATTATGTGTGTCATCGTTCCGGCAACTATGTACCAGAGAGAACAGGCAAAAGGCATATTAAGACCCAAGGAATCAATAATATTCGTGCTTATTGTCCTGCAAATATACTAATACAAATAAGCAACGAAAATGAAATTTCAGTGCAGTATTTGGAAAGTCATGTTGGGCATGCAACTGACATAGGCCACTTACAGCTCACTGCATCAGAAAGGCAGAATTTAGCCATGAAAATTGCTGCTAAAATTCCTTTTGACGACATTTTAGACGAAGTTAGGGAATCTATAACTGATTCGGCATTGAACAGAATTCATCTTGTATCTAAAAAAGATCTTTTTAACTTATGCAGCTCCTCTGTACGTCACTATAATGACGCCATCAGTGTAGAGTCGTGGATTATAGAAATGCAGAGAATTGGAGACCGTATTCTTTATTATACACCCCAGGGAGTAATTTTAAAAGAGCATCCTCAACTTAAATCCGATGACTTCATATTAATTATAATGGCACCTGCGCAATGTGAAATTTTAAAAAGATTTGGCTCTGACTGCATATGCATAGATGGCACACATAGTCTTAATAATTACAATTTTGAACTGCACACTCTGCTTGTTATTGATGATATAAGGGAAGGATTTCCATGTGCATTTCTTTTGTCCAACAGATCGGACACATACGTTTTCACTTTATTTTTCAATGAAATAAAAATAAGAGCTGGGTTAATATCACCACAGATTTTCATGTCAGACCCAGCTGAAAGTTATTTCAATGCATGGCTACAAGTTATGGGAAATCCTGGAAAAAGGTAGTATAATATATAAAAATATATTAATCTATTTATTGGTATAATTTTATTGGGGATTCTGTGCAAATTTCTTCAGACAAATAAGAAAACTCTTTTCTGCTATTTGGCCGAGCTTTCAGAAATGTTGCTAAATAGCAAAAAAGAGTTTTTTTAATTGCCTGAAAAAATTTGGACTGAAACCCCAATAAAATTATATAAACAAATTTATTTCCAGTCAATAATATATTTAATGAAATTGACTGTCTCGACCCTTACTTCGTGGAATATGCTCATATTAGTGTTTTTAAATGAAACTCAAGGTCTCTAGTTAATTCCACAATATAATACAAGTTATTGAAAATTCTAAAAAATTGACAATTGTTTCGATAAATCAATATCATCGTCAGAATGACAGAAGTTACATTTCATTTTATGCCTACCTGATGTTTAGTAGTTATATTTTTGGCTAGACCAAGAAGTAACCTAACTTGTGATTGGCTTAATATATGTTTATAGAAAAAAGAAGAAGATGTGATATTACAAATATTGAAGCTTAGATATTATTAGCCCTATGGTGATATCCTGGATATCATTTTTCCAATTAAGATCAGTATAACTGTGCAATGATATAGAAAACCAGGAAAACTATATCTGCTGATCTTTACAATTATCACTTAATAAGACAGTTTATTAGTGGAGAATTCCCTAGATTTAACTGTTCATTGACAACTTCATATTGTGGGTTTCTTAAATGTCTTCTAATTTCCAGTTCTTCAAGGAAATCCAGTTCTTGTTTCTTTTCACAAATATGCAGCACTTCTAGTTCTGTGTTAGGTGTCAATGAATGATTGGTGTCAAGTAGATGTTTTGCGTAGTGAGATTTATCTGGTTGTTTTAATCTGTAAGCTCGTAAGTGCTCACTGTATCGTATTTCAAAATTCCTAAGGGTCTGACCCAAATAGACAGCATTACATTCTGGACATTTGAGTTTATATATACCTGACTTCTTTAATAGTGGTATTTTTGTTTTTACATTTAACAATTTTGTACTAACGTTACTTTCTATTTTAAAAGAAATTGTTGCATTTGTTGCTGAAGATATTATCTTTGAAATATTATTAGAAATATTTCCTGCATATGTGATGGTTTTATAAGTTTTAATTTCATCAGCTTGTTTAGGATATATTAGTTGTAATGCCACTTTTTTCTCTTTTTTACTAATTAGTTTATTTATCATATCTAATGGATAACCGTTAGATGTTGCTATTTGTCTAATTGTATTAATCTCTCTATCAAAATTACATTTGTTCATAGGAACTGAAAAAGCTCTATGTATCATTGAATTATATGCTGCTAGTCTGTGTGAGACAGGGTGGCCAGAATTGAATGGAATTGTCACATCAGTCTGTGTTGGTTTTCGGTAAATTGAATAATCAAGTACATCATTAACTCTTTGAATTTTTAAATCAAGAAAATTGATTGAGCTATTTTCTTCAATTTCTAATGTAAATTTAATTTTCGGGTGTAAATTATTGATGTGGTTGAAAAACACATCTAATTGTCGCTCACTACCCATAAAACAAGCTAATATGTCATCCACATATCTATACCAAAATAAAATATTTTTCGAAATATTACTTTCAAAGATCTTTCTTTCTAAATTGTCCATAAAAATGTTTGCTAAAATAGGTGATATAGGGCTTCCCATTGGTAAACCTTCATTTTGAATATATATCTTATTGTCAAAAGTGAAATAATTCTGATTAATGCATACATCAAATAAATTAAGTATATCTGATATTATTCCTGGATTAATATTTTTATCTTCTAGTAATTTTCTTACAAGTATTAGACATTCTTTAGGAGGAATTTTAGTAAACATATTAGTTACATCGAACGATATGAGTTTATAGTTATCTTGCAAGTGGATTGATTTCAACTTTTTGATTAGTTCTATTGAATTTCTAATTGAGTACTGAGATTCATATCCGTAAGCATTGAGTATATTGTTGAGCTTTTTTGCCAATATATTATTAGGAGCATTAACATAAGAGACTACAGGTCTAATTGGTTTCGTTATTTTATGTAATTTAACTGTTCCATATAATTGTGGACAATGAGGATTCTTATGTATGATAGACCTCTTTTCGTAATCATTTAAAAGATAATTTGAATTATTAACAATATCCCTTACATTATTAGAATGTAAAAGTTCTTAAAGCAGACCCAACAAAGAAGTTTTCTAATAATGTAAGGGATATTGTTAATAATTCAAATTATCTTTTAAATGATTACGAAAAGAGGTCTATCATACATAAGAATCCTCATTGTCCACAATTATATGGAACAGTTAAATTACATAAAATAACGAAACCAATTAGACCTGTAGTCTCTTATGTTAATGCTCCTAATAATATATTGGCAAAAAAGCTCAACAATATACTCAATGCTTACGGATATGAATCTCAGTACTCAATTAGAAATTCAATAGAACTAATCAAAAAGTTGAAATCAATCCACTTGCAAGATAACTATAAACTCATATCGTTCGATGTAACTAATATGTTTACTAAAATTCCTCCTAAAGAATGTCTAATACTTGTAAGAAAATTACTAGAAGATAAAAATATTAATCCAGGAATAATATCAGATATACTTAATTTATTTGATGTATGCATTAATCAGAATTATTTCACTTTTGACAATAAGATATATATTCAAAATGAAGGTTTACCAATGGGAAGCCCTATATCACCTATTTTAGCAAACATTTTTATGGACAATTTAGAAAGAAAGATCTTTGAAAGTAATATTTCGAAAAATATTTTATTTTGGTATAGATATGTGGATGACATATTAGCTTGTTTTATGGGTAGTGAGCGACAATTAGATGTGTTTTTCAACCACATCAATAATTTACACCCGAAAATTAAATTTACATTAGAAATTGAAGAAAATAGCTCAATCAATTTTCTTGATTTAAAAATTCAAAGAGTTAATGATGTACTTGATTATTCAATTTACCGAAAACCAACACAGACTGATGTGACAATTCCATTCAATTCTGGCCACCCTGTCTCACACAGACTAGCAGCATATAATTCAATGATACATAGAGCTTTTTCAGTTCCTATGAACAAATGTAATTTTGATAGAGAGATTAATACAATTAGACAAATAGCAACATCTAACGGTTATCCATTAGATATGATAAATAAACTAATTAGTAAAAAAGAGAAAAAAGTGGCATTACAACTAATATATCCTAAACAAGCTGATGAAATTAAAACTTATAAAACCATCACATATGCAGGAAATATTTCTAATAATATTTCAAAGATAATATCTTCAGCAACAAATGCAACAATTTCTTTTAAAATAGAAAGTAACGTTAGTACAAAATTGTTAAATGTAAAAACAAAAATACCACTATTAAAGAAGTCAGGTATATATAAACTCAAATGTCCAGAATGTAATGCTGTCTATTTGGGTCAGACCCTTAGGAATTTTGAAATACGATACAGTGAGCACTTACGAGCTTACAGATTAAAACAACCAGATAAATCTCACTACGCAAAACATCTACTTGACACCAATCATTCATTGACACCTAACACAGAACTAGAAGTGCTGCATATTTGTGAAAAGAAACAAGAACTGGATTTCCTTGAAGAACTGGAAATTAGAAGACATTTAAGAAACCCACAATATGAAGTTGTCAATGAACAGTTAAATCTAGGGAATTCTCCACTAATAAACTGTCTTATTAAGTGATAATTGTAAAGATCAGCAGATATAGTTTTCCTGGTTTTCTATATCATTGCACAGTTATACTGATCTTAATTGGAAAAATGATATCCAGGATATCACCATAGGGCTAATAATATCTAAGCTTCAATATTTGTAATATCACATCTTCTTCTTTTTTCTATAAACATATATTAAGCCAATCACAAGTTAGGTTACTTCTTGGTCTAGCCAAAAATATAACTACTAAACATCAGGTAGGCATAAAATGAAATGTAACTTCTGTCATTCTGACGATGATATTGATTTATCGAAACAATTGTCAATTTTTTAGAATTTTCAATAACTTGTATTATATTGTGGAATTAACTAGAGACCTTGAGTTTCATTTAAAAACACTAATAATATATTTAGCTATATAATGCGTATTTTAAATATAAATTTAATTCTAAATAGTGCTTGACTATTTTCAATATTAAAATTAAATTAAATAAAACAATAATTTATATTTAGACTCTTCTGTACTTGGCATATTGATCGAGCTTGGCGGACAAATTTGCCAAAAGTTAAGGGGAAGGAAAAGCAGGTTGTTTTTGAAATACTTTTTTCTTTCAATATTCTTAATGAACCTTTTTCTAGGTTATGATCTACAAGCAATTAAGAACACTGTTACAGGAGAGATACGCAATAGCCTTTGAAAGAATTCTCCACCAATTCTGTAACAATCTGTCAAATCCAGACACCAAAGATTTTATAATTTAATTTAAGAAAAATTATCAAGTAAATTGCAGGAATTGGGCATATTGCTATAGATTGCATTCAGGGCTCAATACAAATATGCATCTCGAAAGGATGCATAGGACAATTAAGTATGTCTATTTGGGTGGAAAGAAAGTAAAAATACTTGACAAAAGTATTGCAGCATTAATGCGATTTGTTAGAGACAAACTTATTGACAGACTCACTGTCGTTAATAAAGGAAAAATATCTAATAAATTGAAGAATATACGCGATCGACATAAGAATGTTGAAAACACGGATTCGTCATCAATTTTGAGTACTGAACGTGGCTGGGAAATACCATCATCAACCAGCAGTGAAATCTATTTTATTCAAGAAGTAAGAGGGTCTTGTACTTGTCAATTAACTTGCTCAGAGTGCAATATTTGCATTCACAAATACAGTTGTTTCTGTCTGGATTCATCAATAAAATTTAATATGTGCAAACATATACATTTACTTGCCCACTACAAAAAGGAAAATGACAATAGTCATGAAAATTCAATAACTTCTACCAAAGGTATGTTTGTAATAATTATATTTTTATTTTCAATTTTCTTTATTTTTTTCACAGCACATTTTTTAAACTTTTAGATACTATGGAAGATGAAAACAATTTATTTATTGATTGTGACGAAATGAATAATGAGTCAGAGATTATCTTTCAGCAGCTATCAAAGAAACAAAAAACATGTTTATCAGTGCAGGATAGACAAGTTAAAATAATGGCAAAATTCCAACAAATACTTTACGGCGACATGTCTACCGAAAAATTGAACATTATTGAAAAAATGGTCGATTCTCTTCCACCTACACTGGCTGCTACAGATTATTTGAAAGAAATAGTGTTACCATCATGTAATAAGCAGATTGTCCACAATGAGAATATAATTGCCCAGAGACGATTATGGTCAACAAAGAAAAAAGTCAAGAAGTCGAATCCTATTAAAAAACTACAACTATGGAAGCTCAAAAAATTGCTTTAAATATTTTGTTAACTGATGATAATAATAATTCCAAATAATAAAATACAATATATATTTATCATTTTAATCATTTCATTTATAGGTACATAGGTACCTATCTATTACCTATTACACAGTGTGTTTCTTCTTTATCAAAGGTCATAGACAATTCAATTCAATTTATTGCAATTAACACATTAAGTACAAAGAAATATAGGTAAATACAAAATTAGAACTAAGTATAAAATTTCACATAATTCAAAAATTTGGTACCTACCTAAGAGGTCTGTATAAATAACCTTTACGCACCATTTGTTACATAAAATGAAATTAATTTATCATAGCTAGGCTTTTGACTATTTAGTACTTAGAAACAGAATAAAAGTAGATAAATATTTAGAAATATATAATAACAGAAACAATTACATTTAACAATAACAAAGTTTAGGTTTGAGTGGTTTGTATTTAAATAAATAAGGACACACTTTTAGATGCACCACATATTCAATCAGAGTTCAGTAAGAAATTCACAGTAATTTTCTACTTTAATTTCTCTGTTTAGCAGAAACCGAGATTATATTGACTAGACTCCAATCTAAACAGTACCATAACCTAATAACGAATCCAAAACGACCCAAACAAACCTTTAATTGCCCATAGAGTAGTTCTGATTTTCGCCGATCTGTCGCTGCGATCTTTTATCAGTCACCTATCGTTCATCTTCGGGATCGATGCTGCGTGACCGGCTAGATGCTAGTGATAACCAACGAGGCTCTGACAACCGAACGATTGCCGGGATAAACAATCCTACGCTTACTGGCCAACAGCTTCGGGTGGAGGAGGTAGTAAGTAGCTTTTGTCCTGGAGTAGAGAAATCGGCTCCAAAGGCGGAGGAATCAGAAAATGATCAACGGCATAAGGATCTGGTAGGCAAATGGGAATCCAACACATTAAAGACTCATTAGAGTTTATTCTTTAGGGTTAGGAAAATAACATCTTTTTAAAACTCACTGGGATAACATATATTTATAAACTACCAACACAGATTATTGACACACAATACATACGTTTGTACTATTAAAAATAAAAATGAATCATTCCTCAAAGTGTTCAACTTTTCTATTTATAGGAAGTATTAAAGCAAACACAGTCAGTGCCCCGTATTCTTGACCTTGTAGGTCGTACGAATACGAGATTTACAAAACGGACGTGTTTTGTTAACTATTTCACTTGTCCTTATTAGTTCGCTGGCCGCTATCAATATTTGAAATTATTATTTACATAAATCTAACAATGTCTTTTCTTTTAATAATATGTCTTTTTGGGATCATCACATTCTGTATATTACTCTGGAACAGCAAACAACATTTACCAACATGGAGTTGGATTTATACTGCACAAACAAATTGCAACGTGTGTTACCAACTTTGTGCCAATATCAGAGAAGACAGCTCTTCTACAAATTAATGCAAGGCCCGTGAATGTTAATCTCATCCAAATTTATGCTCCTACTACAGACTACAGCAACGAGGAAGTAGACCAGTTCTACAAGCAAATATCAGATATAATCAAAACGTTGCCACAGCATGATGTAAATATCATTATGGGTGATTTCAATGCCAAGCTTGGGAAAAATGTGAGACCACTCTTAAAAATCAGTGATGGCAATAGCTCTCATTTCCAAATCAATTTTAGGTACAGCGTTATTAAAATAGAGCAACAAAAAAATCCGCACCGTATGTGGTATTGCAATTGGAAATATCTCTCTAATGTGAATCGTTCACGCTACACTGATAAAATAGTAAATTTATTTTAAATAGCAGCATAACTTTTGAACAACTAGAGATGGAGTGAAAATATTGAAGTGAAAATTAAGCAGAAAATAATATTTTCTAATGATCAGTGTAAAAGAGTTTTTCTACGTAAATGTCAGCAATGAGATAAATAAAAACATTTTTTTTAGTTTCTATATAGACAAAAAAATATTTAAGCTTTCACTGATATTTCGAATGGTGGTTGTAAAAAACAGTATTTGAAGACACCTTGTCCAGCTGTGGAAACCACCTGCTTTTTTGAAGATATTTGCATTTTCGATATCATCGAACAGAAAGATTAAAAGTCATCAAGATAAAAATGATTAACTTTAGTACATTTCAAAGAGCGTGAATGAATTAGAACAGGTGGGGGGTTTGACATTTATAAAAATAAAGACGAAAGAAATTGTCACTATAAAAAAATTAGAATTATTATTAGACTAATGATGTAGTACTAATTTTTTCAAAATATACCATTAAATATGGTAAAGTTATTAAGATACATATTTTAAAAGTCATTATATAAGCTAGAAAGTTTTTCATTTTTTGAATAACGTAACATTAATACATCTGAGTATCTCTAGATTATCGCTAACACCTAGAGCTAGCCTGAAGTTAAAATGTTCTACTCAAGACAACATGAATGATAGAACCCAACATTCTTTTTACTGATTCCTCACAAAAGATTTTTTAATTCTTTTAATAACATTTTTTCGTAAAAATGAACAAAAAAATGGATTACTCGTATTAAAATACATGATACTGCATAATTTTTTTCTGTAAACCAAAATTACCAGTTTTGTAAAATTTTGAAAATTGTTTTACATGCTTCCATAAAAAATTCTATAATTCCGAAACTATATTATATATGGATTCCATTCTTACGTCATTCGATAGAGGAAAAATGCAACTTGATATTTGATATCTTTCATTTCATATTTGTGGAAAATATACAGGGTTAAAGTTGGAGTAAAAAATTTTGTGAAAATTACCTTAATATAATTTGTAGTAACTACATAATGGAATGGAAATACTGCAATTGGTGAAAATCGAAATACTAGTATGAAAAAAATACAGCAACTTTCCATCGATAATACAAACAGAGTTATAAAACATCAAAGTTGAACTTTTTTTTTAAATTTCCGATTCCGAATATTTATTATTAAGCAAAAATAGCTGGAAGTGTGAGGTCCCCACTTCGCTGCGCGAAGGATAAAGTCAGAACGCATTCGGAGGGAAAAGGATACCCAAGGCGCTTAACAATTTCTGCCGATATTGGTACAATCCAGTGCACAATTAATATAGAAATTGTTTACATATAAAATTAAGGCGATAAAAACTAGGAAATTTCTTTGTGTTGTGTATTTATTTATATAATTTGGAAAAAAATGTAATACAACGTAACAAGAATATTGAAATAAACATGTATACTTGTCAGTATAGATAAATTTCACTATTCCACGATGATATTTAATCGTGGAATAGTAAAATTTCTTTGTACCAATAAAAGTATTACCTCACGTTCATATTATTTCAGATACATCAGGCTCTGAATCTCAGATGGTTTCATCAGTTCCACATTCACTGTCACTATTAGATCCTAGAGTTATTGTTATGACATCAACAACTAAATCAAAAGCAGGCTCCTTTGCCATATAATCTTGTTCAATTTTTTTTTTAAATGTTCACACCTAGTTTTCCACTCTTCTATCGAAAATGAATAAAATAATTCGTCACACAAACTTTGTATGTGTTTAAAATTAAAAGTTACATTTTTATCAGCTACGTATTGCTTCATAGAAGACCAAGTAAATCTAAATACTTTCTATGCGGATTTAATAAATCTTAGAGCAAAACTACCTATATGTGTAAACCAAATTGTATTCAGCAACAACATTAATATTTTATATTGTCTTTATAATCACCTGAAAAGGTGCAAAATGAAATTGTAAAACCTGATACTAACATAAATACATTGTAAGCAATTTTGCGAGTAAATATCCTGTAAGTGCGTCGATGAAAAAAAAAATGGAAAAAAATGAAAAAAAAGGAAAAAAAAAAGATTTTTAGAAAGAAAAAAGAGAAAAAAGAAAAAGAAAGAAAAAAGGAAAATAAAAATAAAAAAAAATAGAAATAGATGCACAAGTACTAACAACATACGTAACATACTAACACAGAGAAGGTATATCTGCAAATGTTCATTGTTTACAAGAAAACCTTGTTTTTACATACTAACATAATTCTTTACAAGAAAACTTTGTTTAATAACTCGTCCGTAAAAACGGATTACAAATTAAATCTCGCTAATTGGTCTCTGCCAAAGCCACCCAACTACTTAAAAAAAAACTCTATTGGATTTAAATTCGGATGATATGGAGATAATCGTAAAATGGAATGTCCTTTATCTGTAAGAATTTTATCGATTTCGTATATTTTGTACCGAGGTTTGTGTTACTTTATAAGATTGTATAAATCTGCTTTTAGCATATCAGCCGTAAATCCAATATTTCGCTTTGTCAACCAATGCCACATTTCGCCTTTTCTGCAAGAGAAATTTGGTACCTTTTCACTCTGTACATTATGATAAAGTGCGTTGTCGATCACTAAAACGCTATTTGGTGGTAAATTTGCAACCACTTTTTGTAGTTCTCGTCATTCATGGCATTGTGATAATCTCCGGTTTTATCGCTAGATTTGTATCTAAGGTAAGCATTTTTCACAAAACCATTTTCACCTCCAGCATGTACTATCATTAGCATATCTCCCTTTGATACTGGTTTATGTAACTCCTCGTTCGAACTATCCGACCAGATCTTTTGATTACTATGACACGAATGGATATACGTTTCGTCCATATATATAATTGGTCTATTTTCATCTCTATTACGTTTAATACTTCGTAAGAAGTTAAGTCTCATATGTCTAATTTCGGGTTTTTCCATTAACAACTTCCTATTTGTTCTAGTTTTTCGCCAACGGAATCACATTTTTTAATAACATGCGGGTACCTGTATAATTATACTCATCTATAAATTCTCGATGAATACGCTTCAAAGTTGGAACTTGTTTTTCTGTGATATAAAAATTGGTAATATACCTTCGGAGTATCAAAATAATCTAGACAGGTTTTTGAAGCGCTCTTTTTCTCTTTTGGTTAGGTGTTTCAAACGACGAGCATTCACCGTCTTCAACTACCATCATTTCACGTGAAATTTGTTGTACACTACCTAAACTGACTCCTGTTGCCAATACCTCATGCTCCTGGACTTTTTTAAAATCTTTCAATGGCCCGTTATTTTTCGTCTCTCTTCTAATAAAAGGTATAACATTTGCTACCACTTCCCGAGTTTGTCCATTTAAAACTTTTCCTTTCAACTTCGACTGAAATTCCATTTTTATTCACCGCAATAACTTTTTCGCAGACTATACCTAGTTCTGTACTTGTTAAAGTTTAATCATAAACTGTGTTATCTCCTAGATTTTGGTCATTTACGAACTTAGCCTCAGTTTTTACGTTCTGAACCTACATACGTAATTTCACTGAAAAATTACGATGGAGAACAAGGGTTGCAACGTCACCCCCAAAAACTAAAATAAACTGTAACTTCCAAAGGAAACGAGAAACTAAGTTTTATATTTAGAGGGTAGAAAGACTATAAGGTATTGAACGCACTGTTCAAAGGAAATTCGCTAAGGATGGGGAACAAGGGTTGAAACGTCACCCCAAAAATTAAAATAAATTGTAACTTCCAAAGGAAACGAGATGCCAAGTTAATATATGGAGGGTAGAGTTAATATTTTTGGAGGGTAGAAGGATTATAATGTTAAAAACACACAGTTCAAAGGAAATTTGCTTACGACGGGGAACAATGGTTGAAACGTAACACCTAAAACTAAAATAAATTGTAACTTCCAAAGGAAACGAAAAGCCAAGTTAATATTTGGAGGGTAGAACGATTATAATGTATTAAACGCACTATCCAAAGGAAATTAGCTTACGATGAGGAACAAGAAACGCCACCCTTTAAACTAAAATAAATTGTAACTTCCAAAGGAAACGAGAAGCCAAGCTAATATTTAAAGGGTAAAAGGATTATAATGTTGAAAACACACTGTTTGATGGAAATTTGCTTATGATTGGGAACAAGGGTTGAACCGTCACACTTAAAACTGAAATAAATTGTTACTTCCAGAGGAAACAAGAAACCAAGTTAATATTTGGAAGGATTATAATGTAGAAAACACACTGTTCAAAAGAAATTTGCTTACGATGGGGAAACGTCCTTTGGAAGATACAATTTATTTTAGTTTTAGAGGTGACGTTTCAACCCTTGTTCCCAACCGTAAGCAAATTTACTTTGAACTGTGTGTTTTTAACTTTATGATATCATTCTACTCTCCAAATATAAAATTGGCTTCTCGGTTCCATTGGAAGTTACAATTTATTTTAGTTTTGGCAGCGCCGTTTCAGCCCTTATTCCCCATCGTAAGTAAATTTCCTTTGAACAGTACGTTTAATATATTATAGTCCTTCTACCCTCCAAATATAAACTTTCCTTTCCTTCGAAGAACGGTCAGGCCAATAAGTCGAAATTATTGAAATTTCGACTAAAAGCAGGTGTTGTTGAAAATCGAAATTTATGTTTCATATAGACACCTCGTATTTTATGAAATTATATTCATTTCATTTCATACGACTAATACGGTCGCATTTATCTGAGGTGTTGGTTCGCAACTGAAAGTGAAGATGGCGCCAGCTGACTACTTCTCGGTTGTGTAACTACACGAGTCAAGAGAGGTTGCCGGAGGACGTAATATTCAGTTCGGATTAGAGACTCTGAACTGGAAGGCATTACGGAACTCTTGAAGAGACCCAAGAAGGTCGAAACGCGTCAGTGTACTATGCCCTTCTGCTATCAGTTGCGAATCACCACAGATGTTCGTATCGGCAAAATGGCCGATGGCCGATCGACGTCACGGTTTTCGAAGGGGATATAATTCAATATTCTGCGTGGTATTAGCCAGGAATGTAGGAGTGTAGTTGTTTTTTGCTTCGAACGGAAATTTATATATATATATATATATATATATATTGCGACGATATTTTTCTTTTATTGTAATATAAATTTAAAAATGTATGATGAAATTTTGTTTAATGTCAATGTCAAATTATGAATTGTCACACTTGGGATTTAACAAACAGTTTATTTTATTAAATTTGAATTTCTTTATGAATTTATGCGCTCCGGCTATATAATAATTTTTACTATAGATTTAAATTTTATTTTTATGTAACTTTATCTTATTTGAGATCTTTTTGCTTCCGCTCTCTAGGCGTACAGGTTCAATATATCAACTTTCCAGACCTGTGGCCTCCAACTGTGTCAGACATTCACAATTTTAATAGACAACAAACTATTACAGAAAAACAAAGTAATCAATTCCAAAATACGTTTATTGATTTGTTAAGTTTGTAATTTTTGAAGAATGAATTATCAAATTTAGGTCAACAATAAATATACATGAGAAACTAATGATATGTTAATATTGGACGTAGTAGATTGAATGCATTCTCTTTACAAAAATAAAAGAGAAGAAAGTTAACCTATAAATCTACAATGATGAATACTACAACAAAAAAAACGAAGTTATGTCAAATAAAGTCTTTGTACTGTTTCTAATTTTTGTAAAATTAAATACTAAACATATAGGTTCTATAGTAAGTAAATCGTTTACTATATTTATTACTATTTGTTCATTTATTTTAAACTTTCAAGTCAATATGATGATATTCCCATAGACAAAATATTTATAAAGATTGCTAAAGATATTATCTTTGAAATATTATTAGAAATATTACCTACATATGTGATGGGTTTATAATTTTTTATTTCTTCAGTTTGTTTAGTCGTAATTCCACTTTTAAAAACATTCAACTTACAAGATAACTCCAAATTCATTTCATTTGATGTCACCAATATGTTCACTGAAATTCCTCCTAAAGAATATCTAACACTTGTAAGAAAATTACTAGAAGATAAAAATATTAATCCAGGAATAATATCAGATATACTCAATTTATTTGATGTATGTATTAATCAGAATTATTTCACTTTTGACAATAAGATATATGTTCAAATTGAAGGTTCACTAATGGGAAGTCCCATATCACCAATTTTGGCAAACATTTTTATGGACAGTTTAGAAAAAATATCTTTGAAAGTAATATTTCAACAAATATCTTATTTTGGTATAGATATATAGATGGCATAATTGCTTGTTTTACAATTAGATGTATTTTTTAACCATATGAATAATTTACATCCAAAAATTAAATTTACATTAGAAGTTGAAGAAAAGAACTCAATTTTCTTGATTTAAAAATTCAAAGAGTTAATAATAATAATAGTACTTGATTACCAATTTACAGAAAACCAACACACACTGATGTAACTATTCCATATAATTCCAATCATCCCATGTCACATAAATTAGCATCATATAACTCAATAATACATAAAACATTTTCAGTTCCTATGAACAAATGTAATTTTCATACAGAAATTGATACAACGGTTATCGATTACATATGATAAATTTATAAATTAATAAAAAAAGGAAAAAGTGGCATTACAACTAATATATCCTAAATAAATGAAAATTTATAAAACCATCACACATGCAGGTAATATTTCTAATAATATTTCTAAGATAACATCTTTAGCAACAAATACAACAATTTCTTTTAAAACAGAAAGTAAAGTGAGTATAAAATTGTTACATTTAAAAACAAAAATATCCCCATTAAAGAAGTCTGTATTATATAAACTTAAATGTCCAGAATGTATTGCTGTCTTTTTGGATCAAACCCTTAGAAAATTTGAAATCGGATACAGTGAACACTTACGTGTATACTGATTAAAACTACTACATATTTGTGATAACAGACAAGAACTGGATATCATTGAAGAATTGGAAATTAGAAGACACTTAAGAAACCTACAATATAAAGTCGTCAATGAACAGATAAATCTAGGGAATTCTCCGCTTTTAAGCTATCTTCTTAAGTTATAATTGTAAAGATCAGCAGATATACTTTTTCTGGTTTTTTATATCATTGCACAGTTATACTGATCTTAAATGGGAAAAAGATATCCAGGTTATCTCTATAGGGCTAATGATATCTAAGCTTTAATATTTGTAATAGCATTCATTCATTCATATATAAGTCAATCACAAGGTCTAGTCAAAAATAATTATTAAACATCAGGTAGGCATCAAATGAAATGTAACTTCTGTCATTCTGACGATGTTATTTAAGTAATATCGAAACAACTGTCAATTTCTTACATTTTTTCAATGTATTGTGGCATTATCTAGAAACAGTTAGTTTCATTTAAAGCAGTAAGTCAAACTCAAATTTGGTAAAAAAAATATCTTGTATACATCAAGATCCTCGCTATTTTCGGTTATAGGGTGTTCAAATGTTCACTATATCTAAATTTTATAACGTTTCAACGAACCTTACAACTGATAGTTTATTTACTAAATTTAGTAACATCATAACATTCAGTTATTTACACTTTCTACAACCTTCTTTACGTAAAAATATGCTTCAACAAATAAATAGAAATTATTTGCGGTCCATCAAACATATCGAAGTATTTTTTGGACAATGAATCCTTTCACCTGTATTCTAATACCTAAATCTGACCCACTATAATAATTATTAGAACCTGCCGCCGCACCTGCTTGTATCTCAAACACCCCTATATTCTTACGGATTTTATTTAGGTCGTTTTACGATTTGTAAAGTGTAAAATTAGTTGGGTAACGGCCATTCTACATACAGGGACTGATCATTTAAGAAGTGAAGAACCAATAAGAGACTATTAAGAAAATTTAAAAAAAGAGAAGGACGGTTTTTCCGTATTTTTTTCTTCAAATTAAATTTTCCATAGTTCTATAAATAATTTTCCCCAGCGAGCGTAAGAAATGATCTCAGGACTATTGCGAGACGAGCGAAGCGAGGCGAGCAACAGACGAGTCCAACAAAGTAGTATTTCAGCCGCGGCGTACACAACATTTTTTTTTATAATTCGCGTATAAAAGAGACTTCATTATAACATTGTTTACAGTGTCACAATGAAGCTCTTTGGACACTGTTATAGTAATTTTTAGTGTACAGTTGGTTATTGAATCTAGTTATATTACTTTTCCGCCCAACCTTTTTATATGGTTTACCCCAAAAAAAGTTGGAATTTTGAAAAATTTTTTTTTTAATATTTTTACGTTTTCCATCAACATCAACACGAAAAAACGGTTTTTAGAAAAAAAATCCTGTGTGTATGTCGTCGTCGTCGTCGTCGTCGTTGTCGTCGGCCACTTTTCCGTACATGTCTTGTTAGCACGATACAGCCTCCGGAGTACAATAAGTCAGCAATTGTATCATTGAATATTGTTAAGGACATGTCACAGATGATCCCTATTGATTTTCAGTTCACCAGAGCCAGTACCACGAGTGCTATGGTACTTGAAGTACGACATTTTGTATTTTTTTGAGAAATTTCAGTTTGTTAGCACGATACAGCCTCCGGAGTTCAACAAGTCATCAATTTTATGATTGACTATTATTCAAGGCATCTCACTGATGAACCCTATTGATTTTCATTTCACCGGAGCCAATACAACAGGTGCTACAGTACTTTAAGTACGAAATTTTTGTCATTTTTGGAGAAGTTTCAGTTTGTTAGCACGATAAAGCCTCCGGAGTACATACAAGTGACCAATTTTATGATTGGATATTATTCAGAGCGTCTCAAAGATGAACCCTATTGATATTCAACTCAGTAAAGCCAGTACAACGGGTGCTATGGAACTTGAAGTACCAAATTTTCGTCATTTTTGGAGAATTCTCAGTTTGTTAGCACGATACAGCCTCCAGAGAGTATATGATTGATCAATTTTATGATGGAATATTGTTCAAGGTGTCTCACAGATGTACTCTATTGATTTTCAGTTGACTAGAGCGAGTACAGGGGGTCCTATAAATCCAGATATACTGAATTTTTGGTTATTTTTGGAGAAATTTCGGTTTGTTAGCACGATACATCCCCCGAAGTGTGTACAAGTAACAATTTTATGATAGAATATGAAAAGTTAGTTTTAATCCTTAAAACCGTTTATTTTTATTTGACATTTGACTTTAACCTTGACACAAATTATAAATAAAATGGTCTAGCGTTGTTCTAGCTAGCAAACTACTATATTAAAGGTAAATTAGAATGATTTATATATTAAAAATGTTAACGAATAAAGTACGCTAACGTTTATTTATCAATGATTTGTCAATTGTTTATTTCTATATTGTATAGGATCAATATATAGGTATACAAAAGATGTATTACAGAAATAATTATGTTCACGATATAATATAAATAGATCGCAAGAGCATATACGAAGAAGCTCTTTCATAAACAAATAATCATCCTCTTTTTGCTTAAATGAAAGTTTGTTTACAATTTACACAATTATTTGGTTATAATAATATGTCAAAAGTCAGAAGTGCTGAATAAAACCATCTGTGATCTGACCAATTAGGAATCTACAGAATTGACAACTTAAATTCAAACCACTCCTCCAAGTTTGAAAACAGGGATTATATGAAATTCTATTTTATTCAAATAACTAAACAAATGCGAATTATAAAAAATGTTCTGTAAAACTTGTGTCACAAATGACTTTCTGTAGTACTCGTGATTTGCACAACTCACCGCTTCGCGGTTCGTTGTGCAAACTTCACTCGTACTACAAAACTAGTTATTGTGACACTTGTTTCACAAATAACTATTAGACGACGCATAAGATCCAAAACAGTTGGCGTGCATCCGAATAACTCTTCATCGCTGATGTTTTCTTCTTCATCATCATTCATTGTTATTTATTAATTTAGACAAAACTTCGGATGAAACAAATAATTTCAGAAAATTAAAAATTTAAGGTTATGCAAAATCATCGAAGTGAAATTGTCAACTGTCAACATTGAAGTGGCTAGAGTCACAGTTAAGGAAGTTAAAGTTGTCTACTCCAGAGCGTCCCGAAAGTGTTTTGCAGTACGGAACTGTCACTTTCACTACATGGAACACTCAAAACGCAACTTTCAGTATGTAAATGAATACAGAACGAGCAACTTTCAGATGGCGTCGTCTAAAAAAGAAATTGTTGTATCTGTTGCAAAACATATCAGAGACATAAAGCAATTTTCAAAATACATCACTTATCCTTATCCGTATACGTAACGTAACGGAGATACGTGACTAATGAAAAAAGGTGTTCGAATTTGGTTTTAATTACCAAATTCTCCCGTGATTTTATTTCAATTTCCCCTGTATACTACATTTCGAATATTATGCTCAAAACATATAACTAAATATATCCTTATTTTGAACATTTAATATTTCTTTACATCACCAAAAAAGTCATTTAAAGTTACTAACACCCAAGAAAAACAGATAAATATCGTTTTCTGAAATTCCACTGAATATATCAAAGTACCCGACATCTTATCTCTTCATAAAAACGCTCTTCCAAACCCTGTTATCTGTATCTACGAAACAGTTTCAAGCCCCAAAAAAAACATATCTCTAACTGCCAATTTCACTTGTTGTTTGAACGTTACATTTTAAAATTCTTTTATCCCATTGGCTAGATTCTAATATTTTGCACATTCCTCGTACCTACGTCAGCCTACGTATAAATACGAACCAACCTCATTCTTACCCACTTCCCAGCAGTCACTCATACTTCATCCTTCGTTCCCTCTTTCATCACGTAACGCGATACAACAAGGTACTTCACTTCGTAAAATCACCCGGATTTTGATACCGGAAACAAACATGTGTACTTAGTTCTTTATTCGTTTAACAAATTATCATAGTATGTGCAAAATACTCTCAATTATCGCGTGTATATAAGTGAATTCTTAATTGTTACGCAACGATACCTAAAATTATACATTCATAACAATATAAAACCTAAAGTTATATAAGTGTTTAACTTCATTCTACGGTTCATCCTTACATCAGTGGAAAACAGCCGTAGTGGTCCTTCGATTACACCTGAAACCAGATAACCTGCATTCCATCTAATTAACCCAAAGAAAAAAGGGTTAATTTAGAACAAAAGGTATAAAGCAAATGCGTTCGTAACGTAACCATTTCTTGGGTTTTAATTTCTAATCTAAAATATATTCCATCTGCTTGGATCTTCGTAGGAATTGTGCCCCGATATCTTCCTCAACAAAATAATGTCGTCATTGCCACTGTAAAAAAGTCATTTTCGTTTTAAATCCATTATTCTATATCAAATAAGTAGTTTGTTATGTTCATTAAAAGTAAGGTTATGATTTTTGAGCATACAACATCACTTTTGTCGTTTGGCCATTGAAAACGCGAACATAGAACATAAGAATGGAATACTGTACGTTATAGACCGGGCGCTGGATGGAGTTGAGTGTGCAAAATGTGAGGACCGCATACGGTGTATGGTTTTGAACTCAGAAAAGCATGCAGATTTTGATTCTGGATGTTGCCAGGAGCCATATTGGTCCACTTTTTTACACCCCACCCCCTTGGACATCTAGTAAATGGACTGAACTTTGATATCATTATAACGATTGTTTTAGTGAGAATATCCAATTGATTTTTATGATTAAAGATACTTACAGCTAGTCAAGTGAAAAGACAACAGGAAAATTAAAAATAAAAACAATTATTATTGATAAAAAAAATTTTAATTCAAAAAAATAAAATTTTAATATATTATAAATGAAAAAATGATAATTATCAATCTTTTTTATTCTGACAATCGTTATTTATGCATTTGCATAAAGAAATACAATAAATATGTAATTTTTTACAGGAGAAAGCCATTGTTTTACAATTGGATGCACATTTACACGGTTGAATCAACAATTCCGGCAGTGGTTGCTTGGTCATTTGTCGTGGGTACAAATTACCATCCTTACTTTCATAGCCTAAGAAGGTGTAATCAATTGGCTGTAGTTGAGTTTTGTCAGCATGTATCCATACATATGTTTGTGCTGAAGCTCTTAATACATGTAAATGTAGAGCATCTGATGTGCAAATAACTTTTAATAAATTTAAGCCGAAACCGATATTTTGGGAAATTAACTTATACCGAAGTTCATCAGCTGTTAAGTTTTTTCTTGAAAAAATATAGGTGCAAATGTTTTCCAACTCTTTTAGCTGTTCGACACTTAGGTATGGATTTCCCAAATGCTTTAGAGCTTCTTGTACAAAATCCAACGATGCAGCCTTTAAAGCATTTTTTTGCGAGCCAAATCTGCTAGTCGAATCGCAACCACTCAAATTGTAAGTTGTTTTGACTATTATTTAATAAGCAGCTACTGTCCTTATAATCCGGTACTGAAGGCTGCATATTTTCTTGGAAATGAAGAATTTCTTAACAGTTTAAAAATGTTAAATCCAACTCGTTCAACTCTACTGTAGGCTTCATTTTAATAAAATTAAATTCATTGTCAGTGGGTTTTTCTTGTTGATATATCACCATAGCTGTAACACGGATCGAGTCTTTCCCACTTAATGTTTCTTCGTTGAAATCATTGTTATCTATAGCTCCATGAAGAAATGACGATGAATGTCGAACTATATTTTTAGGAATAAGCAATTTTTTGTCTATATCTTCACACACAAATGACGTTGTTACTTCGTTATCGAGGTTTTTTAATGCTTTGCAATTGATGTTGATATATCACCATAGCTGTAACACGGGTCGAGTCTTTCCCACTTAATGTTTCTTCGTTGAAATCATTGTTATCTATAGCTCCATGAAGAAATTACGACGAATCTCGAACAATATTTTTAGGAATAAGCAATTTTTTGTCTATATCTTCACACACAATTGACGTTGTTACTTCGTTATCGAGGTTTTTTAATGCTTTGCAATTGATGCAATGCCCACATTTATTCAATATAACGATTAATTGTTTCGATCGAGTCAAATGATGTACAGATTGAGCTAAAGCTATATGTTTTGGAGTCTGTTTTCCAGTAATTGTGTAATACACATCATAAAACACTGATAACGCTCGACGATTATAATTCTCACTTAATTTATTATTCTTTGCACTGAACAATGCTTGCATAAACATTTGCCAAGTATTCGGTAATTGACCTTTTTGTAAAAATTGTTCAATTAAAATTTCATCACATAAATATCCATCTGGTATTATTTTAGTATTTAATATTTCTTTTCGGAGTTGTTTAGCTACTTGAACAGTGTAGTTTGTTGTTGAATTTACGGTACCCATATATTCAATGACTTCACCCAATGGTATATTGCCCATAAACACCAATGATGATTTTGATCTGTCACTCGGATATGAAAATAGAACATTTTCACCATACTTATCAATGAGCAGTGATTTCATAACGCGATTTTCTACAATTGCATCTTCTATTTTAGTGAGTTCAGCTAGTCGCTTGGCCAAGAATGACACTTCAAAAGAGTGAGATGTTAATTGATATTTCAGCTCATCAATCAGCTTTTCAAATGCCTCTATAAGTATGTCATGTGATATTTTAATTGAAGGTCTGCCTGCTGTATTGTCAGAATTTCTTGGTAGTCGCAGATAATCACGATAACAATGTTTATGATACCTCACTTCCATTGCAAATAAATCAGCTGGTTGTTCGCAAGTGCCAATTTTTGTGAAAACATCATCTTGTTTTTTTCGAGCAATATTTAAAATTTGTTCCGTTGCTGAAATGTCAGAACATAAAAAAAGAGTTTTGTTCTTATTTCTTGTTTGTTTACCACAGATTAAACATTTCTGTTTCGTATCAAGTTTTAATTCACTTCTTGATGACCGACGAATACGTTGGCTACCTGAAACATTTGCTTCTGTAGAGGAGGTGGAAGTAGAGGCATTCTCCTGCTTTAGTAATGCTAATTCTCGACGCCTTATTTTCTCTTCACTAATATAAGTTGCAATACAAGCTCGATGCCAGGAACAATTGTGTGCAGTAAAGTCTGTGTCCTGTATCACTTTCTATTTTCTTACTAATATCATCTTTTCTGCGATCCGCTGCTTTTTTAATACTAATAAACGTTTGTGGTTTTGGATTCTTCACTAAATCACCCGTTTTATCACAAAACAAACACGACAATTCATTTATCTTTCGCTTCTTCACATTTATCACTTGTAGTGACATTGTCCGCGCTTTTATTTAAATAAATAACACTAATAAAACAGTCGACTGCGAAAAAACTTAAAAATTATTACTTAAATACGCAAAAATAAACCGTTATGGGCTACAAATTCTTTTCTACTGACTACTCCAAGTAGTGATGTGTCGTTCCGGCCGGACTCGGTACAAAGGAACGAATCCGGGGTAGGATCGATTTGGATCGAATCCAATAATTCAATGAGAGTCGTTCCGAGGAACGAATACACGAGGCAGATCACGGGTCAGTTGAGTTTGGTTAACGGCTGGCAACACTGGTAAGATTGCACGTCGGCAATGCGCCGATTCAGAGGTGCTGGTGGAAGGCGGCACTTTATTACTTATTTTTTGTTTTGTTGTTACAAGCCGCTTTTTTTGGTATTGGTTCGACATTTCGGTATCTCTTATCTCTTCATCTTTTTTGGGACAAGTAAAAAACTTTTCAGATATATGTTTATTGCATTTACAATTCGCCGAACTTCTGGTCCTAGGATTTTGAATTAAATTTTAGTACTTCGGTGTTCAGGGCCCGTTTAAATTGAATTTGCTGTGGTTTTCACTCTGATTTTGAGTTCACTATTGAGATTTTTTTGTGTGTTTTTACTGTACAGTTGAAGTCTGCAATATTGTTTCTTAAATAATGAATAGAAAGCGTAGTGATATTTGGAACTACTTCAATGTGGCGAATGAAAGCAGTGCAAAATGCTCTTTTTGTAGTGGTACTTTTTCATACAAAAATGGCGCAACAGCTAATTTAACTAGACATTTAAAGAGAAAACATCCAACATCATTAATAGGTCCATCCACTTCAGCAACGTCTACGACTAGTGACTCTACATCTGCCAATGAAATTAACGTTATTGACGGTGAGTCTACCGCTTACACGACTTCTACTAAAAACACTGCCAGCAATGATAATAACATAGAAGACATTCCAAACCCAAAAAGGAAATGCCAATTAACATTATCTAACTTCATGAAGCGACCATTGCCTTTACAAATTTCAAAAAAATTGGATGAGCAATTAACAATTATGATTGCAGCAGAATATCAACCATTTAGTTTGGTGGAAGATAAACAGTTTCGCATTTTTGTAAATATGCTAAATCCTAATTATTCCCTACCATCGCGAAAAACGGTGTCAAATGTGCTTATACCACAATTATACACTAAAATAAGAGAAGCTGTAGAGGGACGTCTGACTATGGCAAATTACATTGCGTTTACCTCAGATGGGTGGACATCGTTAAATAATGAATCTTATCAGTCATTAACAGCCCATTTCATTGATTTCGATGGTAAACTAGCATTTTTTGTATTAGGCTGTTATAAAACTGATGAGGCACATACAGCAGTAAATTTGGCGATATTAATTAAAAATCTATTGACAGAATGGCAGATTTTAGAAAAAATATGTGGGGTAGTTACGGATAATGCTGCAAATATTAAAGCTGCTATTCGCAACATATCTTCTACATGGTGCCACAGCGGATGCTTTGCTCACAGCTTAAATTTAGTATTACAAACTGGTCTACAAGAAATAAACATTGCTCGAAATAAAGCTAAATCTGTAGTAGAATTTTTTAGACGTAGTCCTATTGCAGCCGCTAAACTAAAAAGTTTACAGAAACAAATGGAATATCCTGAGCTAAAGCTGAAGAATGACGTAGTCACAAGGTGGAATTCAACGTACGATATGTTGGAACGGATAACAAAAATAAAGGATCCTTTACTATCAGCTATTGCAGTTACGAATTGTACTCAGACCCTGACTTCCCAAGATTTCGAGATATTTGATTGGTGTTGTAAAATTTTAAAACCGTTTAAAGACGTTACCGAAGAATTGAGCTTAGAAAAAGGAGTAACTATTTCGAAAGTAATATTATTTAGCAGATTATTACTAAACCATATTTCAAAGATAGAGTCAGATTTGAAAGTAAGACTTTCGAGTGAGAATGTGATAGAGATTGAGGTATATAACATGTGTGTAAAAATTTCAAGGGAACTGCTTAATAGATTTCAAAATGCGGAAGACAACATAATCTGGGCCGATTCTACGTTGCTAGACCCCCGATTTAAAAAATACGGATTTAAAAAGGAATCTGCTTACAATAATGCATACGACCGAATTGTAAGAAAAATAACTGCAGCCATTTCACGAAAACAGAGAAAAAACCAAGATATTCTCCCAAACACGCCGTCTGAAAATGTTTCTAAAATTAATGAGAAAACTAATGTGGACTTGTGGAGTGATTTTGATAGCGAGGTATGAGTGGCAGTAGCTTTATGATTTTATTAATATACAATATATGAAATTTTGATTTTCAGATAAATAAAAATGAATTACAAATAGATACTAGTCCTCAAGCCATTGCGATTATTGAAATGGACAAATATTTGGAAGAGCGAATATTAGCAAGGAACAGCGATCCACTAACATGGTGGGAAGAAAGAAAATTTGCCTTTCCCAATCTGTATGAAGTCATGAAAAGTCGCCTCTGTGTACCTGCCACATCTGTGCCTTCAGAAAGGATATTCTCAAAAACTGGTCAAATTTGTAATGAGCGTCAGCTGAGAAAGTCGAAAAAACAGTATTTATAAGTTCCAATTTACATGTTTTAAACCCTTAAACTTAAAAACGTAGCTATGTTATTTTATTCTGCCTTTCCAGAGTTTTCAGTATTATTTTGTGTAAAATGTAAAAAGTAATATATATTTTTTAGTTGTATGTATTATGTATAGAAATAAAAAGTTTTTTGTTGTTGAAATATTCTGTCATTAGTTTTCTCCTAAAGAAATTCCAATTTTTGTTATTCTTTTATATATATACTTATTTAATAAGAAGAATCTTTGTTTTCAATTAGGTACCTTTAATATATTAAACACGTTGGCTTGCCAATAGTTGAATATCATTTAATGCAAATTTTCTCTAATTTAAATCCAACTGCCCAATCCTATATTATTAATAACCAGCACAACGAATCTATATTTAGTTTGCGTGCAGTGCCGCGGCTGCCTTACCTAGAACCCTAAGTGAAACTTCATTCATCAGATCAGAAGGTATATCGTTCCGAGGAACGAATCCGTCGGACTCGATCCACTTGCGGATCGAAATCGAAAGGAACGAATCCGCAAAAGTATCGAAAGTTCCCAACACTAACTCCAAGCGCTATGACTCAGCAACGTGCCGAGCAGGAAGAAGGGGAAGGGTAAAAGGGAAAGGGACCAGCCCAGCTGCCGGCAACATGTGATTTTCTATTATTTAGGGTCTCAGGTAAAAGAATTTGAGCATAGTTGGGGGCCTCACATTTTGCAAACTCAACTCCATCCAGCGCTGGACTATTAGGTACGTGTGACGGATTGATACATTTCACGTAACGTAACGATACCCAAGTATCGCTTCTGCACATGCGCATTGCGATACGGATACGGAAAAGTGGTGATTTTTAAAACTGCTTTTTGTCCCTATCATCTTTGAAGTATTATTAGAAATATTACCTGCATATGTGATGGTTTTGTAATAATTTATTTCTTCAGATTGTTTAGGAAATATTAGTCGTAATGCCACTCTATTTATTAAGTAATTTATTTATTATATATATTTAATTACGACACTGTCTAAACTATATTTTGTTACTATCTACGAATAATTAGACACAAAATGTGTTTTAAATATTAATGCGATGATATAAGGTAATTAATTTAAATTTTACACGATAAGAATTTAAATTTCGCAAAACAATACGATTGAAAATGTTTGCTATTCCGTAGACAGATCTAATATTCGATTATAATTTCCTCATTGCTTTAAATGGTTTCGCTTTTTTACTTTGATGTTTTTATAAATATTCCCAGCGATGACGTAATTTGAAAATCGAGATATATACACATACGATGTCCTTTTTCGGGTTCGTCACCACGGTTGAAGCACAAAAGGGAAAAATGTACAATGTCGATGTTACCTCTACACACATCCAGTTAAACCTTTCCGCATCTTATAAGGAATGATATTTGAGGCATTCAACTGTTTCCTTTTATGGACCATTGGAATCGTGACCAAATGTCTTCTGGAGACGGCTATGCGAAGTTGTCGAGTATGTAAAAATCGGCGGTTGCTTTCAAAAATCAAAGTAGAGATTATGAAGAGCTGGCGATTACAGGAATTGCAAATTTTTTGAAAAAAACATTTCAGTACTTTAAATTCTGTGAAAAAAATTCAATATTTTTATAATTTTGACTGTAGAGATATTAGAAGGTTCATTTCCATAATCTCTCAACTATTTTAATCATATTTCCTTAAATAAATGATATTTTTACGTACTGGTATCCCTAAAACTCAAAATTTGCAATTTATTGTTAATTAATTTTATATTTTTGCTCGTCTATAGTTTAAAAGACATAACATTTCTTATTGGAAACGTTTAAAGATGGCGATGAATAGCGAATCTTTCGCATTTGTAATTTTTATTAAAATGCTAATTCTGTTTATATAACAATAAATTTCTAAGATGTAATGAATATTTGTTGGAAATGACGTTTTGGCACGACTACAATATCTTTGCTGCGATGGCAGCGAGTTTAGCCGGCGGCGTCAAACAACATCTGGCGCCATCAAGAAGTCCGATCGCTTGTTATGGTCAGGCGGCCAACTTTTCAGTCTACCTGTTGTAAATGCAGCGCTGGAAATACCTGTCGAATGCCGATTCTCATATATAACGTTGTTTAGCACGGTTAATAGTACTCCTATTTTCGGTATAATGATAGCGTCATACATGTGGCGCAAAAGGAAATTGGCGAACAAATAAAAATAGAATAGATCGAAAAAAAATAAGGTCTTACGTAGAACACCGTTTTTCCTTAAATTGGTTAGCAATTTGAAACAAAATTATTTTCCTTTTTATTGCAGCAATAAAATAACGTAATAATAAAAGAAAATGTTGTATATTTCCTCTTATTTGGGATATCCTGTATATGTCTAAGACCGCATTTTTTGTATTTCTATTTTTATTTCGGCATTATATTTATCATAGTCGTAGACTCGAGAATTTTTGAGAATGTTCGAGATCGAGTTTGGACTATAAAAGTGACGATCGCGTCTCAACACTCATCGAGTACCGCCAGTCCATTGCCTGAGGAAGGTGATACAAACCCAAATTAGGCACTGATTCAAACCAATTCACCGCGACTTTGCCGGCACCGTGGACGCCTCCACCGAAAAAAACCAGCCAAACCACATGTTCTGCCGAACTTTTCAGTTCGACAGTTCATTCAACACACTATGAAGTGTATTCAATTGTTTCCATCGAAACAAATTATTATTTATGAAAATAAAAACTGTGTTTAGTTTTGTTTTATTTTAGATCCAAAAGCCACACCAACCAGAAGAGGGAAGGACATTTACCACCTAGGTAAATATAAAGCTCCTGAAAGCTAATAAGTCAGGAAACCTTTAACTAGGGAGGCAACTCCCTCCGGTAGTGAGCCCGCTGTCGGTGTTAGCTTTCGCCCCCAATCCCCCACCACACTCAACCCAAACTGTCCTCCAGATACCGCCGCAGCAGCAGAGCTGCTAAAATCTCTTCAGCACAACTCCAACTCGAAGTTTCTCAAGTCTCTCAGGGAGTCCAAGAAATCCTCGATTGAAAAGAAATTGACAATTTGTAATGAACTTTTAGCAGCATCATTCACTACCAAATTAAGGCTGTGTGCAGCACAAGGTACATAAAATGCGCGCGGGTTTAAATCTAGAATTCGTTTTTGTAGACCTATATTTTTCACTTTCATGTTTGCACCATTATCATAACCTTGACCACGCATATCTTGTATGTCACTTTCGTTTGAGATTAAAAAATCTAACAAAAATTGAGTTAAGCCCAGACCAGTAGTATCTATAATAGGAAAAAACCCAGAAAGTGTTCTTTTACTTCAGCCTTGCTGTTACTTGCATTTAAAAGAACGTAACGTACGACAACCGATACTTGTTCTTCGTGTGCTATATCTGGAGTGCAATCTAGAATAATGGAAAAATATTTAGATGGTTTCAATTCCAAAACAATAGTTTTTTTTATTCTTTCTCCCAATAATTGTATTATTTCATTCTGAATATTATGGCCAAGATAATGAGTTACGCGTGACTCAGATTTTTGAATAAGGGCAATGTGTTCCACAAGTACATTATCAAAGTTATATATATAATAGGTACATTCAACAAGCTTTAAAAAATTACCATTATCAGAATCGTAATTTTTTTGAGATTTTCCGCAAAAAGCCAGACATTGCCTCGCTAAAAAATAAATTATGTTGATTATACGTTCTAGTACTGCAACCCAACGTTTTTTTCCCGATCATTTTCATTTTGGTGCAAGAAATCTACCGACTTTTATTTTAAAATAACAGTTTTCAATGTAATTTGTTTCTTAAGACATGATAGGTGCCCTAATCTCTTTTCATGACGTTCTAAAGCAGTAGACAGATGCTGCCAATCTTTGTAACCTATTTCACCATTAAACGGAGTCGGACACGCATCATCATGAAAAAGTTTACAGTAAAAACAATAAACAGAATCAGTTGACTTAGAGTAAAACAGCCAGTTTCGTAAAACGGTTTCATTATTTAACATCTTTTTAGTATAATAAGCATCTGAAAAGGATCTTTTCGAACTATTCGAAGGATATGAACCCATTTTTACCTGCACTGGCTCACGCTCCATCATAAATATTCTCTGTTTATCGGATATCACCTGTGGCCTAAACGCGAGGTCATTCATTGTATCTTCTCGAAGAATATTCTCCGGGGACGATTCGGAACTAGGAGGTTCTTCGTCTTCTTCGACTACCGACGACAAATACATCTTAGACATCAGCGGCGGAGGCGGCGGCGGCGGCGGCGGTGACGTAGAAGTGACGAGTTCTGCTGTAGAATCTTGGTTTTCATAGGTCTCTGTCTCCAGGTGTTCGTCCAAGGATGGACCGGGTCGAACAAAAAACTTTTTAATAGAACTTGTATTCTTTTTCAGAGACACTTCCTTCTCCAGCTTTCTTTTTCGATTCTGTGCACCAGAAAGTTTCTTTTTTCCATCGCCATCAGACATCTAAAATAAATAATAAACTAAGTATACTTAGGCACCTAATACCTAAAAGAACTAAGTAGTATCTATGGAAATATTATAGGCCCAGAGAAATAGTTGCAACTTGGACTAATTATACCCAAATACCTAAGTATACTAGTAGGTCATATTAAAGCACTTTAACTTACCGTTGTTTGTTCTGCACTGCAGTAGGATAAACACATGAAAAATCCTAGGTGGTACCTATACGTACGAGTAAACTTCGATATTACTATTTATCACTCGATGTTTTGTTTTTGTATTTCACTAGCTATTTTTGATGACCTCCGACCTCGAGGAATATCGCAATAATTGTGGAAGCAAAAAACTTAATCTTCCCTTTTATATATTTTCTATCAAAAGGAAAGCCGATATACTTCATATCTACATGTTTACACAAAAAATGATACTTAATCGCAAAATTACGGTATAGCGGTAAAACAAAAGTGCGGCACGCGCACACAAGCCTTTGAAAATGACCGCCGCACGTCCCCGGGAATTTCAATTTGAACTTTATAGATAGCATTCTAATACAGTCGAGTTAGAAATGATTGTCGGCGTGGTGTGAAACGAATCAAAACAAACAGGTGCCGATGCCGGCTCGCGCCTTTGGTAGCGATGCGACATTACGCCAATTTAATCTTTAACCATATGTTTTAAGACTGATTTCACGTTGAAACAAAAGTTATTGTGTATATTAAAATATAGTAGGTAGGAAAAGGAGTAAGTAGCCTTGCTTTGCTACCGTGCGCCCGACGTCGGCAAGGGCGCAGTGGTGTCAGGCCGCTCGACGCACGACGCCCCCTTAGACCCGGCGCCCGTGTGCGCACACACTGCACTATAGGTAAAGACGCCTCTGTCTATTATTATACTTGTTATATAGTAATTTACTAAGTAAAGTAGGTAATTAGTAGTAACTGTTACATTGTACTTATGCTATACTTATTAATAAAGAACACATTGTTTTATTGTAGGGCTCCATCAAGAATTTCGCTTTCCAAAAGGGTTCCGTCACCAAATAAGTTGTGAATCTTGGCTTAGGCTTGGTTTTTGCTTAACGGTATTTGACAAAATATATATCATTTAAAAAAAGAAAGATTGTTGATTATAATTAATTAAGAGACTCGTGTCTTTGTGGTTTGTGCTTCTTCCATTAGAGGGTTTTGATTCAAAATTTTAAATGTTATGGTATAATTATTTTATTAGATTTAGAAAGTAGATTAAATTTACAAGAAAAAATGTTAAAACCTCAAGTCGATTCCTGTATGGCATAAGAAATATTTAGTAACGAATTTTTGTTTAAAAACAATCAATATTGTTTTACTTGTTAAAGATCTGTGGTCAAGCATGCCATGGACAAAAAAAATAGTTTTAAACGTTATTCACATTATTAATCATTAAGATAACAACAAAATTAATAACAATAATAATAATCCAGATAACACAACAATAACAAAACAAACGTACATAAATAATGGAAAACACATCTATTCAAAAAATTGTTAATAAAAAAATACACTATAAACGTTCAAAGTGTCTATCATTATAGGCCACACATAAATTTGGTAGTTCGGTTGTTGATAACACTTTTACATCGGCACAAAGAATTGAGTAGGACTAATTAATTAAGAAGTAATTATATCAACACCATACATTTTTATGTTGTTAATAAAAACATACACATTAAACATTAAAGTTTAAGTTTTCCCATTTTATCACTGTAGAAATATTATTTTATATTAATATATCCAATAAATATTAGAAAAAACATTTTTGGGTGAAAACTAATAGCCTAGTTTTTAATATTTCTGAACAACCTATCATTCCTCCTTTTATTAACCTTATCGACTGTATTATAAGTTTAAACATGAACATGCTACTTCGGCATATCTAAAATAACTTCGGCTGGTAAAACCGTAGGCTCCCACGGCCCTATATATAAAATAAATTCTACCACTATAGCTACATTTCTTTTTTTAACTGTTTTTTTCTTCTTATTTATACTATAACGAGGCTGGTTTCTTGTTTTGACGCCTCAATAAGGAGTTATGTCAATTAGAAAAGCCAAATATGAAATTGAATCATTTATATAATGATATCGATGTTTTAATTGGGGTTTATTTTTTGTTACCATCTTTTTGTGTTAAATATGGAAAAGTGTCAAAAGTTCATTGCTAAATTTCATTATTGTAGATTAATGATAGATTTTGTATTTTGATACTTTAATAGGAACATCTATTACCTTATCAATTGTCTTAGGAAATTTTATGAATATAAACTAATCTATAGTCTCACAGATTCAAAAATAAAGTGGATACATTTTCAAAATTTGTATTTTCTTATTATCTATCTTATTTATTTGTCCTTGTATTATAATTACTTTTCCGCCAACCTATCTAATATGCGAGAAAAGTATTGGTTTACCCCAAAAAAAGTTGGAATTTATGAAATTTTTTTTTGAGTTATTTTTACGTTTTCCATCAACAACAACACGAAAAAACGGTTTTTAGAAAAAAAATCCTGTGTGTATGTCGTCGTCGTCGTCGTCGTTGTCGTCGGCCACTTTTACTTACATGTCTTGTTAGCACAGCCTACGGAGTGCAATAAGTCATAAATTTTATGGTGAAATATTGTTAAGGACATGTCACAGATGAATCCTATTGATTTTCAGCTCACCAGAGCCAGTACAACGGGTGCTATGGTACTTGAAGTACGACATTTTGTAATTTTTTGAGAAATTTCAGTTTTTTAGCACGATACAGCCGTCTGAGTTCAACAAGTCCCCAATTTTATGATTGAATATGATTCAGGAGATCTCACAGATAAACCCTATTGATTTTCAACTAACCACAGTCAGTACAACAGGTGCTATAGTACTTTAAGTACAATATTTTTGTCATTTTTGGAGATATTTCAGTTTGTTAGCACGATACAGCCTCTGGAGCATATACAAGTGACCAATTTTATGATTGGATATCATTCAGAGCATCTCAAAGATTAACCCTATTGATATTCAGCTCACTAACGCCAGTACAACGGGTGCTATGGTACTTGAAGTACCAAATTTTTGTCATTTTTGGAGAATTTTCATTTTGTTAGCATGATACTGTCTCCAGAGAGTATACGATTGATTAATTTTATGATTGAATATTATTCAAGGTGTCTCACAGGTGTACCTTATTGATTTTCAGTTGACTAGAACGAGTACAGCGGGTGCTATCAATCCAGATATACTAAATTTTTGGTTATTTTTGGAGAAATTTCGGTTTGTTAGCACGATACATCCCCCGAAGTGTATACAAGTAACAATTTTATGAAAGAATATTGTTCAGGGCCACAGATGCGGAAAAGTTAGTTTTAATCTTTAAAACCGTTTATTTTTTGGTAGGTTTGTTCCAACCGAAGTGAATACCATTTTATTACCGTACAATCTCAGTAACGCAGCAAATTTGATGTAAATTACACAGACTTATTATATTCACTAATCAGCAGATCAACTGGGTGTGTATCGTAATTGTACGGTTTTTGTGTTGGTTGGAACAGACCTGGTACTTTTGTATATGAGATATGAGAATTTATCATTTTATAGAATGTGTCGTCTAATTTCATGGAAAATATAGGAAAATGGCTCTCCTTAAAATTTCTTGAATTTTTGATATATTGTAGAATTGATCATTCTGGTGAAAAGTTTCAATGGGCGCAAAAGGAAACTATGACTAGTTTTCGAGATACGGGGTGTTGAATATGTGAAATATTCATTTTTCATCACTCCGTATCTCCCAAGTTATGATTTAGTTCAGATTTATCTTTGGTGGTATTATCATCACATCGTTGTATGACAAATTCATTTCCAAATCTTTTCGTAGTACAGGGCGATTTCACTTGATAGTGCTATTTTGAGTCTTTAATAATTTTGTTGTTTTATAAAGAGAAAATGCGGAAAAAGGTTGAATTATCACATAATATTATAAATTCATTTCATCTTTCATCACAGTTGATACAATTCATACAATGTGATTCACGAATTTAGAAGAATAACGAATTTTGCTTTTTCGGACACCTTGTAATAATAAACCCGCCGAAATTGACAAAATTCTCGTGAAGGATATTAAATGATGTGTTTCATCGTATACAGAGTCGAATGATGTCAATTTGAAAAATTACGTATACTTTATTAAAGAAAATCCTTGATTTTTTTCATCACCCTATATCTCATAAGGGAGTCCGAAAACGTAGCGATACTTTTTTATGGGAGAACTCGAAATGCTTTCATTCATATCGTACATCAACGGAATTCTATGACGTGATTTTCATATACAAGGCAAACACTTTGTGAAAAATTCCATATATTTTCACTATAAATTACCACTTGACTTCACTGGATTGTAGGTGTGGATCTTAGATGTATAGACTAACCAATCCATTTGAAGTCTCCTGATGTGACTGAGAAGATACTTGTGTTAGATATTTATTCAAAACGTAAAAGTAAAGAATTCAGTGAAGTGAAATCAATAGTATTGTATCGTCACTAATACGAATCCCCTCAATGATCCATGGAAATCGTACCGTAAAAGGGGTCTTCACTTGCATCAAATCGGGTAGTTCTGATTTTTTTATATGTTGTATGTAATGAGGTGGTAATGACAAACATAATTTTTCGACCTCTAAAGCCCTCCGGAACATTGTAAAATTCATGAAAAACCATTAAATTTTCGATCATTTTTCAGATTCTGCCATTTTTTACCACCAAGGACCAGTTTTACGGTAGAAGTCACTATAAATTCTTTTAAAGTAGACTAAATTTGCAACAAAATGAGAATAGTTGGGTCTCGATAAACTGAATAGTTTCAAAGATACAGCTGTTCAAATGTTTGCAAAATTTCTTAAATAATACAATTTAGAGTTTACGGTGTCTGCCAAAAATATTTTTCTACTAAAGGTGTGCTTTTAATTACTTTTGTATATAGTAGAGGGTATATAATTATTTATAATAACAAAAATGAAATAAAAACCATAATACGTTGCCGTAGTTATATTTGAATTAGGTTAGATTCATCAACATGCTAAAGGTGCAACTGGAGAGGAATAATATTCTTACACTACAAGCAGAGGAGGATGCGACCGGCTAATAGTAACCATATCCATTTCCATGTCTTCTACATATGACGTAGTGAAGATCGCCGGCGATGACATAGATTTATTGGTCATGCTTTGTCATTTGTCACAAAATGGAGGAGACCACACCCCTTCAAGAAATAGACACAAGAACAACATTATATTTGAAGAGGAAAAATCCCTGATGTAACTTACTCGACGAATTCCTTCACGCATCAAGCACAACGCGAATTGGCACTGTTCCTTCACGCCTTCAGTGGTTGTGATACATCATCAGCACTTTTTGGCCAAGGAAAAATGAAAAAACAGCCGCGCCTCGAACAAAATGGTGTAGTTTTTCTAAACCCCAATCCCACACCTGAGCAGGTCACCAAAGCAGGAGAAAGCTTTCTCGTTTCACTGTATGGAGACAACAATGAATCCCAAAATCTCAACGACCTTCGCTTCCAAATGTTTATAAGGGCGGCGGCTAAGACCAACATGAACCTCGCCAGGTTGCCTCCAACCAGCGATGCTGCAAGGTTTCACTCTCTGCGAACATACTACCAGGTGAAAATATTTTTTTACAATAATAAACCGACGATATTATTCATAGTTATGAACAGTTACGATTCTTAATTTTGCTGTTGGTCTTGTTTCAGGTTCAGATGTGGCTTGGAAATAAGAAGAGCCCACTCGATTGGGGCTGGAAGCGGAGCACTAGAGGCCTTATTCCTCAACTGATGACGAAACCGCCAGCTCCAAAACCCCTGCTAAATATGAATTCCTGCAACTGTAAGAAAGGATGTACCGGCAGCTGTGGTTGCAGAAAAGTAGGACTCAAATGCTCGGCTGTTTGCAACCACTGCAGCGGTCAATTTTGTGATAACAAACCAGACCTGATGTGTGATGAGATTGACAAACCTACCATCGATGACCCACCATCAGATGACGATTTCGACCTGACTAGCTGGTCGATGACGAAATGCTACCGAAGCAAGCTCCCAAAATTTCTTTTTATAAATTAGAATGCTTATTTCATAAGTCGTATTTCATTTTCTTTACTCACCTCAGCAACTTTGAACAGCTGTAGCTATGGAACTAACAGATCTTAATAGAACAAATTAGTCTCGTTTTGTTGAAACATTTGTCTTCTTTAATATCGTATATGAATTTATGCCGTGAAATAGATCAATAATTGAAGAGAACTTGTAAAAACTCTTAAAAAATTTTTTTTTGGAAATTTTGTAAACATTTGAACAGTTGTATCTTTGAAATTATTCAGTTTATCGAGACCCAACTATTGTCATTTAGTAGAAAATTTAGTCTACTTTAAAAGAATTTATAATGACTTTTACCGTAAAACAGGTCCTTAGTGGTAAAAAATGGCAGAAACTGAAAAATGATCGAAAATTTAATGGTTTTTCATGAATTTTACAATGCTCCAGAGGGTCATTACCACCTCATTACATACAACATAAAAAAAATCAGAACTACCCCATTTGATGCAAACCAAAATGTACCAATTCCATGGAATACAAGTTTGAGACCATTCAAAACATCTCTTGTCTAGTGTTTTAAATGAAATTCACGGTTTCTAGTTAATACCACAATATAATAAAAATTGTTGAAAATTCTAAAAAATTGACAATTTTCAACAATTTTTATTATATTGTGGTATTAACTAGAAACCGTGAGTTTAATTTAAAACACTAATATGAGTAGATTCCACGAAGTAAGGATCGAGACAGTTAATTTCATCTCTTGTCTAATTTATCTACAGCAGGGGCTCTCAAACTTTTTGACACCGCGATCCCCTTTTTAGACCTAGTATTTCGGCGACCCCCCTATTTTTAAATATAAACAAAAATGAAAAAAAAACACTATTGGCTAAGTTTTATCCATAAAAATACTATTAACTAGTAAAAATAAATACAAATTGTTGTCACTTGATTTGTTTTATAATAATGCTGAAAATTAATGTGCAGAAAATTACTGCAACCCTCTGTCGAGCAGTTTAAGGTAAAATTAATGAGCAGTGGTTTTCTGCAATTGTTTACCGAGGAATGTGTCAGATGCTTTTAATTCTGCTATGACTAACATTTTCAATACAAATGTAGTCTTGTTGCAATTCAACTTAATTGAATGCTAGTTAAAATAAAAATAAACTCTGTTCATTATTTATTTATAATTTTTATTTATTCTGTAATTATTTATTATTTATACACTGACAAAAATTGTATTTTTGAATGTCCAACTCCAACAATTTACAACAATTCACATAAACGATTAACAAAACTATATGACCATATGGAGAAAACACAAACTTCAAATAATGTCAAATTGCTCGACACAGGATTGCAGTAACTTTCCGCACACCAATTTTGGGCATAAGAGAAAGTGGGATAACTCACTTCGTGGCACGAACAAGGACAAAGCAATGATGACTCATGGGGCCTAGAATAGACTGCAGTCACAGCTGTCTGCGCGCGCGCACTCTGCCAGCCGGTGCCCGGCAGACGACACGACAGTCTGGCTTCTTGAGTCGATCACTCAACACTGTGTGTACTTTGTGAGTAGTATTGCGAGCAAATACAGTTGGAAAAAGTAGCAATGGATACTTTTTTAAAAGACCGTCGTCAAGTAGTGATGCTAGTGCTAGTGAGTGCGGAAAGACAAAATTCCGCAAATACGACCAGTCGTACATACAATTCGGTTTCACTGAACTGGCAAACAAACCTCAATGTGTGGTGTGTAGTGAAGTGTTGTCAGCTGAAAGCATGAAGCCTTCGAAAATGAAACGCTATCTTGAAGCTAAACATTTTGCTTTGAAAGACAAACCAGTGGAATTTTTCCAAAGAAAACTGTTATCCCTTCGAAGTCAATAGGTAAACATTACAGATCTTGCTAATGTTAATAAAAATGCTCTTAAAGCTTCATACGAGGTAGCACTCAAGATTGCTAAAAAAGGGAAACCCCATACAATTGCTGAGGAATTAATTCTTCCTGCTGCAATTGATATGGTTTCAAATATAATCAGTCCTCAAGATGCTGAAAAATTGAAAAAAATCCCGTTATCAAATGATACTATTTCAAGAAGAATATGTGACATGGCTGAAGATGTTCAGAACCAGCTAAAGAAGCAAATAAAAGACAGTCCTTTTTTTGCAATTCAGTTGGATGAGTCAACAGATGTTGCCAACTGTGCTCAGTTTTTATGCTTTATCCGGTACGATTACGATGATGCTATTCATGAAAATATTTTGTTTTGTAAGCCCCTGCCGAATAATACAACAGGTGAAAGTCTTTATAAGGTGTTTGTCGAAGCAACTGGACCTTTTGAACTGGATTGGAAGAAATATGTGTCAATTTGTAGTGATGGAGCAATGGCCCTTACGGGAAAGAAGAGTGGCTTGATTGCCAGGTTGAAATCATTTATACCGAAGGCAAGCTGGGTCCACTGTTTTTTACATAGGCAAGCTTTGGCAGCTAAGAAAATGCCAGATGAATTACGGCAAGTGTTAAATGAAGCTGTCAAGATAGTGAACTACATCAAAAGTCGCCCGCTGCAAAGTAGGTTGTTTAATAGCTTGTGTGAAGAGGTAGGAGCCTTGCATAAACATCTTTTATTTCACACTGAAGTACGGTGGCTATCCCGTGGTAATGTATTAAGCAAACTGTTTGCATTAAAGTCAGAAATTTTGTTATTTTTGGTTGATAGTGAACCCGAACTTTCCACTTTTTTCAGTGATGAAAAGTGGTTGGTTAAGCTTGCTTATTTGGCTGACATCTTCTCTCACATTAATATTTTGAACTTATCCCTACAAAAATATGCTATATGCTCAAGACAGAGTAAATGCATTTGTAAAAAACTCAGTGTTTGGATCGCAAGAGTTAAGAAAGAAGATTTTGAAAATTTTACACTAACTCAAGAGCTTATAGAGTATCTGTCAAGTATTAACGCTACATCCCCTGACACTTCATCTCTCTGCTTACTAGTATCTTCTCATCTCGAAGGTTTGATTGAACACCTGACAGATTACATTCCAAATAAGGATACGAGTGGGGTTTTGTGGGTAGTCAATCCGTCCAGTGATCAAGTCGTAACAAAAGCTGAGCTAACTGCTCGTCAACATGATCAACTGATCGAAATTTCAAGTGATCAGTCAGCAAAACTCACTTTTAACAGTGCTTATATCGACAAATTTTGGATAGTTATTAAAAATGAATACCCAGAACTGTCCACAAAAGCATTACAGACTTTGATGCCATTTTCTACGTCTTATAACTGTGAACAAGGTTTCTCCATAATGGTGAATATCAAAACAAAATCAAGAAATCTTTTGACCCTGGAAAATGACATTCATTTGTGTATAACAAAACTCAATCCGGTCATAAAAAAATTGGTTAATTCCAAACAAGTCATGTTTCCCATTAAATAGTATTAGGCCTTTTTCAACTTGTATGTGTATTACAAATTTGTGTAGCCTATAAATTTTGTTATCAATAAAAACTACAGCTATGACTGATTTGTTTTTTTCCTCCTTATCTCGCGACCCCCCTGGACACATTACGCGACCCACAGTTTGAGAACCCCAGATCTACAGTATTCAAATAAATACACACATCAATTGGGTTAAAATCACCAAACTTCTCCACTTCATTACATACTTTCTATTGATGACAGAATGGGAACTCCTGTTTCATATCAGTCATTAATACATGCGAATAATTATACAAACAGTGGAAATCCATTTTCTGCTCGCAAATGAAGCATACCAAGATACGTATATGGCTAGTTTTTCATTAATCTATGTATATTGTTAATTTTGGTATCAATATTCTAATTTGGATATTGTTATCTACCAGAAGGATTCTTACTCAGATATACGGAATGGTAGTGGGAACTCCCAGCTCATATTAGAAGTTCAAAGAATCTTATATATTTGATAAGTACCAGAGATATTGTGAGATGAGCCTGAGAATATAATTAGGTATGAGACTTAAAGAGATGTCTAATGAATGTATGTTCGGGATGTCTCCTAATTTCTTCTTTGGTGAGATATCCTGAGAATGTAGTGAAGATACCGTGAATAGTAGAGATGAGACTTTGGTGAATGACCTATAGGTGTAATCAGTTATTAATTGATAGAAGTTCAGTGGGATGTAATACATCTTAGAATAGATATCCATAGGATACAATTTATTAATTGGGTTGGCACGAGCAATGCGCATGGCATATAATGACGACAAGACAACGAGGAAAATACTTGATGGATAACTGAATTTTTCCATATTCAAAAAATATCAAATACCAATAAGAAGAAGATTCTTATGAATATTCATAAATGAGGAAATAACCAACAGAATTAAACTACTTCTGGACCGATATCCAGTCATCTGGAAGCATTCTATTTGCAGCATCTCCTATGAAATCTAAAAGACGTTTTGATGGAAAATGTATATTTTCTTGATATCTAGCGTAAGCCAAAAACCATATTACACTAGCAACATGCACATAAACTCCTAAAGTCCTAGTACTGGACTTACAAGTACAATAATACCCCGAAATGGGGAGAGCAGGATCTTCTGGATTCTCGTCACCTCTTTCAGTTAATATAACCCGAAGCATGTGTTTAGTCGGATGCCTGAACCGAGAAAATATTCTGAATCGTAGAAAATTGGACTCCTCATATAACTCATCGAGTTCTAAAATGTTGTCTACTTCACTATCTCTATGGAGTGTATCTTGGATATATGACGCAACCAAATGTAAATGATATGTTCCAGTAAGTGATTTCAAATATTCAATATCAAGGCGAGGGATCGAGTGTATATGAAGTTGATTCAAACGAATCCATCGACAATTCTAAAACGGAGGTTTTAAGTTTCAACTCGTGCCTGAACAATGTTTACATCATCGGAATCAACTAACATTTGTGTAGCCGTATCCAACGTTCCAGGCATATTTATCAAAGGATGGAATTTATTTATAAGAGCACCAGCAATCAGGTAATAATCACGTAACTTCGTAGCATGAATTGCTGATATGGGTTGACGAAAAAAATTGAAAATTGATTTAAAATGTCCATTTCTAGCTTCTACAATAAATCTAGTACTGGTTATTAAACGAGCCTGACTGGCTTCATTTGTCGTTAATTGCCTTTGATTCGGCGGTAAAAATGGTGGCATATAGTAATGCAAGCCAAGTTCTTGTAGACAATTGATTGAATCTCTATAGCCTCTATCGACTATCACAATATCTCCTTCTTGAAACCATGTTCTCATTCCATTCAAATCATTTTGTAATTCGTGATTTAGAGCACTCGCATCATTATTCCTAGCATCTGCGAAATATGGCCCGTTGATTGCTAAGGTATATCCATCGGGAGCAACTATGATCTCTGGTGTAATAAACACGAGATATGACATAGAAAATTTTAAGAACGCCCTATATAGACTATTTTTTTTTAATTCAAAATATCTAATAAATGTTGACCTCAACGAAAGAAATTACTACAGACAAAAATGTGTTATTGCAAGGTTAACAAAACATTTTAGATTACGATTATGTCATGCTTGTTTACTCTGTACGTTACGAGTAAAAAAACAATGATATTGAAAACTAACCTTCACACAAGGTAAAATTTAGAATAAATAACGAAAAAATTGGAATCAAAGGGGAGAAAGTATCTCTCCCCCGGTGAGGCAAGTCTAAGTTTTGACGGGCCCTTCACCCCCCAACAGTAATAGTGTGCAGTTTGTGACTAGTGATATTCCAGAACGTAAGTTTTTAACGTACAAATATTTTATTATATTTTGTATTGATCTGTAATATTATATTTTCTTTGACTTAACCGGGTGTCCCGAAATAGGTAAGGGACCCCACAGTATCTTTCGGTCATATCTAGTGTTTCATATATATCAGCGCCCCTCATCTACAGGTAGAGCCTAAACAGTTATAGGTATTTATCTTATGTTCAGGGACCATTTCCCTATATATCTTCTTTTGATTATTTGATTATAGCGCACAGATATTTATATTCTACCAGGGATCATATTTAGTCCTACCTTAAAGTATCAACTGATAATTTTTTCGGTCATATTCCCGGACATCCAGATACCGGAGACATCATAATTAATTTTCTGAATTTTATTGATATAGATTGTATTCTGTATTTTTTTCTCTCTCTTCGAGAAACGTAAGTAGAATTAGAAATATGGGATAAAGATTTTCTTTTTTTTTCATGTATTTTACCAGTTGATTAAATCTCACAAGATCCGTAATTATTTCTTTCCAATCCCAGAAATTTTGGCAATATAGATATAGGGTTTACAGGATATCATATTTGATCCGATTCATAAAGTTTCGTTTTCTATTTATTGCCTTAATTTTTGTGGAGGATATCCAACATAATTATTAGGTGTATAGGGTACCATACTCTTACAGGTTAAGTACCAAAAGACATTCCGTTTGTTATTCTTTTATTCATGTAGTGGATATTACGTAGGCTATCCAAAAGTCAGGAGAAAGCCGCGTATATTATAATTATTAGATTGCAAGGCGTACGTATATGGTTTTAATAGTTTTTTTTGTAATATATGCTTGTACATATTTTAACCTTTCAGTTTATTTCCTTAACCTCAACCCTCACCACCCCCGTACCAGTGAAATAGGACGGGCCGACTGAACCTGCACTACGAACTCGGGCTTGGCACACTGTATAAGCCCAAGGGGCCCCACGACGACCTTGATCGCTCGAGCCAGGAACAGCCCCTCCCTCGAGCAAATCCCGCAGGGAGAATTCCTGGTTCTATATTTTTGTGCCGCGAGGCACTGGTGACAGCACGCTGCAACGACTTTGTTCCGGTCACTACAAGCAGAGAGAAAGGAAACCGGAGAGATAATACATGAACCGAACAATTACACTGGTGACAGCAGAATGAAAATAGGAACTACCCATTTATTAGAGTGGTGACAGCGGATTTTTGACCTACTTCATTATACTGGTTTGACCAAATGTTCATTCTTGTGGAAACAGTATGATTGCCTCAATACTCGAAAGTTACTGCTCTTTTCTATTTTATTGTAGGTACAATCTGGTTTGACCAGAATGATCAATTCTTCAACATAGCAAAAATTCAAGAAATTTAACGGAGAGCCATTTTCCCATATAAGGTGTGCCTGGTCCTTTGGACAGATACATGATAGCTCTTACCGGAGAAAACCAAAACTTTCAAAATAGGGTAATATTTTCGGTTCAACACTTTTATGATTTTTTTACTAAAAAAAATTATCAGTTTTTTCATTGTCTTTCCAAATTTTATCAAGTTGGATCAGCAGCTCACAGAAAAAAAAAGCATTTTGAAGTATTCGTTATTCACAATTCACATAATTTTTGTCTCATATTTTCGGAGGAAAAAGTATAAAATTTTTAATTGTCTTCCCGAATTTTATTAATTGGATGGCTCACAGAAACGAAAAGAAAGTTTTGAAGTTTTCATTATCCACATTTTTTTATTTTTTACCCCCGAATATATTTTTTGGGTGAAAAATATGAAATACAATGAATTTTTGGATTGTATTTCCAAGTTTTATCAATTTGGATCAATGCATGGCTCACATAAACGAAAAGAAAGTTTTCATTATCCACAATTTTTTGTTTTTTATTTTTGATTAAAAATTATGAAAACTAATAATTTTTTTGTTTATCTTTCCAAATTTGAAGAATTTGGATCAATAAATGGCTCACAGAAACGAAAATAAAATTTTCGTTATCCACAATTTATAAAATGAAATGTAACTTCTGTCATTCTGACGATGATATTGATTTATCGAAACAATTGTCAATTTTTTAGAATTTTCAATAACTTGTATTATATTGTGGAATTAACTAGAGACCTTGAGTTTCATTTAAAAACACTAATATGAGCATATTCCACGAAGTAAGGGTCGAGACAGTCAATTTAATTTATAATTTATTGACCTTTGTATAATTTTCTCGAATTTCACCCTCGCATAATTTTTTTTTATATTTCTGGGTACAAAATATGAAAAACTATTAATTTTTTGAATGTTTCTCTAATTTTTATCAATTTGGGACATTGCATTACTCTACAGGAACAAATAGAAAGTTATGAAGTTTTCATTTTTCGCAATTTGTGTTTTTTTTTCTAATCTTTTTTAGGAAAATATGAAAAACTATTGATTTTTTGATTGTATTTCTAAATTTTAACAATTTGGTTCAATACATGACTTACAGAAACGAAAAGAAAGATTTGAAGTTTTTGGATACCAAATATGAAAAACTATTATTAAAAATTTTTTTATCAATTTGGGAGATTGTATATTTCTTCAGGAACAAAAAGAGAGTTTAGAAGTTTTCATTACCCGCAATTTATGGTTTATTGACACATGTATAATCTATTTTATTGCAAAAAATATGAGAAAGTTAATTTTTGGACTGTTCATCCAAATTTTATCAATTTGGATCAATACATGGCTGACAGAATCGAAAAGAAAATTTTTAAGTTGTCATTATCCATAATTTATGGTTTTTACACCCTCGTATAATTTTTGGGTCAAAATATGAAAAACTAGCTACAGAAACAAAAAACAAGATGTTCATTGTGTTTTCAAATTTTATCAAGTTGGATCAGTACATAGCTCACAGAAAGAAAAAGCATTTTGAAGTTTTCGTTATTAACAATGTGTGGTTTTTAGACACACATATAATTTTTTTCTCATATTTTCGAAGAAAAAACTATAAAATAAAATTTTTGATTGTCTATCCAAATTCTATTAATATGAATGGCTCACAGAAACGAAAAGAAAGTTTTGAACTTTTCATTATCCATATTTTTTTATTTTTCCACCCCCGAATATATTTTTTGGGTTAAAAATATGAAATACAATGAGGTTTTGGATTGTCTCTCCAAGTTTTATCAATTTGGATCAATACATGGCTCAAATAAAGAAAAAGAAAGTTTTGAAGTTTTCATTATCCACATTTTGTTATTTTTTAACCTCCGTATATATTTTTTGGGTTAAAAATATGAAATATAATGAATTTTTGGATTGTATTTCCAAATTTTATCAATTTGGATCAATACATGGCTCACATACACGAAAAGAAAGTTTTCATTATTCACAATTTTTTGTTTTTTATTATTTTTGATTGAAAAATATGAAAAATAATGATTTTTTTGATTGTTTGTAAATTTGAACAATTTTGATCAATAAATGGCTCACAGAAACGAAAATAAAGTTTTCGTTATCCACAATTTATGATTTATTGACCTTTGTATAATTTTTTCGAATTTCACCCTCGCATATTTTTTTTTAATATTTTTGGATACCAAATATGAAAAACTATTATTCAATTTTTATCAATTTGGGAGATTGTATATTTCTTCAGGAACAAAAAGAGAGTTTAGAAGTTTTCATTACCCGCAATTTATGGTTTATTGACCCATGTATAATCTATTTTATTGCAAAAAATATGAGAAAGTTAATTTTTGGACTGTTCATCCAAATATTATCAATTTGGATCAATACATGGCTGACAGAAGCAAAAAGAAAATTTTTAAGTTGTCATTATCCATAATTTATGGTTTTTACACCCTCGTATAATATTTAGGTCAAAATATGAAAAACTAACTACAAGAACAAAAAACAAGATTTTCATTACCCACAATTTGTGGCTTATTGTCACCTGTATAATTATTTCCTAATATTTTTTCGTAAACTAAGGTTTATTGACCCTAGTATAATTTTTTTCTAATATCTTTTGGTAAAAATATGAAAACCTATTAATTTTTTTATTGTCTTTCCAATTTTCATTAACTTGGGACAGTATAGCTCTATAAGAACCAAAAGAAAGTTTGGAAGTTTTCATTACCCACAAATTTGAGTTCTTTTGACCCTAGCATAATTTTTTATACTATTTTAAGACAAGAAAAATGTAAAACTATTCATTTGTCAAATGTTTTGCAGAATTTACTCAAATTGCACATTAGGAACAAAAATTAAGTGGAGGGATTTTCAAAATACATATTTTTTTATTTTTTTACAACCCCGTATAATTTTCTGGTAGTTTCTTACTTAAAATATAACAAATCTGTCATTTTATCAACTATGTTGAAATATTTTGCCAATATTTATCATTATATAACACTACAAAATTTCGGCCTTCATCTACTCATCTTCAAAAATTCACACGTCCACACAATGTATGTTGAATTCAAACAAAGGGCTTTATTGTGATTATAGACACAAACAACCTTCAAGTACCAACATATACCCTCTAACCACCTGCTTATTTCATTAAAAATTCAACAAACATAACCTACAATTATAAATACCAAATTGCGCAATTCCACATGTCCACCAGTATAAAACGATTCCAGATATACCTTTTTTAACTATCAATTACTGACTCATACGTATAGATAATTTTCAATTATTTACAATTTTCATTTTATTAAAAATAGTAAACATTTAGACTCGGTTTCACGAGAGAAAAAGCCACCTGAAGTTGGAACATTAACAATTTCACAAACCAAATTCAGTCTTATTTTTTATATGTCGCTGAGTAACAGCCAATGACGTAGAAGGAAGATTTATACCGATTGGGTTTGACCAGTACAACTGCAACAACTTCTGTTGGATTTTCCTCTCTTAAAAAGGAGTCTACTACATTCGCAATCAACAATCCAACTCGTTTCTGTTTTGCTTTGCGACGTCGAAAAAAGAAAAACCTCCCCGCTTACAATCTGCCAAACTAAACGAATGAAAATTAATAAATTGGGACTAATCTCTAATTGCATCTTACAACAGATGATATAGTCAAGTCATGAAGAGGTGTATGTCGCGGGTGTCGAACATTCAACATATATACACACACACATAGTGCCTGCATGCCTGTTTATATGTAGACCACCAATTAATGAACAGGTGTGCGTAAACCTTTTCAGCTTTCCGTGTAAACACACCACATTTCGATGGGTGTGGACCGATTGCACAATTGCAACAAAATCGAAATCTCTGCTTCAAGGAAGTGAAGGAAAGAAATTAGTAATGTCAAAATTAAAATAGCTAATCGATGGCTTAAACTGTAAACCAGCTAACTCCAAAAATTCAAATTTTACAGGAGATAATAAAAACTATTTGGAATACCCAGAGTAAACTTAAAAGCTTTCACAAATATTAATAAGAATAAAGTAGTAATTAGGGACTCTTACTGTGATTAAATACCTACATATTTGTTTATATTTTGTTTTTTATACGCAAATTTAGGAGAAAGCTGTTTTGTGTAAAATAAAAACAATATTCACTCGGAGTTAGAAGGTTTTTATTTAAATTCTCCACTACAAACTACAATACAACGTTCATACTAATCTCAACAAAACTTTTCTAAAAATATTTAATCATATTTACTAATTATGTAATAATATAATTAATTCACAAATGGAATATTATTATAGAACTCATGATAGTCGGAAGGGATTACTTTTTTCAATTCTTGTAGATCCTCAAATTTTTTCTTTTTTATTTTACGCCGGGTTGCATACAAGCTTGGAATTTCATTCATAACTTTCGTCGTAACTTTATAATCTTTTCTTTGTGGTAATGTGATCCAATCATCCCTGAATCTTAATTTAAACAAAATGTTTCCGTCGGGATTGTATTGCAGGGCACGCAAATCCGTAACCTTAAAAGCAAAAAATTCATCTCAGAGTAAAAAATTACTAAGTACAAAAACTATAAACCTTGGGGTCACCTTTCATTTTTCCAGGTCTGATTGACTTAAAAAAATTCACATCCTTGAAGGTTTTGAAAAAGTCATGGGTAAGATACTGGAATATAAGGCACTGGATTTTTCCTAGCTTGTCTGCATACTTGAATGTACTCGGCCGAAACGTTAATTATTTTGTTCTTTAATTTTTTTTCAATGGATGCGTGCATACTGTCGGCTTCCATTTGCGTATGCCCGACTTCCAAGAACTTTTGTTCGATTATTATATTATTTGACATAGCTAAATTTAATAGTGCATCCGTCACTGTTGAGAATAATTTTTCTATTTTCATTAGTTATTTCCTCTTTTAATTGTGGTATAACTTTCTCCAATAGAAACGTAGTCACAATCGAGGCAAATTCTTCAGCATTAAGTCCCTCTTCTGATTCATTCCATAAATAGCATGTTCCCTGTAGAGGTTAAATAAACAAAAGTTATGAACACAAAGATTGGTTCTATAATACAGACTAGACACATTGGATCGTGGTGCTAAAAGGACAGCTTGCAATCCATGGTAAATGTGTATTTATTTGTTACTTTATCCAAATCTTTTTCTCTACGCGCTTCTTCTTTTCTTTCAAGATGTAAAGCATGTTCCTCGTCTGGATATTGTACCTAACTTATGTGAAAAACAAATCTGACATTGATCCTTTTTTGGATGATACAAGGACATATTTTTTAAATCCATGGCATTATTAAAAGAGCATACAGATAAAGCTTTTACGTTACGTTCTTTGCACCAATTATTTACATAGAAATCGTAAAGGGCTTTTTAGACGGCCAATCGGGTAAGAGATACTTTTTTTCAGTCGATTTTCTACAGTAATGTGACTCCATGATCGGTAAGTTATCAAGAAATTCATTCATAGATTTGTTTTCCAGCAGGAATGGATTTAATTTTTTTGATTTTTTGGATTCAGAAGAGGTTGTTTGAATAGAATTCACTTCCTCCTCAGTTTGAATTTCATTAATATTTTGCTTTTGCATTGTCTCCTTCCAGTTTAAAATGGACCACTTGCCAATATATAAAGTGTTTAAAAACATTGTCTTGCATACTCTTATTAACTCTTCTCCTTTTCTCAAATTATAATTTACAGAGCATTCTCTTCTTGACACCTTTCCATCTTTTCTGTCTCTGTGACGTTGAGTTGGTCAAGTCATTTTCCAAAAGTTAGTAAAAATACTTTGTCTATCTTCTTCTGTTATCAGAAAACATTGAATTTTACACTGTTTATCTCGCGTCTTACATTTACATCTTATCTTGAGAGCCCTAGGAGGTTTTTCAACTCTATTATTCCAACTGGTGTTTTGCTTCTTTCTTCCAAAATATCTTTGACCTGATTCTCTATTCTTTTTGTTTTCTTCATAGATCCAAGTAGATTTATCCACTAGGCATCTTTTCTTTCTATTTCTTTTCACAGGCTCCATTGTGTCAGAGTGGTTGTCAGAATCAGAATTCTGCGAATAGTCCACCAGACGAAACCCTTTGTCAGATTTATCACTAAAACTGTATTCTGAGATTTCAGCAGATCCATCATTGTTTGATTCATTGACTGTATTTACAACAAAAATGTTTTCTGAGCCACGTAAGGCACTAGTATTTTGGGCAACTACTATATTTTCTCCAACATATTTGTCAGAGGGTTCGTCGTTATAATCCATTAAAGTGGAAGGTTCCAAATTATGAAGTGAAGTCGATGCAATATAGAAAGATGATTTAGGAGAATTAATACTGGCAGACGAAGAAATCTGATAAGAGCAGTAATTTGAATTATTTATACCATTGTCGTCTATTTGTTCAACAACAATATTATTCTCATTTATTTGGAGTTCAAGAATAAGAAAATCATTTCGGTTACGTTGAGAAGACACATTTTGTTGATCCAAAAGTAATATGGGTAATTTATTGATAAAATTTGGATCATTTTCTAATTCTAATTATATTTTTTCAATACATATTATTTGTATTAAGTAACACTGACTGAATTTAACCTTAATTAACCTCCCATAACGTTTTAATCAAATTAACATCTTTTCCAACTATCAAAATATCAAGAAAAAACGGTTTTTTCTTCTGTTTGATCGGATAAGTACGGAAATACTTAATTATACTATATTACTTATGAAAAAACCGCTAACTCCAAATTAAACATATAATTTATTTTTGAAAAACCGCTAACTCCATATACGAGTTTTTAAGTTTAATAATTCTGGCATGATTAAAATAGGCATGTTCTAATCAATTAATATACTTACTCTAATATCACTACACAACTTTATTTATTATTTAATAAACTAATTTTCAATTTTAAAGTAAAATCTGGAGCAAAATGCGGAGAGTCTCGTATCACCTCGACTTACACTATTTAAAATGGCTACTGACACAGGAGTTAGAAGTTTTGCATTGTTGATATTTGATGCCACGTAGATAGCTAGTATACGTGCATCATGAATTAAAGAAAACTGTAAATTTAAAATATTCTTTACGTGAACTGACTATAGATTTCAATTTTCTGTGGCAGATGGCATTAAAATCTTAATTTCATTAAAAAGTGGAGATAGCCGGTTTACAGTTTAAGCCATCGTAATACACTCGTATCAATGTTAGTAATGAAAAAAATGTATATACAGGGTGTTTCCTAAGTAATGTAAAATATTGTTGTGGGCGCTTCGTCACTCCATTTTAAGACGAAAAGTTCTTATAAACACGCGTGATAAGTCTTGTCGTTAATGAGATACATGGTGTTGAATTGTTTTATTATTTCATAACTCGGTTTGTAATACCGGTGGAAAACTGTCGTATTTTTTTTTATTGTACCTACTCCACTCTTTCGATTTTTACTAATTTCATTCTTTCCAATCCATAAAAGTTGCCGCCCAATTTGGCAAAAAGTTTTTATTAAAAATCACCCTAAAAAAATTCTTAGCGGCTGCGTTTATGAATTGGAAAAAATGAAATTAGTAAAAATCCAAAGAGGGGATTAAATACAATTATAAAAAAATACGGCACTTTTCCACCGGCATTACAAACCGAGTTATAAAACATCAAAGTTGAAATAAAAAAACAATTCAACACCCTGTATCTCATTAACGACAAGACTTATCACACATGTTTACAAGAACTTTTCGTCTTAAAATGGAGTGTAGAAGCGCTCACTACAATATTTTAGATTACTTAGGAAACACCCGGTATATGCAGAGTTTGATTGTTTTTATTACTCCGACTAATACAGCGAAAAAATAAATCTTCAAATTCATAATGTCATCAATAAAATAAAATTTACTGTTTCAACCTTCGTAATGTGGAAATGAAAATAGGAAGGGATAGAAATTGATTTTTAGTGAAATCATATCGTTCCTTTAACTTTATTAACATTGCTTACCATTTACAACTAATCGCATCTTTTAATTATCATTTTCGAGTGGAGAAATATCCAAATTTATAACATATACAATGGGATTATGATAACTAACTGTCATGTAACAGCTATACTACGCTGTACCAAATGAAAGCCGTGAAGAACATTGAAAAACGCCGTGTTTTCATAAGCTACGGTCGTGTCCTAAATTCTAGCGGTAAAATGCTAGGATTAATAATATTTTTCCCGGGTTTTAAATAAAAGTCGAAAATGTACTGATAAAATATTGATTTAAGATAGAAAATAATAAAATTTAAAACTTCTACTCTGAAGGTATTAAGCGGTTCCTTTTTATTATATATTATTTCAGGTTTTGTCATTTGTTTATTATGCTTTTATTGGGTTTAAATGCAGTACAAAAATTGAAAATTCTTTGGCCATCAAGTTTCCATCAATAGTTTTTGTAATCAACAAATTCCTTTGTTTGGTTTTTATAAAATTGACTTGCGTAAAAATTCATTCGCACGATGCATTTGAATGTGGCAAAAATACGATGATTGAAATAAACAGTGCGATATTTTTAAAAAGAAACTCTCCCGTATACGATTTAAAATTGAACATTTTAGCCCAAAATATATCTATGTCATCGCTATTAATTTCATTTCCCCTAAATACATATTATGAAGTCTATTTTCATCTACTAGAGAGTAATAAAACCTAATTTCTAATGCAAAATAATCGCTTTGACGTTTTTAAACTAAGTAGTAGTTTTTTTTCACAAAAATATTCTCATTAATAAAAAATTAGTTCGTGTTTTAAATGAAACTTACTGTTTCTATTTAACTCCACAGTATATTGAAAAATGTTAAAAATTCTAAAAAATTGACAATTGTTTAGATATTATCTAAATATCATCAGCAGATAATATTGAAACAATTGTCAATTTTTTAGAATTTTTAACATTTTTCAATGTACTGTGGAGTTAAATAGAAACAGTAAGTTTTATTTAAAACACGAATATGAGTAGATTCCACTAAGTAAGGGTCGAGACAGTTAATTTCATTAAAAAATAAGTTGTTAAACTAAAAAGCCGTGTATATATTGCACGGCAGTACAGCAAAGCCGTGGCCGTATGTTTTGTTGAAAAAGCCGTGAAAACACGGCAATTACCGTGTCGTTGGCAACACTGCTACGCTCACGCGTTCGAGTGCCACGCATTCACTCTCGCTCTGTCTCTTTCTATTCCCCCTCCCCAGGGGCGTTGAACGTTTAACGCAACAGTGCTTTCATACCCCCTTCATGGTTAGCGTTAAACGTTTAACACAACCTTAATGGAAGTCGCATTAGAAGTTTCACTTGAACAAAATTATTAAAAGTAGAGTGCAGTTGGTATACGACCAATTCTATTTTAATCCAAATCGTTTTAAATGCAACATTCAGACGTTTAGGTTCAAATTCTCAAGTGTGAAGTGTTTAATAACACAGCATTTATTGTCGGATTGTTAGACCGAATATAAGAAAGATTATTTTACGCCCTACTACAAATATTGATAATTTATATTCATATTAATGCAATTTTTAGTTAAAATTAAAATGTCATCTGTTATTAAATAGATTAAAATTAATACTAGAGGAAAGAAAACTAATACCCTACCATCAGTTTGGACAAAGACTTTAGTATTTATTTTGATAGGATTAACTGTTCGTTTTGCCTTTGTATGAATTAAACTTTGTTTAAATATTACACTGCTCTTTACTTGTAAATTTACAACGAAGAATAAAAAGCACGGATTCGCGTCTTGCGCATGTAGCGTCGAAATTTAGTACAGACTGCATATGACGCGGAACCGCGCTTTATTCCAAAAAATTGTAAACTCTTAGAAACACCTAACCTAATCATAATTAACATTTCCTAATTACGTTAATTGAAATTTTGAAAATTTTCATAAAAAACCTGTTGCGCATTGAGTAAATGATGTTTAAAATATGTGAGCAGCGAAAGTGTTAAACATCAGGTAGGCATCAACTGAAATGTAACTTCTGTCATTGTGACGATGATATTTAATATCGAAACAATTGTCAAATTTCTTAGAATTTTAAACATGTTTTCAATATATTGTGGAATTATCTAGAAACAGTTAGTTTCATTCAAAACAGTAGTATGAGTAGATTCCACGAAGTAGGGGTCGAGACAGTAAATTTTATTAAAAAATCTTCGATAGAAGATTTGGCCCGACTGTACCAGAAGTTACTACAAAAACGTTGCAAAGCACCACAAAACATTAGGTTTAGCTAAGAATGTCTTAGAAAAGAAGTTATACCAAATTATGTAAATATAAAATACTATACTAAAACACCTCAAGCACAGAAAGCTATAAAATGTGCTCAACGAGTATGGCTTAACAGAGAATGTAAAAAATGGTTTAACTCCTTAACATAAAAGTTGTACATTCTGAACTCATGTTTCAACTACATCCAATAGAATTTGACTGTTTAGTTGACAAAATCAGAAAAAGTGTCAGCACGATGAAGCACAAGAAATTTAAGAAACGAGAACAAAAACTTTAACACACACCATAGAATTCAATACTGTAAACATTATGAAACTGTAAGTAATTACATAACAACACACTTTGCACCACGATCTGAAAAGCTTTCAGACACTAATTTTACAAATACTGAAATAGAATTTTTAAATAAAAGCTTAAAGTGCAGGATACAACCCAAATTTAAACCAATATTAGCCACAGAATCAGAGATAGCTTTAAAATCTAATTCAAATAATTTTCTTTGTGAGAAATTAAAAATTTCCAATTTAATCAATAATATTGAACTGTCAAAGGTTAAACGTCAAACAAAAAATGGCATTACAGTTTTAAATTCAATCAAAATGAAAGTAGAAAATAATAACCACAATTTAAAAATCTGACAAAGGAGACAAACATTAAATGTAATAAAAAAAGTCTGGTATATATAAACTTAAATGTCCAGAATGTAATGCTGTCTATTTGGGTCAAACCATTAGAAATTTGGAAATCAGATATAATGAACACTTACGAGCATACAGATTGAAACCATCAGATAAATCCCACAACGCAAAACATCTACTTGACACTAAACATTCATTGACACCTAACACAGAAGTGGAAGTACTACAAATTAATAAGAAACAAGAACTGGATTTCCTTACTTAAGAAACCCACAATATGAAGTCGTCAATGATCAGATGAATCTAGGGAGTTGTCAACTTTTAAACTGTCTTCGAAATAAGAACTGGATTTCCTTGAAGAATTGGAAATTAGAAGACATTTAAGAAACCCACAATATGAAGTTGTTAATGAACAAATAAATCTAGGGAATTCTCCACTATTAAATTGTCTTCTTAAGTGATAATTGTAAAGATGAGCAGATATAGTTTTCCTGGATTTCTATATCATTGCACAGTTATACTGATCTTAATTGGAAAAATGATATCCAGGATATCCCCATATGGCTAATAATATCTAAGCTTTAATATTTGTAATATCATATCTTCTTCTTTTTCTCTATTCATATATATTAAGTGAATCACAAGGTAGGTCACTTCTTGGACTAGCCAAAAATAACTAAACATCAGATATGCATCAAATGAAATGTAACTTCTGTCATACTGACGATGATATTTAGTATCGAAACAATTGTCAAATTTCTTAGAATTTTTAACATTTTTTTCAATATATTGTGGAATTATCTAGAAACAGTTAGTTTAATTTAAAACAGTAAAATAACTATGGGTTTTTATTCTCGGATGTTAACAGTCCTTAATTGATAAGAGTGTTTCTAAAAAATCAATCTTATTTTTTATAAATATTTTCAAATCTTCTAAGCTTGGCGAAGTATTGATTTTATCCCCTAAATTAACCTTGTATTCTTGTCTAATTGCTAATAATGTAAATCCCACTATTTTGTAATGAATTTGAATGATACAGTAATGTTTTTCTTATTTATTGAAATCGTTTTTAACAGAACGGGTAGGATAAATTTATACATTTATACACTATTCACTTATACTTAATTTATATACACACTTAATTCTAATTTATATTAAATAAAAGGTTCACAGTTCACTTTATTTTTAACTTGTTCTGGTATGAAATCAAACTGTATACTCATTCGCCGCTGGTAGGTAGTCTCTTATATATTAAAACCACTATAATCCTTACTGACAGGTAATTTTGAATAAGTATAAATATCAAAACCTCAAAATATCTGCAAATAATATGAGTTCTGCAATGTTTTAAGACGAATGCGGTACCTAATATTTACAGATGTTACAGTCATTCTACCTAGCCACGGGATCCCAAAATAGCTTCTATGAAACTGCAATTCTTCATAGAATATATTTTTCTGTGTTTACAACTGACTTTGAACCTACTATGTTCAAATAGGAACATTACAGGCACATTTACAGATGATACAAAAAACGTTTTGGTCGGATTCAGGGAGTACACCAGCGTGCGATTTCGTAACAATACCTTGAGTAAAATTTCTATTTTCGATTAACAAAATGAAATTATATTTGTATATTTTCGAATTGTTGATTTAACTTTCGATTTATCAACACAGCCCTCTAGAGCAATACATTCGAGTTTGTTTTTTCTTTTCGAATCTTGAGAAATCGCTACGAGCCCCCACCTGCTCGGTAGTTTACGTTTGCACCAATGTTTCAGGTTAATTATTAATTGCTGAACCTTCAGCAACTAATCCTGGCTCAAAGGACCAAATGTTTAGGTTGTAATTTCCCGTCTCGGGATTGCCAGTTTCGAAATTGGGCTTTTATGGCTTTATTTAACTTTTTGTTGACATATAATATCAAAATTGACATCTCTAGTTTAATATTTTTAACATGACAACAGAATGCGAATAAGATCACGATACAAAATATTGTAATCAAAAGTCTTATCAAATAATATAATGTCTGATTATGCATACACGTTCAAGATATTGTTTCACATGTGATTGCAACGCCTTCACATCCTGCATTCAGAAATTCTATCCTTTTAAGTTCGGTCATATCTCTGTTTATGAATGTGTGTGTCGCCAGTCTAAGTATTTTCCGCCGCCGCCAGCCCCCAGCGCCAGCACGTCAGGTCGCCAAAGCCATTGTACTTGAAATCCAATTGTCCCATTAAATAGTACACCTTCGTGACTCATATCAGCTATATGCGAATTTGTAATTCTTCGAGGCTTTCAGGAAAAAAATCAACGTTATAATTTGTTAAATTGTTATTATTAATCTTTTATTTTTATTTACTTGAAATTGGAAAGAAACACATTTTCAAAGAAAACACCTTAATTTTAAAAGCAAGTCATATAAATAAACAAATTGTAACTTTAACAATTTGTATCTCGGAAATCTGCAATATTTCTATGCGACATAAGGGACTGAATCATTTATATTTTGACTGTTTAGACAATGGATAATTTTAGTGAAACACTCTGTATATTTTTGGGTTTTGCGTTTCATAGTTTGACGTATCATCTTTTAATTTTCAATTTCATAATTAGGAGCTTTATTAATGATGATTACATGTCTCAAGTCTTGCGGAGAATGTAATTAATTTGTTTAATTATCTTTTACGAATTTTTTTATTAATAACTAATACATTTTTTGGAATTTTTTAAGTAGCAAAATAATTTGATTTTATATTTCTCTAAACTTCACACAAGACATAACAGCCGATAAGAAATTTTTATACATGGGCAAGAAAATTTGGCACCAGCGCGATCAGCTAGAATGTTTACAAGATAAAATTTGCTGGTAACTTGACATCGAGTTGACCAATTAAAATTATTATTTGTATCAATTTCTTCTATATTAATTGATAAAAGTTAAAAATATTTACACTATTTTTTTTTGTCTTCAAAAGCTGACCACGTGACAGTGCTTTGTAAGAAAAGCATAGCTGTCGGAAACCAGTTGTCCAAAATTTCTCCCAGCTGATTCTTCGAAAATTAATCTCAAATTTATCAAAAAACTACGATAACAATTTTTTGCATACAAAAACAAAATATACATTTCAAAAAAATTTCAATTCAATTTTATTCTAAATTGGAGGATTTAAAAAAAATTGAAGGGTTGTTCCAAAAAAAAATTATTTCGGTTGGAGAGTTGATGAAAAGGGAATGTCCTGGAAAACTATATATCAAAATCGGAAATAGGTATGTTTTTTGGATTCTACGACACAAAATACATAATGGCAACATGAGCTTCAATTTAGGATAGAGGAAGATACTACCTCGATTCCTACAATACGAAATCCTCAAAATACTGATTGGTCTCTTTACAAGACCAATCTGAAGAACCATTTGAAACACGTCGAAGTGAATGGGGTAAATCACCCGCACTACGACCTGGAACAAAGAAAACAGATCAGTGAGGCAATAATGAAAGCTTTTCCAGTTGCCCACTGTCAAAAGCTCGTTCAGAAAAGGATGCTCCTTGCTGGAATGAGAACCTGTCAAACCTCAGAAAAAAGGTCCGTGGGCTCTTTAATAGAGCCAAATATGACAGTAATTGACAGGGATACACTGAGAGGCTTACTCAGTACAATAAAGAGATTAGGAAGGCCAAAAGGCTTAATTTTCAAGCCTTTTGCGAAAAGACACTCACACAGCGGCCAGACTGCAAAAGGTCATGGCAAATGGGGGAACTAACCCCACAATGTCCCTAAAAAAGCCAGACGGATCATTCACGGAAGGTGAAGAAGAACGATCGATTCTTCTTTTTAGAACCCACTTTTCAGGTAGTGAACCAACAACAAGCACTGAAATAGCAATGAATTACACCAAAAATCCCGCAAGGAAGATTGGGACATTGCTAAGAAATTTTTTACCAGACAACGGTTGGAATGGGTAATAAGTACCTTTCAACCACATAAATCACCAGGAGTGGATGGGATATTTCCAGCACTCCTGCAGCAAAGGATAGGGGGGAGTGATATCTCCCCTTCTATAGAGCCTCGTAGTAGATGAGTTGCTCGACAGGCTAGCGGAGCTTGGCTTCGAATGTATAGGCTATGCTAATCACATAGTTCTAATAGTCCGAAGCAAGTTCGAGAGCACCTTGTGTGATTTATCACAAAAGGGCCTCAGAATCATTGACCAATGGTGCTTGTCAGTGGGGCTAAACATTAACCCAAACAAGACCATAGTAATTCCATTTACCCGGAAAAGAACATTTTCATCCATGAAACTCATATTTTTTTTTAGTCATGAGGGGGTTAGGGTTCAGGTGTCCTAATTGTTGCCGCTCAGCCACTGATTGGCTTATTGTGCACCCCCACTCACAGGTATTAAGCAGAGTCCCCTCCTAAATTCTTGGCCAACATTGAGATTCGTCGAACTATGTTTTCCTGCATTCCCTCCTGATTGTGCCTAGGAAGATATCTAGACAGGAGGCTCGCCTTCTGCACAGGGCAGGGCAATCGAAGACCACGTGCTTTGCAGTTTCTTCTACTTCTCCACACATCCTGCAAATGGGATTTGTTATTTCAATCCCCATTTTCACTAGGTGTGCGTTGAATATACAGTGGCCAGTTATGAATCCTACCACTTTTCGCAGTTCTTTCCTACCCAGTCTAAAATCATTTGCTGCGTAGGAACTCGATGGTCCTTTTAACTTCTTTTGGACTGAGCATGTCATGTTATTCTGTTCCTGCGCTTTTGGTGTTCAAGCGACACCCAGTTGGAAACAGTTTTTTGTACGGCGCTGTATGAAACGCCCTATGCTGGCTCTGGTCCCATGAGGGTGAGATGAGCTCCTTTCTTGGCACACTTATCAGCTCCCTCATTTCCAGCTACCCCTGTATGGCTTGGCACCCAAGTAAGAATTACTCTATTGTCTTTTGCCAAGGTTTTCAAGGTATTGTGACAGTCCCACACAATCTTCGACGTATAGCTGTGGCTTGCTAAGGCCAAAAGGGCCGCCCGACTGTCCGTGTTCACATAGATGGTCTTTTTGTTATATTTCCTGTCTATGCATGTTCTGCCACATTCGATTAGTGCAGCTATTTCTGCTTGAAATACGGTCGTCATTTTGCCAAGGCTTTGCCTGGGTCTGACGCCGAAAACGCCTGCTCCTGTACCCGTTAGGGTCTTTGACCCGTCGGTGTACCCGGTGATACTGTTCAACATGCGTTGAGGTTCTCCCTGGGCCCATTCGGATCTGCCACTCAAGTTGACACGATATGGTATCTCAGTTTCTACGACCTTGGGCATTCTGTCAGGTGGAATTTCGATGATGTCGCACCTCATGTTGTCGTGTATTTTAGTATGTTTCATAGCATGGTGCTTGCACCAGTTGCCATTGCACTCTGTATGCAGCCATTTTAGCCTCCCCCTGTATATGGAGATCTAATGGTGGGATGTTTAGCAGTATTTCCAATGCTGCGGTTGGGATGCCCTTCATGGCGCCTGTAATGCTCAGACACGCAGCTCGCTGCACTTTAGAAAGCGTTTTGGCGGCTGTGCTTTGCTGAACTTTAGGCCACCATACAATCGCACCATACACCATCATTGGTCTGATTACTCTGGTGTACAACCAGTTTACCATTGTCGGAGTTAGGCCCCAGGTGCACCCAATTGCTCGTCTCATCGTCATTAGCGTAATCTGAGAACGGCTTGTGGTGCTCGCTAGATGGCTGTTCCAGGTTAGCTTGTCATCTAACCGGATTCCTAGATATTTTGCCTCCCTGGCAACCTTTATCTGATTGCCGAAGAGTTTTGGCACACTAGTAATCTCTGCGATTCGCTGTTTTGTAAATGGTACCATGATGGTTTTCGAGGGATTGGCAGACAATCCCTCTGCATCACACCATCTCTCCACTACGAACATTGCCCTCTGCATTAGTTTCAGGCAGATGCCCACGTGCATTTCTCAGCATATCCTTGAGTATACACCCCTGCTCGTTTAGTGAGACAAGAAGGTCGTCGACTACCAGATTCCACAGCTTTGGTGACAGAACGCCTCCCTGTGGACATCCTCTTTCTGTCTTCACCTCTCTTGTGACACCACACAGGGATGCTTGTGCTCTCCTGCTGCTTAGCATGTTCTCTATTCATCGGGTAATTGTCCTGTCTATGCCTCTGGATTCCAGTTTTGACAATATTGAGCGAGTGCTCGTATTGTCAAATGCTCCTTCGATATCCAGGAACACAGCCAGTGCAACTTCTTTGTAAGTAATGGCTTGCTCTATCTTGCTCACCAAGCTATGCAAGGCTGTTTCGCAAGATTTGCCACTTTGGTAGGCATGTTGATTGGAGTGCAGCGGCTTGTCGCCCAGCACCGTGACCCTCAAATGCATATCTATGATCTTCTCTAGTGCCTTAAGAAGAAATGACAAGAGACTTATCGGACGATGAGCCTTTGCAGTATCGTAAGAGGGTCTTCCAGGTTTTGGTATGAATACCACCTTGGAGATTTCCCACACCGTAGGTATAACTCCTGTGGCTAGGCTTAGTCTGAACAGATTCACAAGTCTTGGAGTTATTATGTCGGCGCTTTTTTGGAATAGTACAGGGTAAATTCCGTCCATTCCAGGCGCCTTGAAGGGATTATGAAACTCATATCCTTAAACGAGGAAATCATAGAATGGAAATCAGAAGTTAAATATCTAGGGATAACCCTAGACAGTAAGCTTCTGTGGAATAAGCATGTTGAAATAACTGCTAGTAAAGCAATAAGAGCTTTGATGGCGTGCAAAAACCTAGCTGGTGAGAGGTAGGGCTGTAACCCAAAAATACTGCGATGGATGTCCGCCATGATTGTGAGACCAGCAATTACGTATGGGGCAATAGTTTGGCATACAAAAGAAAGTCAGTACAGCACGAGGAAGACCCTCGACAAAGCTCAAAGGCTTGCCTGTGTGTGCATCACTGGAGCTATGAGAACGTGCCCAACTAGGGCACTTGAGATCATTACAGATCTCACACCTCTACATCTGGTGATAGAAAGATCTGCCCATGAGGCAATTCTTAGAATATCTTAGGAAGGTTCATGCAATGAGAGTATTCAAAATCAAGGAGCCTGGTCCTCTCTAACAAAATATATCTCATCAGCGAATCATCCCAGTGACGAAATGATCAACAAAGTATATATCGAAAAGAATTTCACTACGATGCTAAATAAGAAAAAAAGAAAACACCATTAGATTGTATACGGATAGTTCAAAAAACTTCCCGAGCGTCTTTCAGGCAAAAATACTTGCAATCGAAAGATGGGTGGAAATGAACCTAGAAAGAAGCATTGAGCTCCCATGTCATTGACTCAAAGATGGCATGGGAGTGCCGAAGAAAACTTTATGAATTAGGCAAGAATAACAGGGTCTCTTCAGTCTGGGTTCCTGGCCACTCGGGAATCACGGGAAATGAAGAGACCAATACACTTGCCAGGAAAGGAGCACAAACGCCCTTTATTGGCCCGGAGCCTTTTTGTGGTGTAGGAAAATGCTCCTATAAGAAAGAGTTTCGGAAGAAAGAGAAAATCGAAAGAGAAGCACTCTGGCGGTGCTTTGCCGGGCTGGAACATTCCAAAAAGTTCCTGCGGAACTTTGACACTGCTAGATCCTCACGGGCTCTCTTACAGCACACTGCCGCCTTAGGAAGCACCTAACGAGAATAGGTCTAGTAGTAATTGACGAGTGTAAATTCTGTGGGGAGGAGGATGAAACTCCGGATCATCTGGAATGCCTCGCCATTGCAAGCCAACGCAAGAAATGATTCGGACAAGAAACTTGTAAGAGTGAGGACCTCACCTCGTTGAAGCCGTCCCAAATACTAGAGTTCATTAGAACCTTGGAACTGGAAGGTGAGCTGTAATAGTAGTGAGAACAGCTCTGATAGGGGGGGCACAATAAACCTTGGATTTCAGTGCATTATATCTAATCTAAATGAGCTTCAGTTTAAATTCCCGCGAAGAGGGAAAAGCTTATATGTGCGTGTACAGAATTTAATTTGGAGAAAAAATCTCTAATAAAAATATCTTACCTCTCCACCCCCCTCGCCACCCTTATAGCTAACTCAGAGACGGTTTCAAATATCGAATTCTCATATCAAATATATTTCTATTCGAGTAAATGCCGTCACAAAAAAAATATGACCCCCATGCCCTTCCTCTCTCTCGAACGACAGTGGGCGCAACTGAAATCCACTTTTTTATTATTTGAGCTACCGAAAGAATAAAAATTGCACTTGAAAGAGAAAATTCCGACTGGTACATGGTGTTACGATGAGTTGGTGTATTGAATTGTTCGATTTTGTTTTTAACTAAATTTATTTAAATACTGATAAACAAAAAGGTTATAACGGTAAAATGGTAATGTTCGAATACATGTTAAACTAAAACTGTCTCTTACCTTCACACGTGTTCGTTGCTCTCGTTTTACCGCCAGGACTCCCCCCACTCCGGCATGTAGATGCATCGCTCCGAACAGGGAAAAATTAACAAGTATTTTAACAGATTTTTTTTTCAAATTTAAAGTAACCAATATCCCAGCGTAAGAGATCACGTCAAACTCTCTTAAAAACACTTTCCGTACCCCTTTTTGGGGGTCTAGAGATCGTCAAAAACCGATTTTGGTACTTGCGGCTTGGGGCTTTTTTTACTATAAATGGTAGTGGAAAACTACTGATAGGACACTTGAAAAAGGGGGGTTAACGGGGGGAAATATTTAATGGGAGGAAATACACAGGAAAAAATTCCTAATTAATTTTTTTTCGGAATTTCAGGTTATAAGTATGATGGGGCCACTCGTTAGGTCTAACCCTTTCTGATGATATATGGGGGCACCACCCTGCCCCCTTTTTTTGGGGGTCCTGCATTCGCTGAATATTGATGCTGGAATCGTGGTTTTTGGGGATCTTCCGAATTTGGTGTGCGTATAGACGTCATGGGTTTGAAATATATTTAGGGCCCCCCAAATGAGCCCCCAACTGAAAATGAACGTGGAAGTTCGAGATGATGTTTTTAGGCATACGCGCATTCGGTATATGACTACAGTGGTTTTAACCACATAATTTAGCTTGTCTTGTGGTGCCCTCTTCTTCAATAAAATGTTCAAACTATAATATATATATATATATATATATATATATATATATATATATATATATCAATCGATAGAGAAAAGAATCACAATTTTCCTGACTATATACAGGGTTGTGAAAAAATTATTTTTGAACATTGAATTCTCGAAATTTTTAGGCGATCTATACTTCTTTTATAAAGGCTAAAAAATTTCTATGTACGTATCCAAGTACCCTCTACATTTTTCGTCTCTAGCATTTTTTTCTATATCTCGCAAAAAAAAATTTATTTGTCCATTAATTTCTATTTAGTTAGGGGGCAAGCTTGTCCATGGGTGGGCATATTTTTTTTTGTAAGTTACCTATTGGACTATCATGTGCCCCTTCAAAAACCCAGCTCATGTTGCCTTTTAACAAGGTGTCAGAACTCGGTTCCGACATTTAAAATTCTCCAAATCGAATTTTTAACTGAAATTTTCGCCAGGACCCATTAAGGGGGGGGTATATAACTTTTATGCTGCTATTTGAATGAAAATCTGGGGAAAGGAGTTTACGGGGACGAGAAATACAATGAGCAAATCAGTTTCTCTCTGAGACCTATTTGACAGGCATAAAAAAAATAAAAACGTCAAAAATCGTAATATTTGCGAGTTTTAAAAATAGTAGTTATGACGCGATTTTCATAAAAATTTGTAATTAGAGTTTTTCAATCATGACGAATGGCATGACATTATTCGTTTTTTTATCAATTATAATTTTTTAAGGAGTTTATTTGAAAAAAATATGGAAAATATATTTTAATTTCTTTAATAATGAGAATTTTGGAAACGGATAGCAAAAATAGAATCCCAGGGTCAAAATACTTTGTATTTGATCATTTTTTCCATACGTTTACTATATATCAACATTTTAAAATTTTTATCCAGGAGCTCCAAATTTTTAAAAACTTGTTGACATGCCTCTATTTAAAATTTTATATTTTCGAAACTAAGAACGATATCGACTTCTTTCTCACACCATTCGATAGAGGAAAGCTGTACTTTAATTACCAATCATATTTCGTTGCTTCGCTTTAATATTTTTAGGAATTATACATGGTTAAAGTTGAGCTAAACATTTTTATTAAATTTAGTCTAAAAAAATTCGAATTGAAAAGACCGAAATTGGTAAAAATCGAAAAAGGGGAGTTAATACTATTATAAAAAGAATATGGCAAGTTTCCATCGACATTACAAACCGTGTTATAAAACATCAAAATTGATATTTTTGTACCAAAAATATCTATTCGCAAGCTGTGGACTGAAAATCGAAAAAAAAAATTGTTTCCGATTTTCATAAAATTTTGCATAGGGGGTTTTTTGATACGAGGATTGCCAAAAATGGGTCAGTTATTCGTAAAAAACTGAAAAAATTTATTAAATTGGGATTTTCCCGAAAACTACATATCAAATTCAAAAACAAACCCGTTTTTTGGATTTTACCACACAAAGTACATAATTCTACATAATTTTTCCCAAACATTCACTGTAAACCCAAATTTTAAATTTTCTGGTTAAAACCATAAAATTTTCAATGGGGGTGATGAAAATGAGATTTTCCGGAAAACTATATATCAAAATCAAAAACAGGTATGTTTTTTCAATTCTAAGAAGCAAAATATATAGTTTTCTCCATACATCCATTGTAAACCCAAATTTTCAATTTTATAGTTAAAACCACAAAATTTTGGAAAAATGTTTGACAAGTTTTAATAAAAAAATGTATAATTGTTTGTGTATAAAAGTCTTTTATTGTAAAAGCGGCAACACCGCCTGTTAATGTATGAGAGTATTTTAATGTAAAAGCGGCAACGCATCTCAATCAAGAATTCAGTTCATCGATAAGACAATATTATACACGGATAGATCGGAATCTTACGTTAAAACTCGGGGTCCCAGAGAACCGGTAGCGCCCCTTACGGCTGGGGGATCAATTAAATTTGGAGCGGCGGTTCTTTTGAATCTATAATTTTTCGTTTTGAATTATTTAATAAGAGCCCCGATTCTGAAAATCGAATGAAATTATCGAGTGACCTCGAATATTGTCGAATCAAATTTACCCATATTTGAGTTCACTCGACAATTTCAATCAACTTCAATAAAACACAATTTCAACACAATAACAAGTATATTACGTATTATAGAATTGAAAAAGTTTAAAAATCCATTAAAAAATATTACAAATACAATTAAAAAAAAACTAACGCAAGGAAATACTGTAGAAACGGTTGACGATATTATTCAACACACACTATGTTGGTACTGTCTTCTTCAAATAACAGAAAAAGAGGAACAGCATTTATATTATGTTGTTCAACTTGGTTTAAATTGTGTTCTTGAACTAAAAAATAAATGTCTCCCGTACTATGTTGAATGTGCTTTTGTATCGTTCCCTAATAAAATGCGAGTATAGTGAGAAAAAATAATCCAAATTTCCTAAAATTTGTTCAGAGTGTATTTAGTGATGGAACTCATCATTCGTGAAAAAATAACAAACAAGTGACTCTTGGTAAGCCAGATTTGATTTAAACATATGAATGAATTCTAACAAACACTGAGAATTTAACATAATAACTAATAACATTCAAGTCAATAAAATTTATTTAATAGTCTGGGAGCTTAAAACTAGTTAAAGAAATTAAATTGAAATTTAATTTTAACAAATGGACGAAGAAATCAACAACGCAGCAATTTATCGCCTTATGAAAAGCGTAAACGAATCAAACGATACTATAAAAAGTCAAATAACTGAAATTACCAGGCAAAATAAAGAATTAAAAGAAACATTTGAGAAGGAAATAAAGGACCTAAGAGAAGATTTGAACATAGATATTTCTGTAATCAAAGAAGAAAATAATAAGCTACAAGTAGAAAATCAGCAACTAAAAAATAAGCTTCTAACCGTTGAACGAAACCTAAAAAAGTACAACATAATACTATATGGTCTTGAAGAGGATGACCCTCAACAAGATATAGTGAAACTTGTAGATATAGTGAAAAACCAACTAAACATTAATTGCAATTTAAGCGACTTTAGAGACATTCGAAGAATTGGCACAATAACTGCTAACAACAAGCCTAGACCACTAACCATAGAGTGCATGAACTATTTTTTTAAAACAGAGATACTAAGAAAATCGAAAATCTTGAAAGGAAGTGAATTGTTTTTTGCATACGACCTAACTCAAGTAGACTATCAACGTAAAAAAGTGTTAGGTCAGAATCTAAAGTTAGCCAAGAGTAACAATCTTAAAGCAAAGATCGAGAAAAATAAGCTATACGTAGAAGGCAAGGAATACGGATACGAAGATCTGATAAATATACCGAATGCAATAGAAATATTAACAACAAACAACGGAAAAGGCTCTACTTCTAAAGAAAACTCGTCGCCACAACCGGGAACTAAAAGAAAATTGAAGGAAAACACAGAATCAGAAGCTTCAAAACGTGTAACCAGGAATCAAAAAATCTTAACGTCAAATTAAATATTTTAGGAATTTGTATTACTTATTTTGTGTATATCTTGACATTTGTTACAGGTGGTGAACCTAGTTCATCTTTTACATGTTACCCTTGTAATTTTAAATTATTTGTTAGACATTTATAAACAACAAATTTGATTTTTAACAATTTTTTGAATATTTCCCGAAATGGATGCTTATATTAGGGATTATGAAAATGATCCAATTAAATCAACTAAGATCCAGATCCCGGGTACATTTAGAAATCATATTAACGTTGTATTGTTGTATTGTTGGATAATATGCATGCTAGATTTGATTTGATAGTACTAACTGAAACCTGGCAGCTATATGATCACAATATCTTTAAAATTCAGGGATATGAAAGTATATACAATGATGGTGATCTAAATCAGAATGATGGGGTTTTGGTTTTCATTCAAGATCAGTTAAAGTTTAAAAAACAATTGACTATATTGGTGACATCAGAATCATTTCAATTTTGGTTTCCGCAAAAAACAAAAAAAATTGATATTTAATCCATATATCGATCACCTAGTACTTGCCCAAAAAGTTTTAATCAGAATTTAATCAAATATTTAAATGCATCAACAAAACACGACATTAGCATTATAACAGGTGACATAAATTTAGATTTATTAGACAGCGATGATGAAATAGTAGAAGAGTACAAAAATATAATGAGCTCTTTTGGATATATTCCATACATTAATGAGCACACTCGTTTACCTAGTCGAACATGCTTGGATCATTTTTATGTATCAAGTCGTAACGCACTTAAAGCTAAATCATATATTTTTAGATAAAATATTACAGATCACAGCCCCATAGTCCTTACAGTAGAAACAGGGCGAAATAACATCCAGTTAAATGAGCAGTTTAATCACAAATATTACATAAATTATGCGTTACTAAAAAGTGCGTTAAAGTACGAAAAATGGGAACAGGTATACAATGAAAATAAAGTTGATAATATGGCTCTTAACTTTATTGATTGTTTGAAATATTATATTAATGAAAATACGCAAAAAGTGAAAGTAAAACAAAACAAAAAAATATTACAAACTTGGATGAATCCTACATTAGTATCATTAATTGAGGAAAAAAATAATTTGTACAAATTAACTTTAAAACATCCTGATAATTTAGAAACAAAAATTAAATACAATGCAAAAATAATGTGAGCAAACTTGTAAAAAAAACAAAAAAGGATTATTATAGGAAAATTAATCAAGAAAATCAAAATTCTTCCAAATATTTGTGGGAACGCATTAAAAAGATATGCGGAGAAACAACACGTAAAAAAACTATTGAAAGAATTAATCTAGCTAGAAATATACCCGAAGTAACAAATTTTTCAGAAAATATAGAGTTTTTGGAGGGTTCTATGTTCCTTAGACCTACCGATGAAGTTGAGGTTATTAGTACGATAAAGGATTTGAAACTTAAAAAATCACCGGGTCTCGATAGTATAAGGTCTGAAGCATTAAGAAAAATATCTGAGATTGCAAGTCCATTAACATACATAATTAATAAATGTTTAAGCACGGGGACCTTTCCAAGGATTCTAAAAAATGGTGTAGTTAAACCTCTGTACAAAGGTGGAGATAGAACAGAAACGGTTAATTACAGACCTGTATCACTAATATCCAATGTTTCAAAAATAATAGAAAAAATAATAAAAATTAGACTTTGTTCTTTCTTAAACAAACATAAAATTTTATCCGATCGTCAATATGGCTTCAGAGAGTCTAGGTCGACTGAGGATGCGATATATAAGTTAACTTCTCTTGTTTATGATTCGCTTGATAGAAATGTTCGTGCTATATGTATCTTCTTGGATCTCTCCAAAGCATTTGACACCGTCTGCCATAAATCGTTATTGGATAAATTGGAGAAGTATGGAATTAGAGGCAATGTATATAAACTCATAGAAAGTTATTTATCTGATAGGGAAATTAAATTCGTAGTTAATATAAACTACTTTTTAAAAAATAACTTTTATTTCTACAAACTAAAATGAGACTTTACAACTAGGAAGCTATATAAAATCTAAATGTGATAATGAAAAACGTTATAAAGAAAACAATCCGTGAGATTGCAATTCAGCAGTCTAGCGGTGTCCTATTACCATATGCGTTCCCATAACTCCTCCGCCATTAGACAGAAATTCAATGAATTTGTTGAATTTCAGAGTTCCAAATTTTGGGGACCATTCTGGATTTCTTCGCCTTGGCTTCTTCTTCGGGTTCTTCATGTTAGAATAAATTTTACAGTCCAATACAAAATAATTATTAATATGATGAAATAAATAAAAATAGACCAAATATTAAAATTTGCAGATATTATTGGAGACGAAATATTAGCGATTTTTTGTTTTTGAATATCTAAAGCACTTTGAACATATTTAAAGTCGTCTAAATTGATAGAATTTAATTGGATTAGTTCCATTTGAAATTTGCTATTTCACTTGAAAATGTTAAATTGGGAAGGTTTATTAGATTCAGTTCGGTTTGATAATTTTCAAAATGTTTAATTTTAATACCATCAATGTCCACTTCGCACTCCGAATCAAGTTCTAGAATAAAAGTTCCCTGAATTGGAAAATTGTCTTTGTTAGATCCGCACTTTTGATTAACTACACTTATTTCAGGAGATATTAGAATCCAATGATTCTTCTCTAATTTTTGGATTTGTAATTTAGGCATTCGAACAGTTAGCTGCTGGCATGATGAGACGTTCTTGAAGTAGCGAAGCATCTGGATTTCACATGGGATTTCTTCTTGGATGATAATGGGTCCTTTCTGGTAGCAAATGTACTGTTCAGATAAAACTTCTTGACAATTCTCGTCGAAAAACATATAGGAAAGGTCATTTAGGATAAGGAATTTCGCTTGAGGTAGAATTACTTTGAAGGAGTTTTGTGTGGGTACAGGCAATGAGTATATGTGGAAATAATTATAAGTTTCGTTTCCTACTATAGGAATTTCTAAGATAAATACTATTTTGTATCCCTTGGTATAACATTTTACTTCTGTGACCTATTCATATAAAAGAAATTTTTCTACTTTTGGTTCAAATGGAAGCTTATTGAATTTCAATTGTTCATTTACAATCATTATTTCATTTAAAAGTTCTCTAGGTTCAATTATTGAATTATGAACTGTATTTAACTTGGAAAATGTGATGGCTACTTGGATTTTCTCTAGAATATTGTAAATTAATTGATAAGTTGGAGCGATTTGAGAAACCAATGTATCCGTGACATAGAGGTGATAATTTCCTTTTTCTTGTTCGTAATAAGTTTCAATTTCCTCTATTCGTTTCAATGAAGTTTGTTGATTTTGTGCTAATGTGTTTGTATTATTTTTAAAAATATTAACAGAATTTTGAAGAAGTGTTATTTGTGAATTGACTATATTTTTTAATTTTGATTGATTCTCAGAAAGTGTGTTAATTGTTTTATCATATTTTTCTGCATCGTTCTGATCTAGATTGCCCGTTAAAGATTTAATTATTGAGCCAAGCTCGTTTATTATTCCTCTTTTGATTCTTATATTAAAAACTGGATTTATCTGATTTAACTGGATTTGTATTTTTTGTTCTAAATTTAATATTAGGTTTCAAATTCATGGATTAACACGGATTTATCTTCATTCTTTTGAAATGTTTTCTGAATTCTTTTAAAGTGATTTTGTACAGCTTCAAAATGGGTTACTATATCTGAAATGTCGAAAGTTTGAATAAAAGACCAAAAATCAATTTTATTTTGAGCATTGCCTAATTTATAAGGTAGAAGACCGGGGTTATTATTTAAGTTATGGAGTCTTGGGTGGTTTGATCCCTCATGGATGTGGATGGACAAGCTGTAACAGTTGGAGGTTGTTTTAGTTCCTTTATATGTATTATCTCTTTTTTATTTTTATTTTTCTTAGAAGTTATTTCTACTTTGTTCTTATCTGAAATTTCGGTTGTTTCATAAGGTCCTATAAATTTGTTATCTTTTTTACTATGATAACGCAAGTTTTTCTTAAACACTATTTGTCCTAACTTAAAATCAGTATTAGTATTACCTTTTTGGTTATTCTTATCTACAATTTTATCTTTTTGTTTTTCTATTGTTTCTTTTACATTTTCATATACATGTTTAAGTTTTTCCTTATGATTTTCAGCATAATCTGAGTAAAATGCTGCGGGAATAAAAATTTCATTTGGATTTCGCGAATTAGTGTGTCCGAAGGTTAATTCGAAAGGGGTAAATTTAGTGCTAGTATGTATTGAGCTATTGTAAACTAAAATTGCATAGTCAATTAAATCATCTTCATTGGGGTGCATTTCTTTTAGAATTCTGAGATGTTCTATTAGACTGGAATTAAATCGTTCTGCTACACTGTTTGATTCGTGATGTCCTACAGTGCCAAAATGTATTTTTTTTTATGTAAATTCAAAATTTCTTTTACAGTATCATTATTAAATTCAGTACCATGGTCAAGAATAATTTTTTCTGGTATTCCAAAAGAACAAAAGTATTTTATTAATGCTTTACTTACATGAATAGCTGTTTTGCCTTCGACTTGGTATGCTTGTGCGAACTTTGAAAATGCGTCAATAATAATTAAATATATTTTATTGTTGTAATGAAATAAATCTATGTGAACAATTTGAAAAGGTTTTGATGCTGTTTCAGTTATTACCAGAGGTGCGTATGGAGGATGTCTGCCATATTTTGTTCGTTGACAAATATCACACGAGTTTATATATTCAGTAATAGTAGTTTTCATATTTTTCCAATAATAGTTCCGTTTTAAATATTCATACGTTTCTACAATACCACGATGGTTAGTTTTGCCAACGTGATGATGTTTTATTAGCATTATTTGTTCTTTTTTTTCCTTGATTGTGTTTACTTGTTTTAAGCATCTAATTAATTTTGGGCCTTTTTCCGAAAAGTGTTCTAAATATATTTTATTGAAATCGTTATAAAGAGAATCATTGTGAAAATACATGCAGTAACAACGTTTCATAATTGTGTAGTCTTTTAAAAATTCGAGTATAAAATTTTCATTATTTTGAATCGGAATTTTAACATTTATTATTTTATGATTTTCGTAGGATTCCTGTTCAACTATTAATTTAGGATATGGATGCGGTGTGACTATAATTTGATTAACTTTTATTTCGTCATATATTCGTATACCGTCATTTGTTGTTTCATTAAAAGTGGTGTGTTGTGTATTTGAGTCGGTGTCAATTGTGTCAGTTGTTTGCAAAATGGCATCGGTTATATTGTTATTTATTTGTTCGTCTATAAGGTCATTTAAAACTTGGTCTAATTCACGAGGATCTGTAATTTCGTCAGGATTATTAATAATTGAATCATTTTCTAGAAAGTGCATCGCAATTAGAATTTAAAGTACCTTTTTTGTAAATTATTTCATAGTCAAATTCTTCCAAACGTAATCTCCAGCGTATTAATTTTGAATTCGGTTCTCTGAGATTGAATAGCCAAATTAAAGGACGATGGTCACAATATATTTTAAATCGTTTACCGTACAGATATGGTCTAAAGTATTTACAAGCCCATACTATGGCAAGTAATTCTCTTTCAATAGTACTATATTTTTGTTCAGAGTTATTTAAGGTTCTTGAAGCGTATGCAATTGGTGTATCCGAACCAATTGGACCTTGAGATAATACTGCGCCTAATACTACGTTTGAAGCGTCCGTGGTTAAAACAAAGGGCTTAGAAAAGTCTGGATACTGAAGTATAGGTGAATTGATTAATAGATTTTTACAAGTGTTAAAAGCAGAGATAAAATTTTGATCGTGTTTGACTTTAGCATTCTTTTTCAGACATAAAGTTAACGGTTTGGTTATTTTAGCAAAATCTTTAATATATCGTCTATAATAGCCTAATAGTCCTAAAAAGCTTTTGATTTCCTTTTGAGTTTTTGGTATTGGATAATTTTTTATTGCACTTATCTTGTCAGGATTTGGCTTTACTCCGTCTGGTGTAATAACATGCCCTAAGTACGCGACTTCTTTTCTTAGAAAATCAGATTTATCAAGTTGGATTTTAAAATTTGATCGTCGTAATCGGTCAAATACTGTTTTAAGTCTTTCTACGTGTTCTTGCAAGGATGTGGAGTAGATTACAATGTCGTCTAAATATACTAAACATATTTCATTATTTAAACCTCGTAAAATGTTGTCCATAACTCATTGGAATGTAGAAGGAGATGAACGTAGTCCCATTGGCATACGTTTAAATTCCCAATGTCCGTTTTCAGTTGAAAATGCTGTCTTCGGAATGTCCTCTTCGTGCATTTGGATTTGGTAGAATCCGCTAGCTAGGTCTAGAGTACTAAAATATTGACTTTTGCCTAATTTGTCTAAAATTTCCGTAATGTTTGGTAATGGGTATTTATCTGGTATGGTTTTTTCGTTCAATTTGCGGTAGTCTATTACTAAACGGAATTTCTTTTTATTTGATTTGTCTGTTTTCTTCGACACAATTCAAATTGGCGAGGAATACGGAGAATTGGACGGTTGAATAATACCTTCATCAAGCATTTTGTTTATTTGTGTTTTGACTTCTTCTTTATAAATTTCGGGGTAACGATATTGGGGTATCGTCTGTTAAGTTTATTTTGTGTTTTATTTGATTAGTGAAAGAGAGCGGTATCTCTTCACAATAAAAAATGTCACGATAATCATAACATATTTTTTTGATAACGTCTTTTTCTTCTGGATTGCAATGATTTAGATCAATATTTTTCAAATTTGTCTTTAAAATATGGTCATGTTCTTTACTAATTTCATGATCAGTTTCCATTTTTTCAATGAAATTAATTTCGTTTATATTTAAAATTTCATTATCGATTGGTTCGAAAAATTCGATTTTTTTCAGATTTAGTGTTAGAGTTTATTATCGTAGTAAGAGCAAAGTAATTTTCTACATTTACTACAGCGACCGGCATCTCGATATGAGGTGCAAACTTTTTATATTCTAAAAGTCCGGTGCCTTGTTTCATTTTCACTGGTATTTTAACTTTTTGTTGAGTTCTAGGCGGTATTATCAAGTGATATGTTTGATATTTAGGATTTTGAATATTCGATATTTCATTCTCAATTTCGTATATTATTGGAATTTTTGCAAATGGAGTTACTATAAATTTTGAGTTCATATCTATTGAAGCTTTTAATTGTTTCAATAAATCAACGCGTATTAATCCGTCATATTTATCGCTAAATTTAAAGAGATAGAATTTGTGATATTCTGAGACTAAAAATTTTGAAAATTGGTATTTCGATTACTTCGTCGTGATATGTTATATTATGAGCACTTTGTATTTGAAAATCTTCTTTAAAAATTTCATTTGGATAGAATTGATAAGCTAAATCAGGTTTAATTATACTACGAGTACTACCTGTATCGATCAAAATATTTGCTTTTAGTTAGGGGATGTAAATATGTGGTAAATTTGCTCTGGATATATTTAAAGTTATTAGGGGGGATTGTTCTGTGAGGCTTCTTGTTGAAAATTTTCATTTGGGTCTTGAGAAATTTGATAATGATCATTGAATTGATATTGATTAGAATTATCATATTCTGGATATGTTTAATCGGTTTCATGTGGATTAAAATAATCAGAATTTTGGACTTCATTCGTTTGGTATGAGCATTCACCTTGTATTTGATTCTCAAATGGGTTATCGGGTTCATAATTTTGATGATTTACATCATGTGCAAACAGTTCTGTGGACGTAAATTTCCTCTGAGGTGATAACATTGTATTACCTGATGATGTGTCCATTGGAGTAGGTTTGTATGGTTTGTTGGTATTTGATTGATTTCTGCTTTGATTTGAGGGTGCTCTCAATATCTGGCTTTGCCTGGGTTGATTGGAAAATGGTTGTCTCTGAGTTTGAAAATTATTATTGCTCCTCCACTGGGGTTGTGAATTTTGGATGAAAGGACGATTGAAATTATTAAAATTCTGTTGTGGTTGCGAGAATTTATTATTAGATACACCTGGATTTAAATTTGGATTAATTGGAACAATAGGTTGAGAAGGTGGAAAATTGAAATGTTGATAATTAGCATTGCTATTCTGGAAGAAATTGGGATGATGATTAGTTTGTCTGGATGGAGTGATTCTCGGCATTGGTTTGTAAGATTGATTATTTAGAGTATTGTTTCTATTCTGACTATACATAAAATTCTCTTCTTCTATAACTAAAGACATAGCTACTTCTAAACTATCTGGGTTTCGCAAACGTACATTATTTTGCAATTGACCAGTTAAACCTCTAATAAAAGTTTTAAGTGCTAGATCGTTATAATTTTTGATTTTAATAGTTTTTCTGCAATTGGATCATTTGAAGCATTTAATTTTGAAATTACTAAGCTACGTGCTTCCTGACATCGCATACCGAAATTGTATGGTGCTTCATTTTTTAATGGTCTCAAAACAATTAAATCTTGCACTAAGCAATCTATATTTCTCTGATCTCCGAAACATAATTGAAGAGCTTGTTTTATTTCTGCCCATGTTCGTAAGTCAGCTCTTGAACCTATAAGCATTAAAGCTCTACCTACTAATTTACTTAACAATGCGCGTAATAAAAAACTATTCAATTGTGGATTTGTTGCATCGAAAAATTGAGAAATTAGTGTGTCACAGTTATCTAGAAAAATATTTAGAGTATGAGGATTACCCTCGTATTGTGGGATAGTATCAATATATAATTTTAATAATTGATAGTTTGGATTAGCCATTGCTTCAATTTCTGGTATATTACTTTTTTCTTCCAAAGTTATACTAGAATTAAATAAATCTGCTAATTCTTCTACAATTGAGTCATTCATCAACTAATCTTAATTATATTACTTATGTTAAAAAAATGTTTTACTTTTATAAAAGTATATAAAACGTAAATAAGTATGTAAAACGTAAATAAAAGCGAAAGTTTATATGAAAAAGGAAAAAACGGCATGTTTTTCGACTTACAGTACTATGAAGAAAATGTTCATTCTTCTCCACTAGGATCTGGGCGATGTGGTCCCTTTTCCCTGGACTGGATTCTTGAACTTAACTTGAAACCACAAAAATCACACAAAGTTCGAGATTGCAAATAAACCGTAGATACAGACCGGTGTCACGATTTTTGTTGAACCGATTTGCAATCCTACTGACTGCGCCAATTAAATTCGTAGTTAATATAAACTACTTTTTAAAAAATAACTTTTATTTCTACAAACTAAAATGAGACTTTACAACTAGGAAGCTATATAAAATCTAAATGTGATAATGAAAAAGGTTATAAAGAAAACAATCCGTGAGATTGCAATTCAGCAGTCTAGCGGTGTCCTATAACCATATGCGTTCCCATAACTGGGATCAAAGGGTTGAATTCGATGGTGTAATGAGTGCACCACATAAAATTACATATGGTGTACCTCAAGGAACTGTTCTTGGTCCAGTTTTGTTCCTTCTATACATCGATAGTATGCTTTACTTGAATGTTCAGGGTGAGATCATCAGCTTTGCAGATGACACCGTAGTATTTTATAGTTGCTCCACATGGCAAGACCTAAAAATAAAATAGAAAATGATTTTCCTAGTAAAATGGTTACAATTGAATAAGCTAACTCTCAACTCTAGTAAAACAAATTACTTGCCTTTTTCATCTTACAAAACTGGCTTACCTAACTCGGGGCCACTGAACATCGGATTAACAAACCACATTGAAGAAGTAGAAAAAAATAAAATATCTTGGTATTGCAATTGATCGACATTTGAGGTGGCATATGCAATGTAATGACATAGTAAAAAAGATAAGAGGCCATCTTCCAAAGTTTAAGTATTTAAAAGAAATTCTTGAGCCTAATGAATTAAACGTCTTATATTTCTCACTAGTGGAATCATTGATTTCTTATGGCATTGTGGGCTGGGGCGGAGTGAGGGATTGTTTCTTAAATAAAGTTCATATTTTACAAAAATGGTTTTTAAGAATCACTTTCTAAAAAAACATTTTCTATCCATCGAATCAATTGTATATGGATGCCCAGGTAAAAGACGTACGTCAAATTTTCAGTCAAAAAGTATTGTTGTTTGTATTCGAAAATAAACTAAAATTGGTACATCATGAACATTCTTAAAATACTAGGAGATATGAGGGGATCGTTTTCCCACGCAGTGGAAAAACTATTGGTGAAAGAAATGCTAACAGCAAGAATTTATGTGTTGTTACCTGATAATATAAAAAGTTCAAAAAGTTACAATGTATTTAAAAAGCGAATTAAGAAGTGGATTATGGAAACAGATAGACAGTTCTTTAGCAATATATTAAATCAAACTCTATCATATTTAACAGTATCCATTTCGGCAGTTTATGTGTCTAACAATTGATATGGTACCCCCTAAAAATGTACTGTAAAACTTGACAATTTACTGGATTTAACTTATTACCGGATTGGACAACTTACTGGACTTGACAATTTACTGGATTTGACAAAAAACTGATTTGTTCATGTTTTCCGGTCACAATACAAGTAGTAATAATGACTACATCAGTGATCTAAACTGTTTATTCAATTTAGTGTAATTATTTTCTATGTATTAGTGTATCGTTTTATGTATTATTGTATCTATCTTTATTGAATAAATATTATTATTATAAAAAAAATGTATAATTACTTTTCCTCCATTTCCACAAAATAATACAAAAAAAGTTAATCATTCATCTTTAATATTTCATTAAAAAAACTTACATATTTCAGTGTTGTTGCCCAATAGAGTGGGCACAGCATCAGCTTTTATTGTTGATATATATCTGCTACCAACATAAACAGCTTCTGGTCCAAAATGTATGCCACAAACTCTATATGATTCACAAATTCTTTCAAGAGGTTTTTCCTTCATATCCAAACGTCCAATTGCAGACAACCAAATATTGCACATCTAAAATTATAAACTAAATGCCGTTTGCTCAATCTTATTCAATCACTTTTATTGAAATATTGTAACAAAATATCCTCAAAAACAGTACACAATGTAAACCTTTTCTATAAAACGAACGTTTTTAGCTAGAGATATACAAATTTCGTTTAAAAAAGGTGAATTTTTATATTCAAAATATAACAATTACCATTAGGGAAATTTTTAAGGTTAACTTACTTCCTGATTATTCGGGAAACGATGCATCTCAAATCCTTTTTTAGTAGAGTTAAAACAGTTCTTAACACAGCTCACAAACACCATTTTTATTGGAAATTTATTCAATACAAATAACACAAAAAAACATATATATTGGAAGTGGTTGTAAATAAATATCATAGATAAGAGAACATTATGACAAATACAGAAACTTGTCACTTGTCAATTTGAGTCAGCGCCACTTACGGCTGGAGGATCAATTATTTTAGAAAGAACTGTCATTCTCATTTAAGTTTCCAGGGTATGATTCAGTTACCACAAAACGACAGCGCAAGCAAGGTGTTGTACCGATGCTCACAAATTTATATATTAAATAATATAAGTTATACAGTCCATTGAAGTGTGTGAGTTTATTCATATAAAATAAAAGGTACCCTTACGATAATTCCGAAACTATTAGAAATGTAAACACTTTATTCGTACATCATTCGATATAGAGAAAACGCATCTTGATAACTGTTCATATTTGATTTATTTCATTTGATCTTTGTAGACAATATACAGGGTTAAACTGGAAATAAAAAATTTTGTGAAAAATTACCTTAAAAGAATTTGTAGTTACTACGTCTATAGAATGGAAAGTTTGAAATGAGTGAAAATCGAAAGAGGAACGTTTATATTAAAATAAAAAAATTCAGCAATTTTCAACCGATAATACAAACCGAGTTATAAAACAAGGTTTAATTTTTTTTTAATTTACGGTTCTAAACGCCAAATAATTTATTTTAAGGAAAATCTGAAAAATTATATAAAACAATCCAAACACGTTTTTTGTAGAAATTAGACAGTGGCGTAACTAGGATGAAGTCCAGGGGGAGGGGCAGCATGAACTATCGGAAATCTGGGGTCTTTGAAATTTTATGCCCCTAAAACTGCATTTCAGTCTTGTTTTTCTTATTGTACACTATAGTTCCTAAGCTTTTAGTACATTTCAAACAAATAGGCTTGCTGTGATTATGTTTAGATTTTTTTTATTTTTAGGGTTCTGGGGGTGGGGGTTATATTCCCCTCATCACCGCTTAGTTACGCCACTGAATCTAGATATACACGTCTGGTTATTTTCCATGTAATGTCTGCCATCTTTCAAACCCATCCGTATAAACTTAGCTTTGGATATTTTTGATACGTAATCGCCAGCTGAAGGAATGTAATTTTTTCGAATGCTCAGACATCACTTCCTTTTGCAACATTATTGGCATCTCGACGGGGTCTTGGCACCGTATTGGCACTTGGCACCATCTTTTTCTTTTTATATAACACACTTCAACTACTCTTTTAAATGTCAGACTACATAATAGCGGCCTAATACCAGTGGTAGACTTTTGAAATACTTTGAGGAAATCAGTAAAACGACTCTGTTATTAGTTGTTATTTCTATCGAGATCTATTATGACACGAAAATGTATCAAGAACAAACTCATCCTCAGTTATTTTTATTAGAAATGCATAGATAGTAGTATCTTTAGTAACACATACAACATTTTCTTTTAACAGAAAATAATGTCGTTTATTAAATTTATCCAGCTTTTTCTATTTTCAATTGATACTTACAAAGAAACATTCTTCCAAATAATTCTCAATTTATTTACTGAAATATATTCAGATAAAATTTTATATATACATAGTTATTTTTCAAATAATTTTAAGGTGATCTAAAAAATCATTTGGCAAGAAAAAAAATTATAAGACTTGGCCCAATTTTTGGTATAAGGCTGACACCTAGACAAATCAAATGCATATACTCCAAGGGGCAGTGCCGTTCCTGGCAGGTATGCAGCGAATGCCCCGCACGCAGCCGCCCAATTTAAGGGGCGCCAAATTCAACTATTCGCTACTCTTGCAAAAACGCACTTCTAATTGGAAGAAAAATCGGCATTAAAGGTATTAAAAATCAAATTATAGCAAAGCTGTAAACTTTGATTACAGGAAGAAACAGTAAACTAATATAAGAAGTAACTTCTAGACTTTGCCTCTACACTGGAATTTACATGCAAAAAATCTGTTGACGGCGTGTCGGCACTCGGCTTACAGGCGGCGGCGTATCTTCAAAGCATGCCGCTCGCCTTTGGCGGCTCGCTCGACATTTAATATACATGTTATTGTTTTTTATGCATTTATCGGCGACGTATGCCTCAGAGAGGTCGAAGGTGCAAAAAATATTATTTTCTGAAAAGTTCTCCAAAAAAAACTTTTTTTCGGCTCCAGATTTTTCCACCAGATTTTAGCGGTGATATAAAACAGGAGAATGTAACTTGTTTCAGTCAGTCAGTTCAGTCATCGAGTATTCGTCGGTGATTTTTGACGATTAATAATAATTTAATTTGAATATAAAATTACGTGTTGCCGTTGTGTTGCTGATTTTAAATCTTAAGGTAAGAGAAGATGAAAGAAAATGTGTTATTAAATCAAGTAATATTTCGATTCGAGAGTTTTCTGATTATATTTTGACTCCGGTCAGCTTTTTTTCTAATTATTTTTTGTATCTCTTCAGAAATGAGTGATGGCAGTGAAATTGGAGGGAGAGCGGGATAAACTCAGCGGTTCGCTGAACAAATTCCTTCAACTCAGCAGTTCTTTGGCGAATCCACTTCTGTCAAGAGAAGAACAAGTTGTTGCAGAACCGATGATTATTATCGAAGATCAGCAGCCATCAACGTCTGGAAGTTCTGGAACGCCTGTTTCACCTGATCCAACTCCTGAGCTGGGTCATCCGGTAAGCGAGAATGAAGAAAGATCTGAACACAGTGACATTGCTGATATTAGTGATATTGATATTGCTGATCCATCTACATGGCCAAATAATTTGAATCATCATCTAATCCAATCAATCGTGACAAAGGGAGCTGTTCAAATTAAAGAAAATTTTCCCGTTGATGAGTCTGGTAGGAAATTTTCAGTAACGCAATATCTTAGGAAGTTGCCAAACGGCGAAATAGTTAATAGGGATTGGTTGGTGTATTCTAAAAAAATTAATTGCGTATTTTGCATTTTTTGTAAAGTTTTTAGCGCTTTGTCTCATCAATTGACCACTGGGTACTCCAATTGGAGGCACCTTTCAGTTAATATTTCCCGACATGAAAATAGTATGGAACATATGAAAGGGCTCAAAAATGGCACGAATTAAAATTGCGTTTGAGCAAAGATTGCACAATTGGTAAAGAGCAACAACATCATTACGAAAATGAAAAAAGACGATGGCGTGCAATAATCAAAAGAATGATTTGTATTGTGCAATATTTGGCCAGTCAGAATTTAGCATTCAGGGGTGACAGCTCTAATCTTTTCGAATCAAATAATGGTAATTTTCTCAAACTGGTCGAAACGATTGCCAAATTCGATCTGATTATGATGGAGCACCTGAGCAATATTCAAAGGTCTAAAGAGTTGAAAAAAAACATGCCCCATTATTTAGGCAATCACTTTCAAAATTAATCAATCCATCTATTATCAAAAAATATTCGCATAGAAATTTTGAACTGCCTCAAGAAAGCAAAATATTATTCAATAATTTTAGATGAAACTCCAGATGCTAGTCATGTTGAGCAGTTGACTTTCATAATTCGTTTTGTTCATTTTTCTTCAAATGAGTTTGAAATAAGAGAACACTTTCTGAGGTTTTTTAAAGTTTTGGATAGTACAGGAGAAGGGCTTTTCAATCTGTTGAGAGATGAGATACTACCAACTTTTGAAATTGATTTTCTTAATATGAGAGGTCAGGGTTATGACAATGGCGCAAATATGTCTGGGAAGCATGTGGGCATTCAAGCTCAATTTAAAAAAGTTAACCCGATAGCTATTTTTTTGCCTTGTTGTGCTCATACATTAAATTTGACAGTTAATGTTGCAGCTAAAATCTCAGACGAGACTGTAGGTTTTTTTTCGATTATTCAGGAGCTGTTCAATTTTTTTTCTGCTTCACCCTACAGGTGGAATATTTTAAAGCGAAATTTACAAAATCTCTCTTTAAAGTCGGTGAGTAAAAATCGATGGGAAAGCAGAGTCAGAGCCGTTCAACCTCTTAGATTTCAACTTCTCGAGATTTGTAGGAGTTTACTTGATTTGATGCTAGATAATTCAAGAGACATGGATACCAAACATTCAGCAAAGGTACTTTTAAAAAAAATTAAAACGTTTAAATTTATTTGTTCCATCATTCTTTGGTACGATGTATTGTCAAAGGTCAATATAGTGAGTAAAATGATGCAGAATCCAAATACAGTTGTTAATGAATGCCATAGAGAAATAAAAAGTCTCATCAACTACTTCACTGAAAAAAGGTCAGGTTGAAAATTTTGTGAATGAGGCTAAAGCCGAAGCTGGAAAAAATGATGTAGAGCAAACATTTCTTTCAATTAGGGAACGAAAGAGAAAGCGTCAATTTTCATATGAAAGTACAGACGATCCAGTTATAGATCCAAAGCGAAAATTTAAGATCAGTTTTTATTTCCAAATTTTGGATACAACAGTTCAATCCCTACAAAGTCGTTTCGAGAGATTGAAGCAATGCAATGATTTATTTGGATTTTTGAGTGATTTTCAAAACCTAAATTCTGATGAGATTAAACGATCGTGCATAGATTTGGATTTGGCTTTGCAAATTCACCATGTTTGCAAGGATACTGATGGTCTTAATTTGTACAATGAAATTTCATCATACAAAATCCTTAACCCTGTCAAAGACTCTCGCAATACCTCAGACTCACCCATAGATATTCTGAATTATATAACCAAGAAAAATTTGCAGTCTTTGTTTCCAAACCTGTCTATAGCATTAAGGATATTTTTGACGCTGCCGATTTCTGTTGCGTCTGGCGAAAGGAGTTTTTCAAAGCTAAAACTTGTAAAATCTTATTTGAGAACTTCGATGTGCCAGGAAAGGCTTTCAGATTTAGCTGTTATTTCAATCGAAAATAAAATATGTGAAGCCATCGATCACAATGAAATGATCAATGAGCTTGCATCTGCAAAAGCAAGACGTGTTATGTTCTAAAACTACCTTGTTATTTGATCATTAGGTACTTAGGTATTAGACAGATCTTGCACATTTTCAAGTTAACGGACTGGTTTGCGTTGAGCGCCGTTTGAGAGTTTTAACTCAATTCACTCAGTCGAGTGAATTGAGTTATATTAGATTTTTTGTTAATTTCCGAATGGACGTGTTTTATTTATGACCTATATTGTACGTTAATAGTCTATTTTATTAGATGTCGAAAATAAATTTTTTGTCATATTTTTTCGTTGTTTTATTTTATTACGCCCATTTTCATAATCAAACACTTACACTAAAGTGACTTTAGTCTTTAGTATATAAGGAAACTATTCAGTTTAAACCTCAAACTAAAAATGATTATGAAAATTGGCCTTATCATCAAAATTTAAGCATAGTATATAGGGGCGCACAAAATTATTCTTGAACGCAGGCGTTCGCCACCCCAGGAACGGCACTGCCAAGGGGATGTCGGTTATCATGTTGAAGTTAGATAGATAGATATTTATTAACTACTTTACAATAAAATGTTTGTAGCACGTCAAAAAGAAAATACATACAAAAGAAATATACAAAATATATCTTAAGATAAAAACAGAGTAAAATATCACAGCAGAGATACGGTGTTGAGATTGCCTCGACAATGCACAATGTAATCATCAACAGAGTAGAAACAATATTTAAGCAAAAACTTTTTTAAATATTTTTAAAAGCATTGGAGCCCAAGGATTTTACAAATGATGGCAAAATATTAAAAAGCCTATAGTTTGGTGAATATGATTGTGTCGTATTTAGCCGAAAGTAGCTGCATCTGATATGGTGAGCATTACGAGTGTTGTAGTCGTGGATATCTGAATTTCTAGACAACATTGACTGTTTCCCATGAATTTCAATCAGAGTATGAAATAAAAACAATGACGGTAATGGCATAATTTTATATTTTATGAAAAACTGTTGACAATGATCCCTGAAACCAAGATCAGCACCCTTATCGCCTTTTTTGCATTCTAAATACTGTTAAAGCATGGGAGGAATTACCCCAGGGGGCGATGCCATAGCTAATATGCGAATGAAAGAGTGAGAAATACGTAGTTTTGAGTGTACTTGAATTAGTAATATTTTTCAACTGTCGTAAAATGAATAACGAACTTGAAAGTTTTTTGACTAAATGTTCAATATGTGCCTGCCATCTTAGCCTGTGATCTAGGACTAATCCAAGTAATTTCACATTTTTTGTTTTTTGGTGAAATGACAATTGATTACTTGCAGATATATCCATGATTTCAGTTTTATTATTATTTAATTTTAGTTTGTTCGATGAAAACCATTCATTTGCCCTGTTACTAACGCAATCTGGAGAGGCGGCTAAATGTGTATTATCTCTCTCCGAAATAATAAATCTTGAATCGTCTGCAAATAGAACCGACATATAGGGTAACATAAAACGGCTCAGATCATTAATATAAATGATAAACAAGAGGGGTCCTAGAACCGACCCATGAGGGACTCCATGACTTACCTTCAGAAAATCCGATGTTACACCATTCACTGTAACACATTGTTTTCTGTTTCACAGGTAAGAACCAATAAGCTTCAACGGAATTCCCCTAACTCCATAATAATTTAATTTTTCTAAGAGAATGTCGTGAGAAACGCAGTCAAATGCCTTTGAAAGATCGTACAGCATTATGGCCGTACGGTTACCGTGTTCAAGTTCTTCCACTACGCCACTCACAACATTATGAACTGCCTGGGTGGTTGAGCGGGAATTTCTAAAGCCGAATTGGGAGCTACTGAAGAATTCGTCTGAATCAAAATAGTAATACAGCTGTTTTTTTATTAATTTTTCAATGACTTTACTGAATATTGAAATAATACTGATAGGGCGATAATTATCGATTACGGAAGTGTCGCCTTTTTTAAAAAGAGGAAGGCACTTTGGATAGTTTGAAAATATCGGGATAAATACCGGTGTTAAAGATAAGATTTATGTGTTCCGTAAAAGGTTTTACAGCAATAGAATTGGTCTCCTTCAAGATGCGGCTATTCAGTTCATAAATATCAAGACAATTAGAATTTTTCAATGAACTAATGGCTGAAGAGACCTCAAATTGAGTGACCGGGTGTAAATAGAATGAACCGCAAGGAGCAGGAAAATTTTTAAAACATAAGAGCTCGGCATTAGAAATGTTAGGAAGAGATTGAATGATATTGACAGCAATTTCACAAAAGAAGGTATTTATCTCATTTGGTGACAAATCAAGAGTTATTAAAGAGTATTTCGATTTCCTTCTTTCATAGTTAATAACCTTCCTTCTATTTGCAGACGACATGATAAAATTATCAGAAGATGATTTTTTAGCGGATTTTAGCCTGCTATTATACACTACCCTCAGAGTCCTATACTTTTTTAGATCTTCTGGCTGTTTTCTTGCATCGGCTATTAACTTCAAAGATGAAAGTTGATTTCTTAGGTACTTTAAATCATCTGTAAACCAAGACACTGGAGAACGTTCAGTGCCTTGCTTAGCTTTTCTTAGAGGAAAACACTCCGAACTTATATTATGAAAAGTGTTAACAAGGAAAGAGGCCAAAACGTCTACATCCGATAGTGCCGACATAAAAGGACTCCAGTCAATAGTGGCTAGATGATGTTTTAATATATTTAGTCCTTTATTTGTAATACAACGTCTCATAACAGATTGCGACGTATTAGTTGGATTCATATTATTGTCTATGACAATATATTGAGCCCGATGGTCAGAAAAGCAAGGCTCGAAAACACCGACCGAAAATTGTTGTTCCGCGATATTGGTAACTATATTGTCAACACAGTTGGACGAGGTAGCGATAATCCTTGTATCCTCTAAAATGGTGATTGCCATGCCGTAAGACTGCAGCAAACATTTTAACTTATTCAAAACACCAGTTTCAACCTTAAAATTCAAATTGAAGTCTCCTAAAATTACTAGTTTTTCATATTTGTTTAATAAGTTGTGTAATACATGTTCAAAATTCGCGAGAAACAGATCAATGTTGCCTTTACCAGATCTGTATAGTGCTATAACTGAGATTTTTATTGATTGCAAGTAAATTGTCGTAAATTCTGAATTTTGTTCGCTGTTAAAGTCGTCCAAATTAATTGAGCTAAACTTTAAACTATCATTGTTTTCTTTTACGTAAATAGCTAGGCCTCCATGAATTTTATTACTACGGCAAAAAAGGTAGCCAATGTATATCCAGATATATTGATATGTTGAAGACAGTTCTCAGTCTGCCAGTGTTCAGAGAAACAAACAATATCAAAATGATGATCAGAAAGAAAAGCATTTATTGTTTCCACTTTATTAGAGATGCACTGAATATTAATATGAAACATACACCGCACTCTGCTGATTACACCCTTTTAACACACTAAGAACATTGGTTGTATTAAAATTATTTAAATTGTTTGAATTTACATTTCCTCGTCGGTCGTCTGGTGTTGGTGAAAATTTCTTTTAAAATTAAATCATCTTACAGCTGCTTCTTTGGGCCAAATATGCGGGTTATAAACTTGGTCTATATTCTCAAAGGGAAAAGACACTTTGAATGTGGACGCATATTCATTTTTACTCCATTCAACACAGGAAAAGGATACGTCAGGAACTGATTGTTTAAGAAAGCCTAAAAGATCATTTGAAGTCATGTCGGCACGTATGCGAGAGACATGTACATGTCGTGCAATGGTCTTGAATTTTGAAACATCATTGCTTCCAATAATCGGTTTGTATTCATTTATGCTGGCGTTTTTTTGAGCGAGATTCCCAATGGAATTCCCCGTATTAATTGTGTTTATGTTTACAAATGGTTTTTGTACATATTTTTGTAAAGTTGGCTTTTGGATAGTGGTCGATTTATATTTATCAGTACTAGTTTTTGTACCTTGATTGTTTGTGACGAATATATTGTTTGAGACAGGTTTTTTGTGGTTCCGAGTGTTTGTAGAGTTCGAATTTACGCAGTTGACATTGTTGCCACTAGATGCCTCTGCTGTATTCAGATTATCGAAAGGATTATGATAATTACATTGCTTAAGCAACAAAATTAAGCTTTCCTGTTCCTCTGTACGTTTTTCCAGGTGAAAAGAAAGTTTACTTACATATACAAGTTCACTCTTAACTGCATTTAAGTCTTTTAAGAGGTGATCACACTGTGCACATGTAGCTTTTTTGAGGTTAACTTGATTATCTTCTGATTTCTTCACATTAGATACAGTTTCACTTAAACTTTCCACATAGTCTAATAGTTGCACACTATTCACACCCGAGGGAATTTTAAAATTTATAATTATGTCAATTAGTTCATTCTTTTTGAGTTTATTTAGCTCTGCTGTTAACAACACAACTTCAACGTCCGGCATCTTTATGGTTAGGTTGAGGTTAGGTTCTTTTCTTAGAATTCACTTGGGTAAAACATGTACAACTTTTCACAAACATTCGTTTTTGAATACAAATTTGACAAATAAGTCACAAACCTATCGGTAATAAACTGTTTGCGTAAAAATAACATTAACTGTTACTGTTACGTTATAGGTAATACTTTGAGTAAATCTTTCGTATTATTGACTTTGATTTTACTCTATTGTACGATCTTACGATAAAGGTAATATTTTTGTAAAAAATACGAAATTATTACCAAGGATAGGTAATAGTTCCTTAGACTGGAGTATTTACGACTTGAATTGTTAGTTGGGCCCTTTTCCCTTATTGTTTTGACTATTTTGTTCATTTTTATTATGAATAAGAGCGGACTCAAACTATCTCCCAGTATTATTCCTTTCCTTAGATCAAATTCCTCAGATCTCTTTCCTGCTATCTGCACCTGTGCTTTTACAGTGTTATGGGTGGTTTTAATGAATGCTTTTAGTTTTCTTCTAAGTAACTTCAGACTTCATCCCTATTTACAGCATCAAAAGCTACTCTTAAATCTATCTATACATGTTAGGAAGAGTTCTTATCGCTCCTCTAATCTTCTTTCTATTACCTTTCTTACTACGAAAATATTGTCGTTTATTTGTCTTTCTGGTCTAAATGCTGCTGTGTATTTTCTATTATCTCTTCGACGTAATTTCGTAATCTCTTCTCTAATATTTTCGTTTATAGCTTAAAGCTTGTTTGGGCGAGACATTGCTCGGTAGTTTCCACATTATGTTTGATCTCCCGTTTTATGTATCGGTATTATTAAATTGTTTTCCCATCTTTTGGGGATTCTCTCTATTCCTCACGCTTCTTTTAGTATAGACCATGGTCATTTCTTTCCCTTCTCGTTCATCCATTTTATCATTTCTGGAGATAAATCGTCTTCTCCACAAGCTTTTCCTATTTTAATGCTTCCTATTACTTCTTCCATTTCCTCCTGTTTTATTTCTAGATTGTCGCTTGCTGCTTCTTCTTGGATATTCTCCGCTTCATTTTGTATTTCATTGAATTTTTCTTGGTACTGCTCCTTCCATATTCTTAGTACTTTCTCTTTTCCTACCCTCAGTTGGTGGTAAAACGGCCGTAACACAGTTTGGAGAAATCTGCCTTCGATTAGCGGACTGCGTCTTCTTAGTAGCCGGTTCTGGTCAAAAATAAATACACTGTAATCTCGTCAACAATCCAGTAATATTTAATAAGCTTTAACTGACGTCAGAAATATATACAGTTGAAACAATGAATCTTAGTGTTTTTAAATGAAACTCAAGGTCTCTAGTTAATTCCGCAATATAATACAAGTTATTGAAAATTCTAAAAAATTGACAATTGTTTCGATAAATCAATATCATCGTCAGAATGACAGAAGTTACATTTCATTTTATGCCTACCTGATGTTTAGTAGTTATTTTTGGCTAGACCAAGAAGTAACCTAACTTGTGATTGGCTTAATATATGTTTATAGAAAAAAGAAGAAGATGTGATATTACAAATATTGAAGCTTAGATATTATTAGCCCTATGGTGATATCCTGGATATCATTTTTCCAATTAAGATCAGTATAACTATGCAATGATATAGAAAACCAGGAAAACTATATCTGCTGATCTTTACAATTATCACTTAAGAAGACAGTTTATTAGTGGAGAATTCCCTAGATTTAACTGTTCATTGACAACTTCATATTGTGGGTTTCTTAAATGTCTTCTTATTTCTAGGGAATTCTCCACTAATAAACTGTCTTCTTAAGTGATAATTGTAAAGATCAGCAGATATAGTTTACCTGGTTTTCTATATCATTGCACAGTTATACTGATCTTAATTGGAAAAATGATATCCAGGATATCACAATAGGGCTAATAATATCTAAGCTTCAATATTTGTAATATCACATCTTCTTCTTTTTTCTATAAACATATATTAAGCCAATCACAAGTTAGGTTACTTCTTGGTCTAGCCAAAAATAACTACTAAACATCAGGTAGGCATAAAATGAAATGTAACTTCTGTCATTCTGACGATGATATTGATTTATCGAAACAATTGTCAATTTTTTAGAATTTTCAATAACTTGTATTATATTGTGGAATTAACTAGAGACCTTGAGTTTCATTTAAAAACACTAATATGAGCATATTCCAAGAAGTAAGGGTCGAGACAGTCAATTACAATGAATCTTACTTTTTTCTCCTTTTAGTTTCCAAAAGACTATAAAGACTATAAAAATAACTTATCTTTAACTTTATACAAAGAAATGCACTTATGCAGGAATGTATTACTTTCTGTAAATACTTAAACATTTAGGTCGTAACTGGGAGACCGTTCTGGTTGGAAAAATTGGTTGACACTGACACTGACATTTATTTATTTATCAAACTAAAACAAGTTGCGTAGAAACAAGCCCGGCCTATTTAGTTTTAAATATAATAATTGTTCGGACGTGTTCTGAGTTCTGAACACTATACAGGAAAATACAAATTGTTGAACGTGTGGTTTCAACAGTTGGTTTAGGCTCTCATGGCTCTCATTTCTTTCTTTTTAACTCCTCTTAGTTTTTTAATTCTTGTCCAGAATTTTTTGTTATTTGCCCTATAATCATCTGTTATTTCCTTTCCAAATTCTTTCCAGCTCTCCTTTTTTGCTTTCTTTACTGCCTGTTTCACTTTCTTTCTTATAGTGATGTATCCATTTTTGTCTCTTTGATCTGCAGTCTGGGTGAATGTTTTCCTTTAATAATAATAATAATAATAATAATAATAATAATAATAATAATAATAATAATAATAATAATAATAATAATCGGTTGAATGGCTTAAAACTGGAACGCTGTTCCAGAAACTGAAGGTTTTATGGTTGGTATACAAGATCAGGTTATAAAAACGAGGAATTACCAAAAGTATATCTTGAAGGAAGAAATACCAACAGATAGGTGCAGAAAGTGCAACAGAAGCCAAGAAACGATTGAACACATTCTTTCAAGTTGCCAAAGCATAGCTGAAACTAAATATCTAGAACGACACAACAAAGTTGCCACAGTAGTATACCTAGAAGTACTGAAAAAACTTAACCTTGATCCACAAAACAACGAGCCATATTACAAATATAAGCCCCCTCCAGTTATCGAAAATCAGTATGTTAAGATCTACTGGGATAAAACTATCATGACGGACGTAACAGTACGACACAACAGGCCGGACATCACAGTCATTAATAAACAATCCAAGCAAGCTCTGCTTATTGACATATCGATTCCAAATAATTCTAACACAGAAAGCAAATACAATGAAAAACTAAGCAAATACGCCGAGCTAAGGACCGAAATAAAAGAATTGTGGAATCTTAAAGAAGTCAAGATCATTCCAGTTGTTTTATCCTGTATGGGGCTAATTCCCAAGAAACTAAGTACTTCCCTCAAAGACATTGATATTCCTGAGTCAACCTACCGATTAATGCAAAAATCTGTAATCCTGGATGCGACAAACATTGTTAGGTCATTTCTAGAATAGTGACACACAACGAAAGTCTTGCTGTTGAGGCCGACTGTCGTTGAAACACGCCGGGTGTAAATCCGGTGACACAAAAAGGAAAATAATGATAATAATAATAATAACGATCTGTGCAGACTGTGTAATAGACATGCGGAAACAGTAGAGCACATTATCTCAGGATGCAGTTACCTTGCTCTAACGGAATATCTCCAACGCCATAATTTGACGGCGAATATAATCCATCAAGAACTGGCAATACTCTGCAACCTGAAGGAACAAAAAGAACGTTATTACAAATATGTCCCTTTTCCCGTCCTTGAAAATAATACTTTCCGTCTATACTGGGACACAAAAATACAAACTGACAAAACTGTGGCGAGCAATCGACCAGATGTCGTGCTTATTAACAAACAGGACAAGATTGGATACTTCGTTGATGTTGCCCATCCGAACGATCACAACCTGAATAAAGCAGAAAGGGAAAAGGTTAATAAATATTTCGAACTGGCCGAAGAATTCAAAGTTACTAATAATTTAAAAAAAGTCGAAGTTCTACCGATAGTTATCTCTGCAACCGGATTAGTAACAAAGAACTGAAAAAAATACATCGAAACGTTGAAAATAAATCATAAAGAAGTGTTCCCCGAAATGCAGAAATCTGTCGTACTGGAAACGTGTAGAATTGTCAGGAAAACTCTAAACTTACCTGAAAATATGTGACTGCGAAATCCTGCTAGAAGAATCGCAAGTTTCAAGCAACGTGAATGATCATGAATCCCACGTTGTGGAACAACCCCGCAAGGGAGGAAACGGAAAATAATAATAATAATAATAATAAGGGGGCTCAAATGGGGTAGTGAAGCGCCTCCTATAACCTCTCCTACCCAATTCCTGTTCGCACCTCTAAGTTGGCGAACCTCGGGAACCAGTCAATGTCAAGTCGAGATCGGGTCCCAACCCCGGTGGAGATGAAACAGTGGCTGGGCAGACGCGAAAGGGAGAAACACCATTTGTCGAGCCAATACCTCGGTGAATGAGAAGCCATGGCTCCTAACAGTACTACGGAAGCCTCGGACGAGCGTCGTTATGATCGAGAACGGCGCGGGAATATGCAGCTCGAGCAAGTTGATGAACAGGCTATGGATATTGGACTAAACATAACAACGAGCACCCAACAGCCTCTTGCTCATCCGGATAACCGTGTTTCAGCGGTAAATCTACCATTGACCACTAAAGCAGGAAAACCCCGGCAACGCATGCAATGGACCGAAGAACTAAACTGTCCTTATGCGTTGCTATTACAGAGTCTCAGAAGGCGAATCAATCACAGTAGGTATTAGACCGCTCCTATATCACGCATTCTCTGAAATGCATCCTGAACTTTCTGACCTCACCGAGCAAAGGTTGATGGATCAAAAGAGAGTTATAGTCAACAACGGAAGGCTTTCCAGGGAACTGCTGAACAACCTCAAAGAAGAAACTATCCGAAATGCTAGTACTCGTCAAGAAATTTCGGACAACATCCTCCCATAAACTACGACAAAACCTCAGCAACAACAATCAGAGGAGGTGGAAACTACCCGAATCTTCGAAGCCGCAGACCAAATAAATAATAACAGCGCATTACTGGCAGAGATTTATACCACATTTAATACAACAATGATGGAGTACTCAGGAACAGACCCAACTAAAAGACCTTCAATACCTAAACAGAGCAGCACTAAAAAATTAGCGGAGGTAACAAACGTAATTAATAATGAAGTACTGCCACAATATCTCTCTGAGGGGATGTCCTTTGGTGAACTGCATACACTTATATATATAGCGGCTGTAACTGCGACGAGAGTGAACGGCTATAAAGTTTGGAATCGAAGGGGTGCAACACGAAACACATGCCCTACCATCCAGCCATGGGAACGACGACTTAACAATAAAATCGACAGGTTAAGAAGGGACATCGGACGACTTACCACTAAACCGAAAAGGCAGCAAGGGAAAAAAGCTTCAAGATAAAGTCGAAAGTATAATAAAATCCAATAGAACCATGCGACCTATAATCCACATAATCAAGCATTGACAGATGTTGCCGATACATTAAAACAAAAGTTGAGTGTCGCTGCTGGAAGACTAAGAAGGTATAAAGAATCAAAGTTAAGAAAGACATCGAACAGGCTATTTCTGACAAATGAGAAATTTTTTTATAGAAATCTCGACAATGATCAGAACAACGTAATTACATATGTGCCATCTAAGGAAGAGGTAAAAGATGTTTGGTCTTCTTTATGGTCTGTCCCAGCAAGTCACAACGCACAGGCAGTATGGATAATAGAGGAGGAGGAAAGAATGAGTCACATTCCAGCCATGGATGAAGTCCAGATACAAGCAAAGCAGATTGAGGAGATTTTAAAACTCACCTAGAATTGATGGTATACATAATTTCTGGCTGAAAAGGTTTACATCTATACACCCACACCTAGCTTGTCATTTTAATCGCTTCCTTAATGATCCAAAATACATACCTGCATATCTCTCACGGGGAATAACATACCTGTTACCCAAGGATCACGATACAAAAGACCCTTCGAAATACCGACCAATCACTTGCCTTCCAACCATCTACAAACTCTTAACAGCATGTATATCTAAAGAAATTTACAAACATTGTGAAGAAAATAATACTATCTCTTTAGAACAGAAAGGGTGTATCAAAAGGGCACAGGGCTGCAAGGAACAACTTTTAATATATGCTGTTATACTCGAGCAAGCCCTACATAAGAAAAGAAACTTATATACAGCATACATAGATTATCGGAAAGCATTTGATTCTGTACCACATTCATGGTTAATATCCACTCTCCATATTTACAAAATAGCACCTCCAATTATCGATCTACTTCGTCATCTGATGTCTAAGTGGTCGACACAAGTTCAGCTTAGTTATCATGATGGTACTGTTATCACTAACTTGATAAAAATCCAAAAAGAAATTTTTCAAGGGGATTCGTTAAGTCCACTCTGGTTCTGCCTTGCCCTGAGCCCGCTTTTCTATTTATTAAATGCAAGTAAACACGGATTTGTCATCAAGACGAACGGTACAGTCCAACAAAAGCTTACACACTTACTATATATGGACGACATTAAACTTTATGCTGGGACCGAAGCTCATATCAACTCGCTACTAACCACTGTAAAAATCTTTTCCCTAATAGAGTTTGGGCTCAAAAAGTGTAGAACCCAGACGCTGATAAAAGGAAAGCATAGTACACACGCATTCGATCTTAACGATGGTAACGCTTTAGAAGCAATGCAAAAAGGAGAAACCTATAAATACCTGGGTATGCAACGGTCAGTCCGTACAGAGCATAAGTTTGTGAAGAACCAGATTCGGGAAGCGTATATAAGATAGTTGAGGGAAATACTGAAAACAAAACTAAATGCAAAAAATACAACAAGGGCAGTTAACACCTATGCTATCCCCATCCTAACCTACACATTCGGAATTATTAAATGGACTGGGACGGAAATAGAGGATATCGAGCGAAAAACTAGAACTACCTTAACTCAATACCGTGCACATCACCCTAGGGCAGCTATTGAAAGGCTCACAATACCAAGAAACCAAGGAGGAAGAGGCTTACTTGATATCAATCTTCATCAAAAACAATGTGCAGGTTTGCAAAATATTTTATCCAAACACAGCAGGAGTCTCCATTGCACAGAGCTGTATGTCTGGCCGATAAATTTTATACCCCACTGGATTTAAGTTCAGCTCATCCACAAATCGCTACACAGAGGCAGCAAGTAAATCTTAAAACGGATACATGGAAAAGAAAAGCGCTGCATGGAAGACATCCACATGATCTGTATGATGAGGGGATAGATACGGAAGCTTCAAATATGTGGCTAATTCGTGGCACTTTATTCCCTGAAACAGAAGGCTTCATTATAGGCATACAGGACCAGGTCATTGCCACAAAAAATTATCTTAAATATATAGCGAAAGACCCAAGTTTAACGGATGATAAATGCAGAAAATGTGTTCAAACATCTGAGACAATCCAGCACATCATTGGAGGATGTACAAGCCTAGCACACTCTGAATACCTACACCGTCACAACTGTGTGGCCAAAATTGTTCACCCGAAACTAGCATCTATCAACAAACTCTCAGAAGACCCGGTACCGTATTATCAGTATACACCTGAAAATGTCTTGGAGAATGAGAGCTTCCGTCTATATTGGGACATAACGGTACTAACGCACATAACGGTGGTGACAAACCGTTCTGATGTTATTCTCCTTGACAAATCACGTAAAATTACATATATTGTTGATGTCGCAGTCCCTAACTCCAACAATATTAATGAAACTTTTCAAACTAAGTTAACTAAATACGCAGATCTGGCCTTCCAGATTAAACAACAGTGGAAACAAGACAGTGTAATAATCCTTCCATTAATTATCAGTACAACTGAAATAGTACCCAACTCTCTTAAAAATAATTTAACAACCCTCGGTCTGCAATCAGCATTAATAGCTGATTGCATTGCTGATGAATACGAAGAGACCGCCATAAGCGAGAATAAACCACAATAATAATAATAATAATAATAATAATAATAATAATAATAATAATAATAATAATAATAATACTAATAATAATAATAATAATAGATAGATAGATAGATAGATAGATGGTTTATTGACCCCATTCACATACATAGTACATTAGAAGTCAGTGAAAGTAGTACATATGAATACATTTTACCAACTAAAAATATTAAAGATTGTATAGTGTTGTATATGACAAATTTAAAATATAATAAAAATAATAGAAAGTAAAAATTTTACATAAATACAGACATACATTTCATAAAGTAAAAATATTGATGAAAATATGACAATTTTAAAATATAAAATAAGTTAAAAAATAATAGAAAGTAAAAATTAAATTAAACAAAACAAACAAACATATAAGCATTAAGCCCAAGTATTCAATTCCTCCAAAAACTCATCAACTGTATAAAAACAATAATTTAAAAGAAAAGACTTAGCAAAATGTTTAAATTGAACTCTCGTCATATCACTTATATTTATATGTTCAAAATATTTTACAAATGAATTGTACAATGTAACATCCAACTTATTGTTTTTTCTTGTTTTCAGTCTTGATTTGAGAATGACAATGTCTTTACTATTTCTAGTATCATAATTATGAACATCTGCATGTTTAGTCAGAACATATCGATTTTTATGTGTTTCAATTAACACTTCGAAAATATACAAGCACGGAAGCGGCAATATTTCAAGTTTTTTGAATATTTTTTTGCAATTGGTGTTTCTTGGTGCGTTGTAAATTATTCCAACTACAGTTTTCTGTAGCACAAATACTTTGTGCACTGATGTGCTGCTGCCCCATAGCATAATACTATATGTTAAATTTCTATGAAAAAGTGAATAATATACAGACTTTAACAAATGAGTTGGTATACATGATTTTAATTGACGAATTACAAAAACTTGGCTCGCTAATTTTGAACAAAGGTAGTCAACATGAGGTGACCAACTTAAGTTTGTATCCAAATGAATGCCCAGTAATTTAACTGGCTCTGATTTTATAGCCCATTTATCTAAACTGAAAAGAATGTGTTTCGTTTTAGTGTCGTTGAGTTTCAGCTTATTTGCCAGGAACCACTGATTCAACAAAATATTATCACCAGCTTGTGTGCCATCAGATAAAGTTAGAGTATCATCAGCGAATAAAATACAAAAAGTGTCAATAGCCTCTGGCAAATCGTTAACAAATATTATAAAAAGTATTGGACCCAAAATCGAGCCCTGAGGAATGCCGTTGTCTATATTACGTAAATCAGACTGGTTATTTCCACAAACTACATACTGTTTCCTATTACTTAAATAAGATGTCAGTAATTTGTGTGCATTTCCTCTAATACCATAAAATAATAATAATAATAATAATAATAATAATAATAATAATAATAATAATAATAATAGAAGATATATAGATATCATATCAAAATCACTTACGGATAATACAGAAGAAGAACCTACCACTTCACAAACGAAACAATTAGCAATAAGATTATAAAAATTAAAATTGTAAAAATAAATTTTTTCTCAGTGTGAACAGAAAGGCACGGAAAAAAATATTTTTGTAGATATCACATTATAAAAATATTATAAAAAGAGCACCCTACTACTATATAATAACATTTTAACGATAATATTCTCTTCATAACATTTCATAACATAATTCACAAAAATTACTTTTCAAATTCCCAAGATTGTAAGAGTATCTGTAGGGTTGGCGTTAGTATGAACCAACATATCAAACAGTGACTGTATTCCAGCTCGTTAAAACCGATATGATCGTGCACAAGCAGTTGAACTTAGTGTTTATGAATTTTTTTTTTATACAAACATGAAAATAAACCTATACAATCCTGCAAAAATGTAATCACAGATTAAGGGAAGGGAAGTAAAATAATAATCAAATATTAATAAAAAAGGGTGACTATATACTAATTTTATGGTTTCCCCCATTATCAATGATTATTTTATTAATAATTTTTTTGGTCTATTATAGCAAGAAGCTCTTGCCTGTTTGAATTCAGGACAATTTTTTTAAGAAATCCTTTAATCATGTTCAAGGAATTAATAGTTGTTATATAAATTTTATACATATTGGGCAAATAATTGAAGATCTTGGCAGATAGATATAGAATATTCCTTTGTCCAATTGTTTTCCTACTTATATTAGTAGCTGCATAATTTTTATTTTTTAACTTAGTAGGGTAGTTGTGTTCTATATTCCGTAAGATGTTTTTATTTTTATCGATGTTCAATATAATAGAGTAAACATATAATTGTCTGATATCTATGACTCTACTTTCCAAAAATAGTAAGTCAGAGGTATAATCCATTTTTTTATTATATATTATATTTAAAATTTTCTTTTGAAGTACTTCTATAATTTTTAAATGTGTTTGTAAAATACCACCCCATCCAAGAATCCCGTAACTCAATCTTGACTCTACGAGTGAGTAATAAACTATTTTTAGTTGGCTAATATCTAGAATTGATTTCAGATATTTAAACTTTGAAAGTAGTAATCGTAAACACCTCGCAATGTCTCCAACATGTGCATCCCATTTTAAGTGAGAATCAATTTTTATACCTAGGTATTTTATTTCATGGGTGGATTTTATATTGATATTTTGTGAACTTTCAATTTCAGTGTAAGGTGGCAAGGAATTTTTATAACTACTGAATGGCATAAAATAAGTTTTGTCAAAATTAATTGTTAGCTTTTTATGTCTGAACCAACCGATAATTTTTGGAAAATCTGACTCTATTTTTATTTTTAAGCGCTCCCATGTGTCACTGCTGTACATAACAGCAGTATCATCGGCAAAACAATTATTTTACTCTCCACTTCAACATCGAAAAGGCCATTAATATATATACTGAATAAAAGTGGGTCCAATACGGTGCCCTGAGGGACACCGTAAGTTGTAGTGTGAAAACTGCTGACAACGTCATTAACTTGCTGTCTGTCCTTCAAATAATCTTTAAGAAGATCATATGTTGGGCCACGCATTCCTGCGTCCCACAAAGCATCCATCAACTGTTCATGTGGTATAGTATGGAACGCCTTGGCTAGATCGAGAAATACGCAGATACCTGGTTTACAGTCGTCAACTAACCGATAGATTGTATTTGTTAATTCCACTATTGTGTCGCTAGTAGACAAACCTTTCTGGAACCCGTACTGACTTTTTGAAATATAGTTATTTTTTTTAAAATGTAACCAATCTTTGTTTTACAGTTTTTTCAAATATTTTTGTTAAATTTGTTATCAACGAGATTGGTCTGTAATTAGACATACTGCTTTTGCTTTTTTTACTAATTCTTAATGTCGTCGCTCCACCATATCGTTCTCTTTAATTTTCCGTTGTATTTTCTATTCCCGCGTATCATCTCTCCTTTTCTAATAGTACTTCACTAAATATCTCCCATCTTTCTGCTAGTGTCCAACTTCCTCTGTGCTTGTCTAGTCTTGTAAACTCCTTATCTGTTCCTTTTTGGTATTTATTTCTAAGTTCGCTGTCTTTTAACATGTTAATTGCAATTTTACTATATTCGTTTTCTACAACTGTCTTTGTCATATTATCCCGTAGCTTTGCTGTTACTAGTCTATGATTTCACCCTATTTCTGATTCTTTGCCTGTCATCACTTGTTTCAATTTTTGCGTCAACTCTTGTGTATGTACGATATAATCAAACAGGCTCTTCGCTTTTCTTTCTATTGCTACAAATGTATATCTATCTTCTATATTTTGTTCTCAGAAGGTGTTTCTACTGCAAAATTGTATCATTTTGATTTCATTCTTATTTGCTATTTGTTCGCCATATTTTCCCATGCACTCCATGCTTCTGTTAGTATCCTTGCCCACACTTGCATACCAATTTTCCATGGTTATTATGTTTCCCGTTTCCTCTCTTTCGCTGTCTAGTGTATTTTGTAGACATATGTAAAATTCCAATATTTCTTCTTCCGGTGTTCCCATCATTATCCTAGAGTTAACTGATTTGTATTGGATTACTTTTTGGTCCATTTCTTTTGTCATTACTATAAGTAATAAATAAGAATGATAATGTTAGGTAATTCCTATAATTTTTTGGTATTTCTTAGCGCGTGGTGAGCCGTAAATTGCATTTAAAATTCCAAAATCCGATTTAGGTCTTACCTAACTTTAGGTACTGGTTGGTGTAATAGGGCATGAAAATCCAACAAGCTTTATCTATCGAACCACCTTGTAATTATCATTTTAAAACTCCATTACCACAATATTAAATAATGTAGAAAGCATAATTATTGACCATATAACTTTAGGTTTATGTTATCAGTCATGTTTTGACTTAACATACTGATTTTATTAACAAAATTATGTCTGGCATAAAGGTTATCGAAATCGTTATTATTTTTAAGACATATTTAAATCAATTGATACAAGCAATCTTAATTTGTTATTTTTTTTATTCCAATAAATGCTCAACAACAATTTTGTTGAAACACTGTATTCGAGACAAAATTACTACGAGAATCCCACGATAAATATTTATTAATATAAACCAATAAATTCCATTGATTATTTCAAAAACTGCGTCATTATTAAGCTAAATGTTGAGATAAATCATTCAACACAACAAATTTATTTAAGTAAATAGTTAAATATAGTGTATCACATTTACAAATATATAGCTGTTACTATATTATAAGAAATGATTAACAACCTATTATAATTAGCTACTTACACTGCTCTACAAACTAAATTACGAGATTTTCCAGCAGTGTTTTCCCGATGTTGTGTGAATCTCTGATTTGTTAAAGAAGTGTTTGTTCGAATGATTTGCATGAAATTTCTAAAAATGAAAAGACTGTGAGGAGATCGGGATTTCAAACACTTCAAAAAGGTTAATAGTATATGGCTATGGCCATTTGTCCATTAAAAGACTGGCGCCAGACTGACAACATCTATCTATTTTAAAATTTGTGAACCCAGCGTGATACCCACACACAGGTACACTCTGATCTTCAAAAGAATAAAGAATAACACACCGTCTTCGTCTACATCGTTATATTTTGTTATTTTTCGTCAGTTTCTTAGGGTATTTTTTCGACGGGTCGGTCCAGTATACTTGACTAGATGGTGGCTGGGCTGACACCTAATATTTCTCTTATTATTATTTGATATTTACCAAACACAGAGACGGACTATACCAAAAATAAATTAGAATATTTTTCAATTTCACTGGATTCGTTATAAAATGTGAAGAAAACGGATATTGTGAAAGAAGTAAGGTGAGAACAATTATGGACCTTGAGGAAAACAAACATTCTAAAGAGCCTATAGAGTCCCTTAGGAGAGGAGACTACAACGCAGCCTAATACCTCCGAAACTCTAAAAACAACAACACCACAGCGAATCCTGTGGATCAGAAAGCTCCACGTGAGAAAATTTTAGGTGCCCAGAGAAGGAATCTTAAAAAATGGGGGAACAAGGCTTTGATATCAAGACAGTAGTGTTGCCGATTCCCTCAGTATCAAAACAGGGTGAAAATCAGAAGACACAGGGCGTGACGTGAAGTGTGTCAGTCAGGAGCACCCCTTAAGGAAAAAAAGAAATGTACTGGTGGTACTAGTGGTATGAAGTACAGAGTGGCCCTTAAAGGGAACTATCTCGGAAAATCAGGTAGGGACTATTAAAAAGAACCTGACCAAAATGATCGATGATGTGCAGAAGGCGCCTATATTTGAAGCCAGTCGTTACATGGACAACTACTACGGGCTGATATGTGCCAATGAGAAGTCCTTCAACATAACAATGAACTATCTGGCGAATAGAGCAGACTGGAAGCTCATCAAGAGTGACAAACTTCCAAAACAGCAACGAGTCCTTGCCTTACTTCCAGAGACTAAAAAAGAGGATCTGAAAGCGGTGTTAAAGGGACTCGAAAAACAAAACCCCAAGGTTGAAGTTTGATCGGTGGATGATCGTTGGCTCCAAATCATCCGATATGGGACTGCATGTGAGTCTCCGGATTGATGAGGAGTCATTGAAAGAACTAGTCCGGGCTCAATACAGACCGTAGTACCACATATTCCAACGAGCCAGCTTTGAGACCCTGGAAAACATGAACAAAAAGGAAACAAGGATTCATCAAGTACCTGAACCAACAGCCTCTTAGGACATTCAAGATGCTACAAGTAAACATGCAGCACAAAAAGACGGCTACGGCTGTCCCACAACAAAAGGTTGTGGCCGATAACATTGACATCGTTCTCATTCAAGAACCTTGGATAAATAAAGATAAGATACTGGGGCTAAATATTAGGGAAATGGGACTGATAATGGGAAATAATTGTAGTGAAGTAAGAACTTGTATCTGTGACAGATCTAAATATAACTTGATGCTAATCATGGAACTTGTACGAGTGACACGGTAGCAGCAAAGAATAAACTCGAAAAAGATGGGGAAGTAATAGATACAGTAATAGTGTCTTTTTATCTTCCCATCGACTCAGGAGAACCATTATCGGGGGCTAACTTTTGGTGTTTCTGACCCGGAATCTCTGTTATTTGTTCATGAACTCGGAAGGAGATTAGGCCAAGCAACGAAAGATAACCGCTCTACTTCTTTTTGATAGAGAGAATTAGTATTGCTATTCAACGTGGTAATGTTGCTTCGGTTCTTGGAACTATTCCTCCATCACATAATTTGCATGAGATCATGCATTGCGCTCATTTCAGTACGGAACCAAAATCTCTTTGAGACAAGCCGAGAGCTAGTCATCAGTCTCCTACCAAATTTAATTTGCAAGTGATTGATTCACCTTCTTCTTTTTCAGTACGGTCAATGGAATATAGTGACGTGTTAACTGAAGAAGCAAGAAGCAGCCATTCCCTCTCTGAAAATTATTCGAGAGTTAACAACTTCTCTTACATTCGTACATTTCAATTTTGACCAAAGATTTTCAGAGAGGGTATGACACTCAAGCAGAACAAAAGAATGTATTAGCAAAGTGATCCAGACAAACGATCTATCGACATCTCCCAAACTTACCAAAACCGCGATTTCTCCATCCAATTCAATTACAAATAACATCAACTCAAATTTCTTATCACGTAGATCAATTGAGAGAGACAGTAATAGAATCCGAGATTATTCGGATATTGATAGTGGTTGCGAAAGAGCTGTTAACAATTACTCCACGATTAGGTCCTTGGAGGGTGTTTCCCAAAAATCTCTGGGTCTTAATGGCCTCAAAAATATCGATAACACATGTTTCATGAATAGCGTTATCAGTAGTGTAACTATGCGGGTTCTAAACCACTACTTCGAAAAACGTCCGCTAGTCGACGGTGGCGCTGGTGTCGCTGTCGGCGATTACAGATTTCTGTCGTCCATTTTTCGGCAGATTTCTTTTTTTAAATTTTTATTCCAGTAGATTACAGATGTCTATTTTTCTGTCGTCCATTTTTTATCCGTTTATGCATCGAAAAAAATGTTTGCCTTGAGTGAGATTCGAACCCGGGACCTCATCGTTCCCAGCCTTCGCCGTTACATCTCCGCCATAAGGTTCCAATATCTTTTAGTTTTGAAATTTGTGTGTTGGTTTCACGTTGAGGTGTCCTTCTCGCGATGAGTCTATTTTTATAGTTCTTTTCTACAATAATAATGTGAGAGTGATATTGTTATTTTTGCTATACCAATTATATGCATTTAATGCAGACATTAATATTTTTAAACAAAAAGTTTTGAAATTCACATTTCTTTAAAGATTGAATCAATTGTCTACATATTTCTACAATTCCAATAATTATTTGTATCAATTTTAACATCCCTCGTATTTTTTATGTATTTCTCTCAGAATAATAATCACCGTATATTGAGAGAATCATAATTTTATGTAACACACAACAGATAAATCCTTTTTTGTACTAAGAGAAATTTTACCTGCTTGCCGCAGACTATAATTATTCTCGGACACCTTTCATGTGTTACTAGAATTCGAATAATCAAGTGACAATCGTCTGTGTATTATTATTAACGTTTCAACCACCACCAATAACTATTTTAACAAAATATTAATCTGTGAAATCGTCAATATTTATTGGCATTCTTTTGATGAGCTGCATAATTAATTTAGTTGGAACAAGCCTTTAAATGTTTTTCTTCCATCATGAAGCAGTATAATTGTAAATCTTATAGAATTTCATCTCAGACTATAGGTTATTGCAATGTTAAGAGAGATACAAAAATTGGTGAAATTATTTTTGTATTGCTAAAGTACAATCATAATTCTTAAAGATATACAGAAATCCTCAGTATATTGCAATCACATACACCCCTATTATACGGTCTAATATTTATTTGAATCATTGATGATTTTAACTCAGTTTTTTTCTAAGACTGTAGAAATATGTAGATATAAAAGTTAATGACACACACAGTTTAGTAGTATTTTGAGCGGGATGTCTACGTAAATTATAACAAATATATGTCTAAATATGATACTGAGAAACCATCATCGTACATACAGATACCACATTTTTTATACAGGGTGTGGTCATAAAACATACCATTTTTCTTTATATACAGGTGTAGTCAAAAAGATGTGATGTTCATATATACAGAGTGTAGTCATAAAAAGATGCGATTTTATACAGGGTGTAGTCATAAAGATACCGTATTTTTTATATATACAGGTCGTAGTCATAAAAATACCGAATTTTTTCATAAAAGATGCCACAGGGTATATAAAGATAAGGACGTTACAATGAATCTCTGCTATTATTGCGCAAATTTTCATCGAACAAACCGCATTGGTAGATTATTTCCACATACAGGATGTTACTAGAACGACAACGACAATGACAGCAAATCCACTTTATTCGACAACAGAGGACACTCAAAGCGTTTGCATGCTTGAGATTTGTTGCTCGTACGACTACACTATAGTAAAATATGATGTGACTCATTATAATATTAAACGGATAACACACATCAGAAGTCTATCAGATAGATAGCAGAGGGGTAACAGAAGGGATAACAAACACACCCCAGACACATCAGAAGTCTGTTTGACAGTGCCAGTACTAACAAATTTACTGCGACACTCGGTTTATATGAATTATTTTCCAAGAAAACAACAAAATGAAGCAATGATTTCACAACTTTGTCATACACTGAATGTCATTTTTATTATAGTTGCGGTGAAACAAGAGCCAACTTTACAACTCAAGCAGAGGGACAGCAGACACGCATCACAGGGTTAGCACACATACACCACAGAGGCACCAGACATGCATCACCGTTATACGTTTGACATTTTTGGTATCAAACAGTACTCTTTGAAACAAAATATCGGGAATCTTGTATTTCCGAATTTCATTATGAATCACCCAAAATATTTAGAGGGGCGTATGATACTGATGGCGATATTGGTAACCAACAAAAGAGCAACATATTTACAGATACTGGCATTAACGGATATCCATCGTGATAGAAGAGGACATCTAAGACATCAGGCTTGCACCCAACTAAATTAATATTATTAAGCTGTTCTTCAAAAAAGAATGCTACGCTAATAGAAAAATCTTGAAGCAATGATTTCACAACTTTGTCATACACTGAATGTCATTTTTATCATAGATGTGGTGAAAGAAGAACCAACTTTACAACTCAAGCAGAGGGACAGCAGACACACATCACAGGGTTAGCACACATACACCACAGAGGCACCAGACATGCATCACCGTTATACGTTTGACATTTTTGGTATCAAACAGTACTCTTTGAAACAAAATATCAGGAATCTTGTATTTCCGAATTTCATTATGAATCACCCCAAATATTTAGAGGGACGTATGATACTGATGGCGATATTGATAATTTTCAAAGACATTATAGCTATTTATAATTTAATCACGTTATTTGTATATTCATTTAATATAGTTATATGATTTTCTGTATTTGTAAATTCTTAAAATTAAACTGTTATATGCTTTACCCAAGTCCCAGTAAGACTACGCTCTTCAGGCACGGATTATTATACCGAAATGTGACAACACTTTCGACAACATGATTATAAAACTAACAATTCTAGTAATGGAACTCACAAAATGTTATTCAAATATTGTGATTTGTCTGTATAGGAGAGATAATTTACGGTCGACGGACAGGTAAGATTTTATATGAAAAATAACAATGACATTCTCGGAGGGTCAAAAAGATTTCACCCGCTGTGTGTTACATAAAATGTAAGGAATGTATATGCAATCATAGAATTTGTATCTTCCCATGATGGTCGTTATGGTGCTAAAAATCTCATTTCTAGTCCGCGTTATCACAATAGAACAATTTTCAATGATGATCTGACTCTAAGGAAAATTAAAAAATCTCCATTTTCAATAAACCAATGTATATGAATATGGCAATTCTCGATATTTCCAAAATTGGAATGTACGACTTTCACTATAATTTTATGCTTCCAACAATGGGAGTAGTCAATTGTGAGCTATTGTACACAGACACTAACAGTTTTGCTCACCAACTTACTTGTAACGATGCATATAAATATTTAATTGACACAAAAATTGACAAATTTGATACATAAGACTACTACACTAATAATCCATACAATATACCTAGAGTTAATAAAAAGTATTATGCGTAATGAAAGAT